>CM060605.1:2995000-3575000 GCA_030578255.1 Tiaroga cobitis | reverse complement strand
TAATTACTCACCCCCATGCTGTACCAACCCCGTAAGACCTTCGTTCGTCTTCGGAACACAAATGAAGATATTTATGATTAAATCTGAGAGGTTTATGACTGCTACATAGGCTCCCTAAGGGAATGAATCCTGACGGCCCAGAAAGTCATTAAAGAAAATGTTTAAATATTCCATGTCACAACAGTGGCTCAACTATAAGTTTATCAAGCGACGAGAATACTTTTTGTGCGGAAAAACAAACAAAAATAACGACTTTATACGAGACTTCAAGAGATTTCCACGACGCATGCGCGAGAATTGCGATCTCCTTCAACTACTTCAGTTCAGTTCTCGCGCGTGCGCGTCGTGGAAATCTCTTGAAGTCTCGTTTCAGGCCTACAAGGAAGAAAAGGAATAGTCGAATAAAGTCGTTATTTTTGTTTTATTTCCGCACAAAAAGTATTCTCGTCGCTTGATAAACTTACAGTTGAGTCACTGTTGTGACATGGAATATTTAAACATTTTCTTCATTGACTTTCTGGGCCGTCAGGATTCATTCCCTTAGGGAGCCTATGTAGGAGTGATCCAGCTGTCACATTTAATCAAAAATATCTTCATTTGTGTTCCGAAGACGAACGAAGGTCTTACGGGGTTGGTACAGCATGGGGGTGAGTAATTAATGACTTAATTTTCATTTTTGGGTGAACTAACCCTTTAAAATCACTCTTTTTTTCCTTCTTGGACAACCAACCAATCACAGTCTTCAAAAGATTGTGTCATCCATAGCAACAGGGTCAGCCCCGCCTCCTCACTAAGATGAGAGTTTTTGTCTTTTCCTTACTCAGAGTTGCTCTCAGATCGGTCCCGAATCGCTCTTAAGCTAAGACTCCTATGTAAAAGTTTGTAAACTAAATAAAGAGTTTTCTGAGAGGATTCTTAGAATCTTTATGAATACGGGCCCTGATCATTTTATCACACACTACAGCAGCGCCATCTGCTGAGCACACACCACACACACACACACAACAGCTCCATGTCTTATATTCAGTGTTTAGTGAACTATAGCGTGTTAAGTCACTGATCAACAAAGCTGTTAATAAATACTGTTACTATGCAAAATCATTGATGTCTAACGTTGTTGTTTTTTCCCACTGACTTTCATTGTATGGACAGAACAGTTCTTCAATCTTCTTTTGTCCCACAGAAGAAATCAACGACATGAAGGTGAGTAAAAGAGGACAGAATGATCATTAGGGTGAACTATCACTCTAACCTTAAGACTGCAGTCACATGACCAGATGTTTTAATTATGGAATTAAGAATATGAAGTGAAAAACATCAAACCCTGATTCTGATCTGAATTAAACACACTATTTTAATTATTTATCTAGCTGGATTATCCATGTAAACTATGATATGGTAATCAATCCATTTTCCAATCCGTGGCAGGGATAATTCAAGTCCATCCTGATCATAATGAAACGATGTGACAAGAAATGTTATAAAGGCATGAGTCAGAGTACAGTTTGCCACTTTACATTCTTTGTTACAAAGCCCATTAGATTCAGTTTTCCTGTGCTAAATCAAACACAGACTATCATGTAATTAAGATGGGTGTGACTCACTGCCACTACAGCAATACTAATGCACAAACTCTGTCTATATAAAGATTAGATTAGCACATTTATCTTTTCAGAAGTTCTTCAAGGCACAGATCGAAGAGACCCTGATTCTGGTCTGACATATTTCTGGTCCATATTTTTTCCACCATCATTTTGGTTCCTCATCCAGTGGGATGTATGAACCCACTGTATATTTCAATATATACTAAACCAGGCACAGTACACAATGATCCCCACTAGTCAAAGTGCTAATAAAGCAGCATTATTTGGATTACCCCTCACTCTACTTCAGTGCATCAGATACTGCTGAATATAACTCCTATTGAGCTTAGGGATGTGCACGAATATTCAAATTTTCTAATATTCGATCTGTAATTATTATTCGAAAAATAAAATACTATTAGAATTTTACTACTTTGGTTTGCTTGCCGTAAATGCAGTGAATCCATGATAAATCCCAAGCACTAGCTCGCAATTATAATTAAATGCACTGGGTGGCGCTGTGGAGTGTGTAAACAAGTTGTGTGTATTTGATCACATAATGTTGTCGTCTGCCTTGCGAAGTTTGGAATTACTTGAAAATTATCTTACTAAATGGAATTACATTTGATCAAATTAATTAATTAATCTGAGTTATAATATCATCATCACCACAATGAGAAATCACATGAAATCCAAACAGTCGACTGAGGAAAGACAGCTGACCAACACTGCATCACGACTGCGCAGCTGGACCCCGCGTGATCCGAGCTTAGATGATAACTTATCTTATAGCAAAATGATTTTGAGACATATACTTCCTTTAAGTTTCGTTGAGGGAGACCGGTTTAAGAACAGAAAACGCAAAGTGCTGTTAGAAACTAGGAACACCGTTATCTTTGTGTCTCTGAGGCGTCTGTCAGCAAAGCGCCTTTTCTCACTCGAGCATAAACTGCTGGCGGCGCCCCTGCATGTGGATATTGTTTTTCTCTATATAAACGTGAAACAATATAAACACGATAATCATACGCTGACTCGAGTGTGTTTGTACGTTCGGTACGATATCTGGCGCAATCGCTTTATTAGGTGTTTTTTTCCCGTTCGCGCTGCTTGAGCCTGCTTTTATTAATGCTTTTGTTTTTATATTTTTTGTTTACACATAGGCCTACTGTTTAATGTTTTCAACTAAAAGAAAACTTTAACATATATTGTAAGCTTGTTGTTGTGTATATTGCCTAATTGTAAGCTTGTTCAGAAATGGTGACAAAAACGTAAAAAAAACGTCTTTTTTGTTAAACATCATTTAAATAAAGGAATATTCGAATATTCGAATGCAATATTTTTGAAAAATGCCCATCCCTAATTGAGATGACAGATGTTAATATCTGCGAGGCCTCATCCTGTCCACACATACTGCAAAATTACAATTACTTTGAGTGAAATGTGACCTAGACATGATAAAGTGAATATCACCCAAATTCAGACTGAATTACTAGTATAATGTCTTTTCTGACCCCAAAACTATCAATAAAGGACCAGTGAAGAGCATAAATCTCCACCAGCAGCACCAAACAGAGTTGCAAAATAATGACTGTTCCTAAATAGATTTCCTAAACACTTCTTCTATGTTTATTGACATGCTCATGCTCAGTGGCTACGTTTACATGCAACCAAAATAATCCGTTAGTAATCGGATTGACGGCTCAATCAGACTGAAAAGCCTTCATGTAAACACCTTAATCGATCCGATTGAGCTCGATCCCAATGAGATTTCGATCCGATTGAAAGGGCTGGTTTATTCCTTTTCTAATCCGATCGAGAGAACACTTGATCAGACTGAAAACAGAAACTGAAAGGACTGCGCATGTGCAATGATATAGAAATAACGTAATGATGCGGAACGAGCTGTTGTTTCTGTTGAATAAAGTGTCATATGATATAAATGAGTGTCCCGTCATCCTAAAATTCTCATTTCACTCAGAGAATGTGAAGTGAAGCAGGACGACGTCCCACTAGTCCTTGTTTCAGACTCTCATCCACAGATGACTGGTTTTGTCTCCAAATTATGGTTCATTGTCTCCAAATTTCAGATTTGAAGCTTGTGACATATAAACCCGCACATCAAGCCAATCACGTTCAGCGTTCCTGTAAACATTACATTCAGATTCATCAATCGGAATGAATTCAGTCTGATTGAAACAAAAGTTGTGCATGTAAACGTAGCCATTGACATACTCAAACAGCATTGCTTGATCCTGTTCCTGGAGATCTACCTTCCTGCAGAGTTCAGATCCAGCCCTGATCAAACACACCAGTCTGTCATCATCAAGTGCTCCTGAAGATCGTAATGAGCTGCTTCAGTTGGGTTTGAGCTTAACTCTGCAGGAAGGTAGATCTCCTGCAACAGGAATGGGCACCTCTGTCCTAGAAAGTATTGAAACACTTCACATTTCAGTGAATGTGAACCAGAATAGAAATGATCAATCCTCAACCCCAACAATCATGAACTTCAAATCAATGACACACGTGGACTCACATGGGTGGAGTTGGTCCGGATCAGGCCGTGGTTGTGGTTCTGTTGCTCTCTGAACTGCAGGCCTGCCAAGTGTCTCTCCAGAGCCGCCCAGTCCATGGCTGGAAGTTGGCTTTCCTCCACACATTCTTCCCTGTTTCGTCCCAGCCCGATCCCGCCTCCAACCTCATCAGCTCCTGTGACGGCGGTCCCGTGGCTGGCTCTGCCTAAAGTCTTGCCCTCGCAGGGCACCAGGGGGTGGTCGCAGGGCACTACGGCATTGCCGTTCTGCTTGAGTTCCTCGGGCACAGGGGTGGCGGCGTGACCTGCGAGAGGGGCCGTGGGTGCTTTGACGCTCTGGAGCTCCTCTGCCAGGCTGCGGCTGTTAACAGAGCCGTGGATCACTCCGGTCTGGCTGAAGTCCTGATACTGGTTGTCTGCATAGTTCCCACCGTACTCCCTCTCCCAGTCCACCAGCACTCTCTTCTTGTACTGCTGGTAGTCCTCGTCCTCCTCATAGTCCTCCAGTCCGGCCAGCTCCAGACTGGGAGAGGACTTGTACTCGGAACATGGCGTCACCTTGTTGGAATTGGACTCCGAGCTGGAGCGACTGGAAGAATCGCTGCCCAGGTCCATGCCATCCTCCCGGTAATCCTGAGACACAGACACAACACATTACAGGCATATACTTTGGAAAACATACAAACATTTGTGTAATTTTTCATGATCAAGTGCATGCATATATTACAGCCAAATTCCAAACCAGTTACTGCTTTGCTCACCATATTCACATGTGTGTCTATACATCAGAATAATCTCAGTCTATCTTTAATCTTTTGAGCTTTTCATTTATTTTTATTTCTAAAATTTTTGGTCGTTGAGATCACAGATATCATCAATTTGGGTAAGATGGTCCCACATTCAACCCAGTCTCCACTAGAAAGCACCTCCACTAGAAAGCACCTGTCCTGGAGGACCCACAGCACTGCAAATTAGTTCTTGCCAAAGCTCGCTCTGTTTTGCTGTAGATCATTAAACTGTAACACTGTTTCGTGAGGTGCCTTCGTGTGCAAATGCTGCCTACAAAGTCATTGCCTGATAAGGCACCGAGGCAACAAGTCAGCTGCTCAAGTTTTCAATAAGGGAGACATACAGAGGCTGTGTCTGAAATCACCCCCTATATCCTTAAATAGGGCACTATTTGAAGGGACAGCCATGTGTAGTAGTGTCTGAAACAATAGTGGGTGTTATCAAGTGCGCTCATTCAATCCCACAATACACCGAGCCGAATGAATTCCCGCATCTCATCCATGGATGGTGAACCATCCATCCATCCATCCATTTACCCATCCATCCATGCTAGTTTCCATGACAGAGTTGAAGATAAATCTTTTCATTACTACTGGAGCTATCAGTTTGCTACATTTCAAATCATTATTAAACAGCGAGCACAAACTATGCAAAAGAGGCAGCCCTTCCGGTGCATTCAGTGTCCGAATTCACTCACTCGTTTTCATTCACTCCATCAAGTGAACTATATAAGTGGAGTAATGTAGGGGATAGTGAATGAGGGTATAGGGGACGATTTCAAACACAGCTAAAATGTGCAGCGTTTGGAAACCCCTGCCATAGAAGAACCATTTTGATTCCACAAAGAACTTTTCAATGAACAATTCTTAAAATAATCGTTTTGTTTTTCTTAGTGTGAAGAACATTTTTGAAGAAACCATCAATGCCAAAAAAGAACCATCATAATCATTTGCAAACATGAAATTTGGTATGTAGATGCAAAGTGTCTACAAGAGGCAGTGTACCAAATTGTATGACAATTGGCCTCACGGTGGTGCTATAATCCAGTGTTTCCCAACCCAGTTCCTGGAGGCACACCAACAGTGCACATTTTGGATGTCTCTCTTATCTGACCCCTCTATGTCTGGTCTTGGAGCTGATGAGTTGATTTTGGTGTGTTTGAATGGGAAGGGTTAATGTGTAGTGTTGGTGTGCCTCCAGGAACAGGGTTGGGAAACACTGCTATAATCAATAAATCTGCCTTTTTGCTCACGTCCTAGCAATCATAAGGGCTAGAATCCTTAGCTCTGTCCCAAATTAAGCGGTGGTTTTGCGATGGCCACCGTGTATGTAATGCCCGTGAATCTACCAGACCGCAGGGTGTCATATTTGTCAGCTTTTTGGCCGCTGTGTGTCCAGAATGAGCACTTTTGCAGGATTTGTACTGAGGCTGGCTCCACAGCAGACAAACCCGACAATCTGCAACACAAAAGTGTGGAGTAGAGCGGCATTTGGGACACGGTTCTGAATCTAGGGCCTGATTCAGCCTTTTTTAATTTTCAGTCAAGTATAATGTTTCAAACTCGGATCAGGGACACCCCTGACAAAAAGTTAGCAAACGAAATTTGATTCATCAGATGGTTTGGTAGATATGAGATTGTTTTAGGCACGACTTCTATTCTGTGTCTTCTAACTACATAAACACCAGGACAGTCTTGGTCCTTTTCCACTGACAAAGTATTGGTGCAGGAGCCTGATCTGGAGTCATTCCATGTGTTTCCATTGCAGAAACAGACGGATCTTGGCTGAAAAATAAATCAGGAACGCGAGGGCTGTGATAACCTAAACTGAATCTAGCAAGACTGACAGCACAAAACTATCACTGCCTTTAAAATGAATGAAGTTAGTTTGAATAAATTTAGTTAATTAATGAAGCCTTCCTGTCACTCAAACTATAGAGCATGGCGCTAGAAAGGTCAAGGTCATGGGTTTGATTCCCAGGGAAAGCAAAAACTGATCAAATTTGTATCTTGATTTACTTTGGATTAAAAGTGTCAGCCATATGTTTAAACGTAAGATAATAGGGCTGTCACTTTGTGAAAAAATCCTGTTCGATTTTTGAGACGTAAGTGTTCATTGAATCGATTGTAAAATCGATTTTCCATGTCTAAAGACGTTTCCATTTTCATCACCAAATATAGGCAAATCCACGGACACCTAACAGGCATTAGGACGAGCGTAAAGAGGGCGCTTGAGACGCACAAGTCAGCAATATTCCTGATGATTTATTGGCGTGAAGTTTCAGCACAATGACAAGCAGGAGCGCAACATTCAGGGATTGAAATTAACAATCTCCGACCCGCCAAATGCGGGTAAAAATGAACTTTGGCGGGAAACGCTGTCAAATCACGAGCCAATCTGGCGTGTTTCTATGTTTACTTACTTTCTTTGCTGTGGAAGTTCGTGTAAGCCAAATCTGCGCGGATTTAGCGCAAATACGCAACTCGTGATCCTCATGATATATTAAATACGGCGTATAGCGCAGAATCTGCGCATTTCTGGCTTACTTGAACACACACATCACTAAGCAACAAATAACGGCGCGCTTGTTCACTTGCTTTGAAGTAATAGCGAATATTAAAAAGCATTTGGTTAACAGAAAAGACATTGTTATTTTCCAACATCCTACATGTTCTGTGTACTGTATTGATCTGTCCACCCAAAAACACATTTTTGGTAAAAAAAAAAAAAAAAAAAAAAAAAAGGACCGTTAAAAAATCGATTCCGTAATTTTGTTTTCGATACTTGTGTCGGTTGGTCCGATCGATTGTGCAATCGATTTTCGAACGTAAAGTGACAGCCCTATAAGATAACACACGCATGTACAGTGCGTCACATTGCACATTAGCTAAAACCACTTTATTATTACTGTTTATCTCAAATAACAACAAATTAAATTACAAATATCATGTGTGAATTGAATTCTACAAATGTACTTGTTACATATTTAAATAACTTGAGACCACTGCATCAGCTCATAAAGCCATAAAATGCCTAGGTAATTTACTGTTAAAATATGTTAATAAATGGACTGCATTTATATATAGCGCTTTCAGACCCAATGGCCACCAAAGCGCTTTACATTTTGCCTCACATTCACCCATTCATACACTGACGGCGGTGTCAGCCATGCAAGCGCCATCCAGCTCGTCGGGAGCAGCGGGGGTTAGGTGTCTCACACACACACAGCTGGGGTTAGGTGTCTCACACACACACACACACACAGCTGGGGTTAGGTGTCTTACTCATGGACACCTCGACACTTGGTCAGGTGGAACCGGGGATTGAATCACCAACCTTCCGGTTTGTAGACAACCTACATGAACCACTGAGCCACTGCCACTACTATTAAATAGTAATATAATATAATATTATTTACAAACATCATATAAGGCCACAATGCCGGTTGTGTGCAGGTTGTGTTCTCAGTAAGATGTTCGTTCAGCTCTCGACTGGTTCAGATCTCCAGGTCGCACCATTTCAGGGTATCTGAGGACACGTGCCAAATCTGAATCATTTCTTGAGCTAGGGGGCGCTGTTACTGTTGTTTTATTTTATAGTACATAAACAGTCATGTCAATAAATCAAATAAACCAGTTTCACTCGGAATTGGCAAAGGGAAACAGTCTTTAAGTTTTGTAAGGACTGAGTTTGGCCCCTGAAAGCAAACACACAAAAACATCTGACGCCACATGGGACTTCCTTCCTGAGCTGGACTCCTGGTACAGAGACACACACTTCCTGAGCTGGACTCCTGGTACAGAGACACACACTTCCTGAGCTGGACTCCTGGTACAGAGACACACACTTCCTGAGCTGGACTCCTGGTACAGAGACACACACTTCCTGAGCTGGACTCCTGGTACAGAGACACACACTTCCTGAGCTGGACTCCTGGTACAGAGACACACACTTCCTGAGCTGGACTCCTGGTACAGAGACACACACTTCCTGAGCTGGACTCCTGGTACAGAGACACACACTTCCTGAGCTGGACTCCTGGTACAGAGACACACACTTCCTGACCAGTCGTTCTGTGTGTTCCTTCACCTGTACCAGATGTGTGGGGTTTGACTTTCAGTGCCAAACGCTCAAGAATAAACTCCTCCAGAATGGGAATGATGGATTTGAAGGACTACAGCTGCACAGCTAAGCTATGTGGAGCATTATTACACACATATACTACAACATAACAACTGAAAAATACAATATACTCACAGCTAGTGCATTTCAGCACTGAAGTTATTAATGGAAAGTTAGCCTGAGATACAGTATGTGCTCTATTCAACAACAAACACACACACACACACCATGGCTGAAGCCTGATCACAGAGCAGCCATAACACCGGCTCATATCATGACACACATGTGTGGAGTACATGTGCATGAATAGAGAAGTAAAAAGGACAGAGAAGTGAATGGCTGTGTGGATACTATGAGCTGATTTCAGAACGGCTGTTTTATGTAAACACCATAAACCATTTTTATGTGTTTGTATTATTTAAGATGGTTTTAGACTAAATGTTTAAGAAAATAAGGATTACACTTTATTTTCAGGTGTCCTTGTTACAGTGTAATTATACAAATAAGTACTGAGTAATATTAATTAACAACATGTAGGCCTAGTTACTATAGGCTTAGGATGAAGGTTTGGTTTAGGGTTAGTTGCATGTAATTACGCATAATTTGCTGTTATTAATATGGTAAGTACATATAACATATGTAACGGACACTGTTAAATAAAGTGTTACCAAAATTGTCAACAATCAAAAAGCTTATAGTTACTGAGAACTCCCATGTAACTAGATCGACCAGTTCACTACATAAATAGACTGACTTATATATATATATATATATATATATATATATATATATATATATATATATATATATATATATATATATATATATTATTATTATTATTATATGATATATAAAGAATATAATATAATACATAATGTAGGCCTATTTTACATTTATGAACACATCAAGCCTCTGAATGAATCAAACATTCAATCAATGCGTTCAAATGTTAAATGTTGAACAATATCATGACATTCAGCCTATATAAGCTATACACACACATACACACACACATAAATGTGTATGATGTATATATATATATATATATATATATATATATATATATATATATATATATATCATACACATCATTCATCTATCAAAAACTGGCCATTATGAATATATATATATATATATATATATATATATATATATATATACATACATCATACACATCATTCATCTATCAAAAACTGGCCATTATGAATATATATATATATATATATATATATATATATATATATATATACATACATCATACACATCATTCATCTATCAAAAACTGGCCATTATGACGCTTTATGATCAAATAAAGGCTTTTATGAAGTCTCTTAAGGCTCTTACATGATCGAAACTGAAGACATTATGAGTCCTCGCGTGATTTGTCGAGATCAGAGCTTTAATCTCACGAGACACCGGCCTTTATGTATAATCTCTCTAATGCCGTCGCCCGTCATGCAGCGCGCCCTCTCCGTTCATTGTGTTTTATTCTCGTATTTACATTAAGTGATTTTTAAAGTGATTGAACACGGACATAAATGTCTTAGAAACAGCTGTGGTATTACACACAGACACACACACACACACAGTACACAATTCAGCCCATTTTACTGTAGTCATTCAGTTCTCTAATGATGTCAATGCAATGATGTAATTCATTACGCTCATATATCATGCACACCCGAAGCGCGAGATGTTCGTGTGTTTAATTGAATGACAGTAATATCAATATTAATAACAAAGTGCTCTTCAAACCGCCCATTAAATCTCGTCGGCATTAAAGTAGCGCTCCGTCTGCTCATATTTCAAAGGAAATGTTTAAAAGATCTCAGTCAGTCTGAAATGATGTCATGTTTCTAAAACAGTCCTCACGCCCTCCCATTAAACATCCCAGCACAACACCAGTCCAGCATTAGACACATCTCACAGGGGCGAGCGCAATGTAGACTTCACTCACAGGAACGAGCTCAAAATAACTCTACCATTCTTCTTCATATTTCAGTGAAATCACCAAAGAGCTTAGGTGATTCCCTTTAGACCAGTCGCTTCAACACATAGAACTTACTGTCATGTTCTCTGCCGGCTGTTCTCCAGTCTCAGGACATGTTTCTCAGGCTCGAGGTAACAGCTCCAGACGCGCGAGAGCGGAGACCGTCCGCGGTGTAAGTCATGGCGGATCTCCGCCGAACACACACAACACCCGCCGGCTCTCCTCTCCTCCAGCGGCCAGACAGCAGAGATAACCCTCCCTCTGAGAAGCGGTCTCAACTCCTACTGAGCTGCCTAGATAGACAGCATCTGTGACGCGCTCCGAGTGCGTGCGTGAGTGAGTGAGTAGGCGCGCGCTAGCGCTGCATGCCACAAAACGCTCTATAAACGCTCTATACTCGCTCTATAAACGCTCTATATACGCTCTATACTCGCTCTATGCTCGCTTACTCGCCTGTTACCCAACCCAACAATGCAATGTGATGCCCAAAATCAGTGCAGGGACCTATGCTCTATGTCACTCCAAAACACTGCTCAATACATTGCGCAAATATGTTGTTCTCACTGTCCAAAAATCTTAAATTTGGCTGTAATGTCCAAACATACTGTACTCGCCTATTGTAGCTACACATGCTGTGCCTATTCTGACCCAAATGTGGCCGCATTAGCCTATACCCAAAAATGATCCCCTCCAAAGGAAGTCATGTGTCCTATATGTTATTAAAGGGGTCATGAACTGAGAATTCAAATTTTCCTTGATCTTTTGACAGCTAAGAGTTAGTTATACTAAAAAAATACCCTGTTACATTTCAAAACTCAAACTTCCTTGTTATTCCAAAAAACAGCTTTTATTGAAACCAAGGCTAGACAGGATATCGTCACAGAGCAGCGAAAGACCGCCTCTGCAGAAGAATATCAACGCCTACGTCTACATCACAGAGTCTTTGGCTCCGCCCACTGGAGCGTTAGTGAATGGTGACATGAGAACGAGAAAACACAGGATCAATAACATTAGCTTCCAAACGATCCTGATGCTAGGGAAGTGTAGTTGTTTTTTGCAACAATGTGTCTCAGTTGAGCATTATTTGTTTGTATTCGGTACATTTCACTGTGGATTATTTGTTAAATCAGTCGCAATTTCGACGCAGGCTTTGCAAACAGACTTTACGATATGGATCTGCCAGCAACGGCACAAACATGTAATGAACCATGTTTATTCTAATGCCTGATCTGTGATCAGTGATTTCTGATGTGTAATTGTTCAAGCTCAGGCAGATAATCTTTCTCTCAAAATCGTTCAATACTGTTTATGTATCAGTAAATCAAGCCACTAAACAATCCACTTCACATCGTTTCTCTTAGTAGGATGAAAATAATCTTATTTAAATTGTGAATAAATTATATGCAGAAAGCGATCAAAGAACGCTCCCTTTACAATCGCCTAGGCTGTCAATCATACAGCGCGAGTTTATCTGGACACTTGCCACAACTCCCATTATCAATGATGCTGTTACACTGCAGAACAAAGCTCTTACTGTATTTACATCGTGTTTGCATTGGTGAAAGCATTGGTAAGAGTGCAGAAATTGCGTTGCAATGATGAGATCACTTCATTCAGCGATCAACAGACTGTCTGTCATCTGCTCAATGCTCATCACTGCAACCATTCATGTGATCGGAATAGATTCAAATATAACTATAATCAATACTTCTCACCTTTCGTTAATCTCGATAGCTGTAATAGTAAAAACGTAGAGAGAGTTCCACATGTAATGCCAGCTATTTCAAATGCAAACATGTCAGCCAATCATGGCAGTGGGCGTTTACACTGAAGTCTCACAGCAGCCAATCACAGCAGTGGGTGTTTACGCTGAAGTCTCACAGCAGCCAATCACAGCAGTGGGTGTTTAGACTGAAGTCTCACAGCAGCCAATCACAGCAGTGGGTGTTTACGCTGAAGTCTCACAGCAGCCAATCACAGCAGTGGGCGTTTACACTGAAGTCTCACAGCAGCCAATAACAGCAGTGGGCGTTTACGCTGAAGTCTCACAGCAGCCAATCACAGCAGTGGGCGTTTACACTGAAGTCTCATAGCAGCCAATCACAGCAGTGGGCGTTTAAGCTGAAGTCTCACAGCAGCCAATCACAGCAGTGGGCATTTACACTGAAGTCTCACAACAGTGGGCGTTTACACTGAAGTCTCACAGCAGCCAATCACAGCAGTGGGCGTTTACACTGAAGTCTCACAGCAGCCAATCACAGCAGTGGGCGTTTACACTGAAGTCTCACAGCAGCAAATCACAGCAGTGGGCGTTTACACTGAAGTCTCACAGCAGCCAATCACAGCAGTGGGCGTTTACGCTGATGTATCACAGCAGCCAATCACAGCAGTGGGTGTTACGCTGAAGTATCACAGCAGCCAATCACAGCAGTGGGCATTTACGCTGAAGTATCACAGCAGCCAATCACAGCAGTGGGCATTTACGCTGAAGTATCACAGCAGCAAATCACAGCAGTGGGCATTTACGCTGAAGTCTCACAGCAGCCAATCACAGCAGTGGGCGTTTACGCCGAAGTCTCACCGCAGCCAATCACAGCAGTGGGCATTTATGCCGAAGTCTCACAGTAGCCAATCACAGCAGTGGGCGTTTACGCTGAAGTCTCACAGCAGCCAATCACAGCAGTGGGCGTTTACACTGAAGTCTCACAGCAGCCAATCACAGCAGTGGGCGTTTACACTGAAGTCTCACAGCAGCCAATCACAGCAGTGGGCGTTTACACTGAAGTCTCACAGAAGCCAATCACAGCAGTGGGCGTTTACACTGAAGTCTCATAGCAGCCAATCACAGCAGTGGGCGTTTAAGCTGAAGTCTCACAGCAGCCAATCACAGCAGTGGGCGTTTACACTGAAGTCTCACAACAGTGGGCGTTTACACTGAAGTCTCACAGCAGCCAATCACAGCAGTGGGTGTTTACACTGAAGTCTCACAGCAGCAAATCACAGCAGTGGGCGTTTACACTGAAGTCTCACAGCAGCCAATAACAGCAGTGGGCGTTTACGCTGATGTATCACAGCAGCCAATCACAGCAGTGGGTGTTACGCTGTAGTATCACAGCAGCCAATCACAGCAGTGGGCATTTACGCTGAAGTATCACAGCAGCCAATCACAGCAGTGGGCATTTACGCTGAAGTCTCACAGCAGCCAATCAGAGCAGTGAGCGTTTACGCCGAAGTCTCACCGCAGCCAATCACAGCAGTGGGCATTTATCCCAACATGGTCAATAGTTATGTGCTCAAATGAGGCAGATACTATATATATATATATATATATATATATATATATATATATATATATATATATATATATATATATATTTGTATGCACAAGTCTCTTACAGCAGCCAGGATGATCCGCATGGAGTTTTGATCTCACGCTCATCGAGTTCACGGGATTACATGAAGGAACAGAAGAACCTGAGACACACTAAATCCAGGAGCACTGCAGCCACGTCTCAGAGACGCTTGAGGAAACTGACCCGCTACATCAGACTCTGAGACGCTCGAGGAAACTGACCCGCTACATCAGACTCTGAGACGCTTGAGGAAACTGACCCGCTACATCAGACTCTGAGTTGCTTGAAGAAACTGACCCGCTACATCAAACTCTGAGTTGCTTGAGGAAACTGACCCGCGACATCAGACTCTGAGACGCTTGAGGAAACTGACCCGCTACATCAGACTCTGAGGGTGTACTCACACTAGCCAGTTTGAACCGTGCCCGAGTGCGTTTGACCACCAAAGCGCGGTTCGTTTGACTAGTGTGAGTGCTCCGAACCATGCCCGGGCGCGGCTCGATTAGCCGGCCCTGGCCCGCTTGGAAGAGGTGGGCCAGAGCACGGTTCAGTTGGACTCGGGCGCGGTTCACATGCAGTGTGAGCGCTAACCGTGCTGGAGCACGGAACAGGACGCGTGACGTCATGGTTCTGCACTTCAGCTGGAACCTTGCAAACCTCCTCATACGAGCAGCACGATTACGTGAAAATTTTCGCGCCACTAAGGCGACACATCTGTTTAACAACAGGCCGTGAGAGGGCTGTGGACCACCGTGGACCAAACGACACAAAATTATCCACAAAGAAAACAGAGCGATGGACTCCATTGTGTTCAGAGAGCTCCGCTCTTGTTTATCCCGAAACCGTCGCACCATAATGACGTAAGCGTGCTCCGGCACGAATGCTGAAACCCTATGTGAGTGCAGGCCAGACGGGGAGTGGGGAGGGGGGACAATCGTACTCGGGCCCGGTTCATGGCAACCGTGCCTAGTGTGAGTACACCCTGAGTTGCTTGAGGAAACTGACCCGCTACATCAGACTCTGAGACGCTTGAGGAAACTGACCCGCTACATCAGACTCTGAGTTGCTTGAAGAAACTGACCCCGCTACATCAGACTCTGAGACGCTTGAGGAAACTGACCCGCTACATCAAACTCTGAGTTGCTTGAGGAAACTGACCCGGTACATCAGACTCTAAGACGCTTGAGGAAACTGACCCGCTACATCAGACTCTGAGACGCTTGAGGAAACTGACCCGCTACATCAGACTCTGAGTTGCTTGAAGAAACTGACCCGCTACATCAAACTCTGAGTTGCTTGAGGAAACTGACCCGCGACATCAGACTCTGAGACGCTTGAGGAAACTGACCCGCTACATCAGACTCTGAGGGTGTACTCACACTAGCCAGTTTGAACCGTGCCCGAGTGCGTTTGACCACCAAAGCGCGGTTCGTTTGACTAGTGTGAGTGCTCCGAACCATGCCCGGGCGCGGCTCGATTAGCCGGCCCTGGCCCGCTTGGAAGAGGTGGGCCAGAGCACGGTTCAGTTGGACTCGGGCGCGGTTCACATGCAGTGTGAGCGCTAACCGTGCTGGAGCACGGAACAGGACGCGTGACGTCATGGTTCTGCACTTCAGCTGGAACCTTGCAAACCTCCTCATACGAGCAGCACGATTACGTGAAAATTTTCGCGCCACTAAGGCGACACATCTGTTTAACAACAGGCCGTGAGAGGGCTGTGGACCACCGTGGACCAAACGACACAAAATTATCCACAAAGAAAACAGAGCGATGGACTCCATTGTGTTCAGAGAGCTCCGCTCTTGTTTATCCCGAAACCGTCGCACCATAATGACGTAAGCGTGCTCCGGCACGAATGCTGAAACCCTATGTGAGTGCAGGCCAGACGGGGAGTGGGGAGGGGGGACAATCGTACTCGGGCCCGGTTCATGGCAACCGTGCCTAGTGTGAGTACACCCTGAGTTGCTTGAGGAAACTGACCCGCTACATCAGACTCTGAGACGCTTGAGGAAACTGACCCGCTACATCAGACTCTGAGACGCTTGAGGAAACTGACCCGCTACATCAGACTCTGAGTTGCTTGAAGAAACTGACCCGCTACATCAGACTCTGAGACGCTTGAGGAAACTGACCCGCTACATCAAACTCTGAGTTGCTTGAGGAAACTGACCCGGTACATCAGACTCTAAGACGCTTGAGGAAACTGACCCGCTACATCAGACTCTGAGACGCTTGAGGAAACTGACCCGCTACATCAGACTCTGAGTTGCTTGAGGAAACTGACCCGCTACATCAGACTCTGAGACGCTTGAGGAAACTGACCCGCTACATCAGACTCTGAGACGCTTGAGGAAACTGACCCACTACATCAGACTCTGAGACGCTTGAGGAAACTGACCCGCTACATCAGACTCTGAGACGCTTGAGGAAACTGACCCGCTACATCAGACTCTGAGACGCTTGAGGAAACTGACCCGCTACATCAGACTCTGAGTTGCTTGAGGAAACTGACCCGCTACATCAGACTCTGAGTTGCTTGAGGAAACTGACCCGCTACATCAGACTCTGAGTTGCTTGAGGAAACTGACCCGCTACATCAGACTCTGAGTTGCTTGAGGAAACTGACCCGCTACATCAGACTCTGAGTTGCTTGAGGAAACTGACCCGCTACATCAGACTCTGAGACGCTTGAGGAAACTGACCCGCTACATCAGACTCTGAGACGCTTGAGGAAACTGACCCGCTACATCAGACTCTGAGACGCTTGACGAAACTGACCCGCTACATCAGACTCTGAGACGCTTGGGGAAACTGACCCGCTACATCAGACTCTGAGACGCTTGAGGAAACTGACCCGCTACATCAGACTCTGAGACGCTTGAGGAAACTGACCCGCTACATCAGACTCTGAGTTGCTTGAGGAAACTGACCCGCTACATCAGACTCTGAGACGCTTGAGGAAACTGACCCGCTACATCAGACTCTGAGACGCTTGAGGAAACTGACCCGCTACATCAGACTCTGAGACGCTTGAGGAAACTGACCCGCTACATCAGACTCTGAGACGCTTGAGGAAACTGACCCGCTATATCAAACTCTTAGTTGCTTGAGGAAACTGACCCGCTACATCAGACTCTGAGTTGCTTGAGGAAACTGACCCACTACATCAGACTCTGAGACGCTTGAGGAAACTGACTCGCTACATCAGACTCTGAGACGCTTGAGGAAACTGACCCACTACATCAGACTCTGAGACGCTTGAGGAAACTGACCCGCTACATCAGACTCTGAGACGCTTGAGGAAACTGACCCACTACATCAGACTCTGAGTTGCTTGAGGAAACTGACCCGCTACATCAGACTCTGAGACGCTTGAGGAAACTGACTCGCTACATCAGACTCTGAGACGCTTGAGGAAACTGACCCACTACATCAGACTCTGAGTTGCTTGAGGAAACTGACCCGCTACATCAGACTCTGAGTTGCTTGAGGAAACTGACCCACTACATCAGACTCTGAGACGCTTGAGGAAACTGACTCGCTACATCAGACTCTGAGACGCTTGAGGAAACTGACCCACTACATCAGACTCTGAGTTGCTTGAGGAAACTGACCCGCTACATCAGACTCTGAGACGCTTGAGGAAACTGACCCGCTACATCAGACTCTGAGACGCTTGAGGAAACTTACCCGCTACATCAGACTCTGAGACACTCGAGGAAACTGACCCGCTACATCAGACTCTGAGACGCTTGAGGAAACTGACCCGCTACATCAGACTCTGAGTTGCTTGAGGAAACTGACCCGCTACATCAGAATCTGAGACGCTTGAGGAAACTGACCCGCTACATCAGACCCAACAGGAAAATACATACTACCTTTGTTTAACCAAAATGTCATAACTGAATCTTCTGGTGAAATGTGAGACTTCTCTCGGCTGACTTCTCCAGACATTCAGATCTGCTTCATCCGGTCATCAACAACCAGGGCTGGACTGGGACTAAAAATCGGCCCGGGCATTTTGGCCCAGACTGGCCCACTACATATAATCATAAACACAACCGATCTTTTCATGCCCCTGAATATGTATACTAACTCCTATTAAAAAAACACTAATGCCATAGCCTAATGAGTGAGTAGGAATGAGTAATAGATAATTAATAGTTAATAGATGAAATAACTACTAATTGTAAAATACAATCGAACTACTCCACAATGATGAATCCTAAAACAAGCTAGAAGCTGCATTGGCATAGCAATACCAGTGTTTGACAAAGGATTTTTGGTAAATCTGTGGTGAGTGGACCTCTGTCCCTTTAGGGGGGTTCGGGGGAGCCCCCCGTAAGAAAAAATTGTGCTTTTTAATGTTAAATTTATCAATCTGGTGCACTTTGAGAGTTAAAAATTAAGAGCTCCAACGCAAAATAAGTTTGCAAGTTGAACAAAGAAAAACTCAAAACTCTTTTAGCTGTGATATAGTGTCTGTCTGCATCACACTACTACATAATAATAGTTATAATATTAATTCCATGACAGTTATAGCCATATATTGTAAAACAAATGCACTGAAAAATAAAAGGGACTTTCATAATTAGTTTTGTACTAATCTCCATGCTTGAAAGAGATAAACACATGATCTTTTATTTTGGCGGAAAACATGGTTTACAAACGCGTCTCAATACAATTCTAATAAAATGCGTAATCATCAATTATGCCGATGTGTAAATAATGCGTAGCTGGGTGATGGGTTCCTCCACTCATCGCCTCAGTGTTCTGAAAGTTACCTAGTTCTGCTTCCCACAGTTCTCTTCACTCACTCATTCTCTCCTGATCCTCCTCAGTATCCTTATCAGACACTTGAAGGGCCCGTTTCTTTTTTTCACGCTATTTCTCTGCACATTCCTTGCGTTTCTTCTCCATCTCTGACTATTTTGACAGATACACACTGACACTGCACGCGAGCTCAAAGCCCAAAGGGGAGGAGTTTAAAAATGTGATTGGACCAGCCCCGTGCCAATCAAGAAAAGAACCAATGGGCCGCTGATCTACGTGTTTCATGGGCCGGTCTGTAAAAAAAAAAAAAAACCTACGCTGACTTTTTTTGTCCAGTGCATTACACCGGCACAAAGATCCCAGCGCCGCCAATTAAGCAAAACTAAACGAATGGGCCGCCGATGTACGAGTATTATGGCCGTTTAGACAAAAAATGTTTTTTATATTTTTTTTAAAGAATGATCTGTATCGGGCCAAAAAGCACGTCGGCCCACCGGGCAAATGCCCGATGGCCAGTCCAGCCCTGTCAACAACCCATGATTGAGTCCTGTCCTACTCTCTCTTCTTCTCTGATCATCTGTTTTCTTCTCTGATCATCTGTTTTCTTCTTTTCTGATCATCTGTTTCACTCAGATGCACATCACAATACAGACTAAAATATGGTTACACTTTATTTGAAGGTGTCCTTTAAAGTGTAATTATACATTTATGTACTGAGCAATATTAATGAACTATGTGCACTTAGGGTTAGAATGAGGGTTTGTTGTAGGGTTAGTTGCATGTCATTATGCATCATTTATAGTTTAATACTATAGTAACTACATGTAACATGTGCAACAAGGACACAGTAAAATAGTGTTGCCCAAAATATCTGTCGATACTTGCTGTACATTGTGACTTTGTTTTAAGAGGTTCTGCAGAGTGAAAGCAGACCATGTAAAACTGAGCATGTACATGTTCACTTTGAGGGTATTCGCATTAATATCTCACAGTTATAACGTGCTGAATGATATTGTGGGCATGAGCCCTGATCAGTCCGCAGCTCGACAGAAGAAACAATGCACTTTTAGATGTTACATTTGTTTAGAGATCAGACATGAGACAACGCATGGAAACTGAATACCAGTTTAAAAAGGTCTATATTGTTGTCAGGGAACCACTGGCGGTTTTATCCTGATTAGAAATGTTTGTAGTCAGTTGCCTAAGTAACCAGTAGGCAGCGAGTTTGGCATAGGCATACGGTTTGAGACACAGCCCACGCCCCTCTATCTGTGTGTTTCTCTCTCTCTCTCTCTCTCTCTCTGTCCCCCCTCCCCCCCCCCCCCCCCCCCCCCCCCCTCTCTCTCTCTCTCTCTCTCTCTCTCTCTCTCTCTCTCTCTCTCAGCAGGACTCGAGTCTCCGCTGATGTGGTTCAGGTCTCAGGCCTTCAGTAGTTCACAGCAGTCAGAGAGAGACTGTGGGCAGGAGAGGACAGACGTCACAGAAGCCTCACTGCACTCACTGACCTCAGCCAACACTGGCAGGAATAGCATATCCACTGCTGGCCAAGCAACATCACTTCATTTTCTTCCTGCATGATAATGGTTTTGTTTGGTACTGACTCGCTCGATTTAAACAAGCCACTATTTACAGTCACGTGATCTCACACACTCCTGCGGTTGGAAGCAGATCTGCTTTGAGCTTCTGTGACAGTGGCTATTTTTGGCTTATTCTGTGCGCTTTCAGACGTTTACAGATCTAGAGCAGTGCTTCTCAAACCTGTCCTGAAGACACACACACACAGGACCAGGACTCTACATGGTTTAGTGTTTGGCGGATTCACCAACACTCCTGCTTGGCTTCTCAGGTCCATCCAATCTATTCATGTTTTCCAGGTTCATATTGTCTGTTTTGGGTGTTTCCCTCTCTCCAGCATCTCTGAAATGTCATCTCCCCTCCTTTCAAATCCCTGTTATTTACTCAGTGCTATTAAAAAGACTCTTTTTTGACCTCGGGTTTGTGAAAAGTGCTATAGAAATAAAACAGTATGTCCTCATATTAATTCAGAGACTGCATATGTACATGCATTAATTTATTAAAGTCATCAAAATTAATTGATCTACATATGGTGATGAAAAAAAGAAAAACATAAACTTACATCGTAATCAAAAGCTTTAATCATTGTTTAACATGTTCATTGCGTTTGATTAACCTCGCGTTTTGTAACAAGTCAGTAGTAATACCATGCACCACCTGTCAAAATGATTGACTGACAGATGGGCGTGGCTATCCGTTGATCTTGTCCCACCCCTTCCGGTTCCCCCTTCCGGTCCCGCCCCTTCCGGTCCCACCCCTTCCGGTCCCGCCCCTTTCGGTTACCTTTGACCCAGTTCCGCCCCTTCCTGTTAACTTTGACCTAGTTCCGCCCCTTCCTGTTACCTTTGACCCACTTCCGCCCCTTCCTGTTAACTTTGACCTAGTTCCGCCCCGTCCGGTTAAACTTTCTGTCAAAATGATGGATGGTGACAGTTAGTTTGATCGTTTGAAGTTAGTTTGATCAAGAAAAAGGGGCGTATAGGATGTGTGACAGATAGTTTGATCGTTTGAAGTTAGTTTGATCCAAAAAAAGGGGGTATAGGATGTGTGACAGATAGTTTGATCGTTTGAAGTTAGTTTGATCCAGAAAAAGGGGGTATAGGATGTGTGACAGATAGTTTGAGATGTATTGGCTTTGATGATGACAGTTAGTTTGATCGTTTGAAGTTGGTGTTTTGTTACCGCATCTCCACCATAACCCTGAGCTTATCACGGGCAGCTGTGAAAGTGATAAAAAAAAAATGGTGGAAGTTTATCTGTTCTGTAAAAAATAATATAAAATAAAACCTCACACAAAAAGTTTAAATAAATGTACAACTATTCGCTGAATCAAGCATTTCAGTTTAAATAAAATGGAGCCACAAAAATTGCAAACAGTTAAAAATGTATTAGAGAGTTGAAGAAAAAACAATGCAATGATCTCACACTGACTCAAAACATAGGGAGCGTGCGTCTATGTATGTGTGTGTGTGTGTGTGTGTGTCTCAAAGCAGGAATTCCCCGCCCTCCGCATTGCTGGGGACGTTGGAAGTTTATCTCACACAGAAGTTGAAAAAGCATTATGTTCATTTAAATGAAATGCTTATACAATTTACATTTAGTCATTCACAAATATTTTACACTGACTCAAGTTGAAAAACCATACTGTTCAATTAAAAGTATATAAATTAAACAAAAATAAAATCATCTTACTGTTTCACCATGGTTGAAAAAAAACCTACAAGTGTTTCCCCTGAAGTCTTTTCTCTCTGTCACACCAGTGTGTGGCTGGCCTGGTATCTGTTTTTGTGACACGTTCCTGAGCCCATTGAGAAATATCTTACACAACAGTTGAAAAGCATTGTGTTCCTTTAAAAGTATATTAATAAAATGCTTTTATCGTTCATTTTTAAAATAAATAAATTTACTGATCCAATTAGGTTAGATAAAAATCATCCGACATGTTTTATAGATTAGAAGAAAACATACAGGTTATGAACGGGTGTCAAAAATAAAATCATCTTACATTTTCAGCCGGTTTACGAAGTAGTTCCTAAGATGTCCATACATTTAAAGTTAAAAAGATCCCACAAGTAATTCTCTCTCCCCCTCGCTTGACAGGCATGCATTGTCTGTCTGTGTGTGTGTGTGTGTGTCTTTTCAGCAGTCAGAACGAGACATTGCATATGTTATAAATACAAGATGTTTTAAATTAAATTAATTCATAAAACAAATATGCTACATTGGCGGTCTGTGGAAAAACGTGACTATATTTTTTATTTATCAGGGTGCATGTAAAGAACTTTGAAATTTGCGGCTCTCACAAGTTCTCACACATTGTGTGAAATGTTTAATAATTCCTCAAGTAGTATCTGTGAGAAAATCCCCACATAGGCCAATCTGAAGTGAGAGAGCAACAATGAAGACTTTTAGAATCTGTGATGCCTCAGGCCGAGCCACATTGATAGCCTGCTTTTTAGGCTTAGACTCTGGATCGGCCGGGACCAGCGGTGAGGGCTCTGGAAGTTCGGCTGAGACGTGACGAGGCTCTGGAAGCTCGGCTGAGACGTGACGAGGCTCTGGAAGCTCGGCTGAGACGTGACGAGGCTCTGGAAGCTCGGCTGAGACGTGACGAGGCTCTGGAAGCTCGGCTGAGACGTGACGAGGCTCTGGAAGCTCGGCTGAGACGTGACGAGGCTCTGGAAGCTCGGCTGAGACGTGACGAGGCTCTGGAAGCTCGGCTGAGACGTGACGAGGCTCTGGAAGCTCGGCTGAGACGTGACGAGGCTCTGGAAGCTCGGCTGAGACGTGACGAGGCTCTGGAAGCTCGGCTGAGACGTGACGAGGCTCTGGAAGCTCGGCTGAGACGTGACGAGGCTCTGGAAGCTCGGCTGAGACGTGACGAGGCTCTGGAAGCTCGGCTGAGACGTGACGAGGCTCTGGAAGCTCGGCTGAGACGTGACGAGGCTCTGGAAGCTCGGCTGAGACGTGACGAGGCTCTGGCTGGACAGCCTCTGGAATGACAGTCTTCTTGGCCTTCCGCACTGAATTCAGCGGGGGCTGTGCCACGGCGGACATCAGTCCTGGACGCCCATAGACCGAAGCCATGGCCAGCTTGATGGTTGAAGTGACGAGAAGATTCTCGGGCAGTGCGGTCGTGGTAACATCCTCCACCACCCTCCCTATAGTGAAGGGGGATCCAAAACACTCCAGGACAAAGTCAATATACTGTGCCAGGGTCCAGCTGGGGTCTTCCTCTGGTAAATTTGAGCTAATGTCCTGGTCTAGTCCACTCCAGAAACAGTCCTTTAGCATAGCCTCATCACCAGGAACGAGGTGACTATAAAAAAGAAACTCCTTCACAATCCTCAATGATGCGATTGAATTGATAAATAGAACAGAGTTTACTCAGCTCTGGATGGTACCTGTTAGATCCATATTGGTCAGTTGTGCTGCTGGATCCTGAGGTGGCGAAGTCTTTTGTAACGAAGAGGCAGAGTCGAGCGGATCCATTCGCAGTAACTTTTATTGACAGACAGCAAACAGAGAGCAAACAGTGAATAGCTGTAGTGAAGGGCAAATCCAAACTCAGAGACGATACCAGGCTGGGGTCGGGGCAGGCAGCAGACAATTACTCAGTAGACCAGGAGAGCAGGCAAGGATCAGGAAACCAGGATAAACAATGGAACGTAGAATGCTCAGAAGTGTAGGCAGTAGCTGATACAAGACTTCGCACTGGTGTAGTGAGTGGAAGGGGTTTATATGTGTGTGTGAATGAGATGCAGGTGTGTGTGTAATCAGCACAGTGCAGGTGTATGGTGTAATCTGTCCAGGGAGATGTATGATGGGAAATGTAGTTCAGTAAAACCAAGAAGTGCGTAGCTAATCGTGACAGTTCTCAACAGCTTTCTTATAATAACAACACATCGTCAATGTTGAGACATTTTAGAGCTAAACATGAAAACACATCTTCTGGAAGTGGACCAACAACTAGCAACCAAGGTAAACTTCTGATCAGTCATTCATTTATTTGTTTGTCAATTTCTGTATAATGAGGTATCTTAAATAGTGCATAGTTATGTAATACTTATTCAATTATATTTTAAATACTTTACTGTATTGCAGGGATCAGAAAACAAATGATTGATGGGGCCTTGGTTAACATGATTGTTAAAGATTACCAGCGGTTTTCAATTGTTGAAGATGCTGGCTTTAAGGAGTTTGTAGGAATGTTGGATCCAAACTACATTATTCCATCCCGCCAGTCATTAAAGAAAATGGTTGAGGAAAAATACAAGGAGGCCAAAAAGAAGGCAAAAGAAGAGGTGAACAAGGCCAGAGCTGTAAGCCTCACATCCGATATGTGGACATCACTGCATATGGATGCATATCTGGCAGTGACATGTCATTTTATAAATGAAAATGATCAGATGTCCACCGTTTTACTGGGGGTGGGAAAATTTTCCAAATGTCACACTCCTGAAAATATAGCTGAAGTCAAGTCAGCTTTGATGGAGGAGTGGGGCATTCAAAACAAAGTTAGGTGTCTGGTAACCGATGCTGCTGCCAACATGGTAGCATGTGCCAGCATCCTGAAGCTGCGCCGCCACACAAACTGCATAGCACATGCCTTAAACCAGGTTGTGAAGAAGGCAATAGAACAAACACCAGGATTGGAGGATATTAGACTAAAGGCACGAAAGATTGTGGCACATTTCAAGTCTAGCACAACAGCAAGAGAAAGATTATTGGTTTTACAAAATCAGATGGGCAAACCAAATCACAAGTTGATTCAAGAGGTGGAAACTCGCTGGAACAGCACATATTCCATGTTAGAGCGGCTCTTTGCTCAGAGGGAGCCAGTAGGTGCTGCTTTGGTTACTCTGAAGACAAGCCTCATACCATTGACTTCAGAAGAGTACCAGACAGTAAATGAATGTCTGGGTGTAATGTGTCATTTCAGTGAGGCTTCCACAGAATTGTCAGAGGAGAAGAGAGTGTCAGGGTCAAAGGTGATTCCTCTTATAAGAATGCTGAGGCATGCAATCACCTCAGAAAGCTCACAGGTTCATGATGAGACAGCTTTGCAATTGTGCAACAACCTCCTGAGACTTCTTTCTGAGAGGATGTCTACATATGAAACTATGAGCATCATGACTCTAGCAACTCTGCTTGATCCACGCTTTAAAACTATCGGCTTCGGCAGCCAGTCAAATGCACAGACTGCTGTGAGACGTCTCACAGCAGAATGTGCTGCAATCATACGAGCAGGCCAAAACACCCCCTCCTCTCAAATATCCTCATCGCAACCAGAGCCAACAGGAGCCACAGGCAGCGATGCAACCCACTCAGGTGCTGTGTGTGTGTGTGTGTGTGTGTGTGTGTGTTTGTGTTTTATTACATTTGGCATGGATCATGCATGTCACTATTGCCGAGAAATACATTGAATTCCATTAAACTTGTATTTGTATTATTCTATTCTTTTTCAGGTAAAGGTCTGTGGGATCTACTGGACAGTCATGTCGTGGAAACCAGACAAATGAAAAATGCGACAGCAGATGCCACAGTTGAAGTTCAACGCTACCTCAGTGACCCAAATATTCCACGTACGGAAGATCCCCTGCATTTCCGGGCTACTCAAAAGGGTGTCTATCCGCATCTTCATTGTCTTGCCCTGGAATTTTTATGCACTCCTGCCTCCTCAGTCCCATGTGAGAGAATATTCTCAAAGGCAGGGGAAGTAGTAAATAAAAAAAGAAATAGACTTAGCCCTCACACTGTTGAACAAGTCCTGTTCCTTAATAAAAATCTTTAATTTCTTCAATTACACAACTCCCCAGTTCACAAGCACTTTCACTACCCAGCACTTCACCATTACGCAATAGTTTTCTTTTATTTTGATTATATATGCCTATATGAGCCTTGCCTATGAACTCATAGGTTTAGGACTACGGCTAAGTGTTAAGGCTGCTTCATTTGTTGAACAAAGCAGTTAATTTGTCCTATGTATTAATTCTTTCATAAATGAATTAATAGACTAATTTGTTCATACATTGTGTAAACATCAACACTAACACTGATGATTTTTATTGCTTTGTGGTTTTCTAGCACAAAGTGATTTATTTCATAAAACAATTAAATTTTTTTGGGGGAAAGGTAGCTTTTCCACCTTATGACCACAGGATGTCGTTAGTGTGCACCGTGTTGAAAAGCTTCGAGTAATGAACCAATTTACGATACACTTGAGGGGAAAGCCTCAGTGCTTCACAAAGCTTCATTTCACCATCACTAATTTTTAGTATACCATTGAATAATGACTGAATACATAAGCTTATGCAACAAAATATTGTTTATTTTTGTTCAACCAAGTCCAGCAGACCAGTGTTTTTTGCCATTAAGTGTAGCAATAGCATATTGCTACACTACACTAATAGCAATAGCGAATTCCTTGTTGCATAGCTTGCACACAACCATGCTCTTATCGACGCTTCCATCCGTTCATTTTTGTAACAAAATTTCCCATCCACCGGCCAACCAAATCGACCTCGTCAGCTTCTTCGTCATGAACCATAGACAGTAAAAGAAATGGACACAGCGACCCCATTGATTTCAACGGAGAAGACTTGAAGCCCGATTATTGCACTCCCTGTCTGATGTCTGAGCGAGTGCGCAGGCTCAAACTGAGCGTGACGACAGTCTGACCGTTGAAAATCTTCTAGTAGCTGTGCCAAGACAAATCTGAATCACCTAATTCCTCAAAAACGTTGTTGAAATATTTTGTCCCGTTGCTTTTATGGACTCTCTATTTATGGGCTTCTACCTTGACTTTGTGCCTTCATGGCCCCCCTATTGCCTCATAGACAGTAAAAGATTGCCGCGAGCTTCTCCTCCTGTCTATACGGTAATGTCTCTATTGTGCGACAGAAAGTCCCGTGGTTATGACGCAATCTTTAGCCTATTTTTACAAAAACGGCTTCCACGGGGTCGTAACGTAAGATACAAAGTAATGGAGCATTTTATACATTGTCGTGTTTCTTTAGAAATAAATAATCGACAAATTAAGCCTTTGGACGCCTCAGATGGAAAGTTATTCGCTGTAAAAGTGACCCCAAAATGAATGGGAGTCAATGGGATGCTAACAGCAGGTGAAGTTCTGCTACAATGGCGGCTCCCGCGAGGCTTCAGCTTCCGGCTGATGGATTACCCCCTTGTCATGAACGGTAGTTGGTGCGCCAGTATAATCGGTCCGCCGAAACTCATCCAGTGAGAAACGTTCCGCGGTGCAAAAATAAGTGCGATTAAAAATAATTTTTTGTGTAATTAATTAACGCGTTAAAGTCTGTAGTTAATTAATCTTAATTAACGCGTTAAAGTCCCGGCCCTAATTTATATATATAATTTTTATATATATTAATTTAGCTAAAACTAAGGTTAAATTGTTTGAATACATTTGTCATTATACATTGAGTTATATACTTTATTTGATTTTATGGAACCAACTTAGTGTGTGAGAGTGCAAAACAGTATGTAAAAAACAATGTAAAAATGCAGTTTTCTGTGATGGTCGTGTTTAGGTGTACGGGGTAGAATATGCTGTTACAGTACAAAAATCATTATGGCTAAATTAATAACAATTATACTTTAGGTCACCGTTAAACAAAATCATTACAGTAATCTTCTAAAAGATATGAATGTATTAAAACTGTAAAGATTTAATTTAAACAATCTTTTCATTTTAAAAGGTCATATTTAAACTTTTATGATTATGCTTTGAAATAAATTTAGTACGAACAAAACTTTGGCTCTGGAAAGGCGTTAGCAGACTAACATTACATGATGCACAGAGGCTCATCTGCTCTGTCACCCTATATCCTGAAGCTAACATTATTGTAAGGTAAAGTATTTTTCTGAAGATATGCTGGTGATCGGAAGGAGCTTATAAGCAGGCTATCAATGTGGCTCGGCCTGAGGCATCACAGACTCTAAAAGTCTTCATTGTTGCTCTCTCACTTCAGATTGGCCTATGTGGGGATTTTCTCACAGATACTACTTGAGGAATTACTAAACATTTCACACAATGTGTGAGATAACTTGTGAGAGCCGCAAATTTCAAAGTTCTTTACATGCATCCTGATAAATAAAAAATATAAATAAAAGTTTTTCCACAGACCGCCAATGTAGCTTATTTGTTTTATGAATTAATTTAATTTAATTTAAAACATCTTGTATTTTTAAAAGATATAATTTAAACTTTTAATGATTATACTATGAAATAAGATTAACACTAATCGAACATATGCAATGTCTCATTCTGACCGCTGAAAAGAGACACACACACACACACACACACACACACACACACGCACACACACACACACACACACACACACACACACACACACCACACACACACACACACACACACACACACACACACAGACAGACAATGCATGCCTGTCAAGCGAGGGGGAGAGAGAATTACTTGTGGGATCTTTTTAACTTTAAATGTATGGACATCTTAGGAACTACTTCGTAAACCGGCTGAAAATGTAAGATGATTTTATTTTTGACACCCGTTCATAACCTGTATGTTTTCTTCTAATCTATAAAACATGTCGGATGATTTTTATCTAACCTAATTGGATCAGTAAATTTAGTTATTTATTTTAAAAATGAACGATAAAAGCATTTTATTAATATACTTTTAAAGGAACACAATGCTTTTCAACTGTTGTGTAAGATATTTCTCAATGGGCTCAGGAACGTGTCACAAAAACAGATACCAGGCCAGCCACACACTGGTGTGACAGAGAGAAAAGACTTCAGGGGAAACACTTGTAGGTTTTTTTCAACCATGGTGAAACAGTAAGATGATTTTATTTTTGTTTAATTTATATACTTTTAATTGAACAGTATGTTTTTTCAACTTGAGTCAGTGTAAAATATTTGTGAATGACTAAATGTAAATTGTATAAGCATTTCATTTAAATGAACATAATGCTTTTTCAATGGGAGGGCGGGGAATTCCTGCTTTGAGACACACACACACACACACACACACACACACACACACACACACACACACACACACATACATAGACGCACGCTCCCTATGTTTTGAGTCAGTGTGAGATCATTGCATTGTTTTTTCTTCAACTCTCTAATACATTTTTAACTGTTTGCAATTTTTGTGGCTCCATTTTATTTAAACTGAAATGCTTGATTCAGCGAATAGTTGTACATTTATTTAAACTTTTTGTGAGGTTTTATTTTATATTATTTTTTACAGAACAGATAAACTTCCACCATTTTTTTCTTATCACTTTCACAGCTGCCCGTGATAAGCTCAGGGTTATGGTGGAGATGCGGTAACAAAACACCAACTTCAAACGATCAAACTAACTGTCATCATCAAAGCCAATACATCTCAAACTATCTGTCACACATCCTATACCCCCTTTTTCTGGATCAAACTAACTTCAAACGATCAAACTATCTGTCACACATCCTATACCCCCTTTTTCTGGATCAAACTAACTTCAAACGATCAAACTATCTGTCACACATCCTATACGCCCCTTTTTCTTGATCAAACTAACTTCAAACGATCAAACTATCTGTCACACATCTTATACGCCCCTTTTTCTTGATCAAACTAACTTCAAACGATCAAACTAACTGTCACCATCCATCATTTTAACAGAAAGTTTAACCGTAAGGGGCGGAACTAGGTCAAAGTTAACAGGAAGGGGCGGAACTGGGTCAAAGGTAACAGGAAGGGGCGGAACTGGGTCAAAGGTAACAGGAAGGGGCGGAACTAGGTCAAAGTTAATAGGAAGGGGCGGAACTGGGTCAAAGGTAACAGGAAGGGGCGGAACTGGGTCAAAGGTAACAGGAAGGGGCGGAACTAGGTCAAAGTTAATAGGAAGGGGCGGAACTGGGTCAAAGGTAACAGGAAGGGGCGGAACTGGGTCAAAGGTAACAGGAAGGGGCGGAACTGGGTCAAAGGTAACAGGAAGGGGCGGGACCGGAAGGGGCGGGACAAGATCAAAGGATAGTCACGCCCGCCTGTCAATCAATCATGTTGACAGGTGGTGCATGGTATTACTATTCAAGTCTTTCCCTCGCGGGTCAAAATTACCCGAAGCCCTTAAAATTATGCTTCTTTTTTTTTGTCCAGAAAGCTTATTAAATTTAATTTTTATGATATTTTTTCTATTTTTGATGCAAAGTTTTGGAGATTTTTTGTTAGGTTTTATTTTATTTACCTTTAAATTTCTAGATATGATCAATAAATAAATATTAATTTAGGTCCATTCCTCACATTCTAAATTTAAACTTAAATTCAAAATAACTCACAATTTCATGCATAACCCTTTTACTTCAGCTCAAAATATCTTACATGGGGTGTCTTTGCCGACCTCTTGTGGGAAAATAATAATATAAGATGCTATTTCATGACTCTAGATGGGCTTATATCTCTATATGAGCTGTTCGCTGGGACCTAAAGTCAGTTAATCCAGTGTGCATTCAGATACACATGTATTATAAAATATTTTTTTGGTAACGTTTTAGCATTTTTAGTTTGTATTTTGAGCATTTTTAGGTTTTTCTATGTGTACTGAAGCATTCTTTGCATTTGATCAATTCCTATGGGGGTCAAATTGACCCGCGCATGAAGGATTTGTTACTTTTTAAATATCAACCAGAAAACTCCTCGAATCCATTCAGGGTTTTTTTTTGTGTGTATTCGTGGTTCAAGTGCGACAAAAATCCTGGTGTCTTGGACCCCTCTGATGAACACTCAATTAAAAAAAAAATCTAATATGATTTCCGGGTCAAAGCGACCCGAGGGAAGGATGTTGAATTAATACATGTTTACTAACCAAATGACCTGCATTGCCTTATAGCTGTATATCACTGATACACTTATCTCTGACTGACAACACAATACTTCCTGATTGAAACACTGAAACATGCATTTTGTGTGAAGCTGCTTTGAAACGATATCTTTGTGTGCCCACATAATCCTCAGTTTTGGTTGCTGTCCATTAAGGAGAGATAGCATAGGTGAGATACATAAAGCAGGAGAAGGTAAAGAGGAGGGATGCTGAAAGAACTGATTAATGTCCAGGTAATAATTGGAAGATAAGATGGTCGTACCCCCCCCCGAACTTACGTTTAATAAGTTCAGTTGTGAAATAGACATGATTTTTTTTTTACTGAAAAACATACAATCTCAAATCTCTTTTTTTTTAAATCATCTTGTCCTATAATGTTTGCCGTGTTTTTTGGATGTGTTATGGCAGTTGTCTCTGCAGATGGCATTACATTCTGGACTGAAGCCCTTGAAACAGGAATCCCAGCATGCGCTGCTCTCAGTCGCATCTCTCTGTATTTTGGTTTTCATTGTCTGGAAAGAATGTGCTCACACTGAATTGCAACTGAAAGAAATGCTCAGATTTTGCAGTGTTATGATGTGTTATGATGGCAGGTATATACTAAGCAGGGCCGTAGCGATGTGAACTCTTCCTACCTGCACTGACACAACCTGACAACTGTGTTCAGCTCGACGGAAGAAGCTATCAGCATGAAATCACTACAAGCTGATTACTGACAGCAGAATCAGAACGGCAGAAAAGCCTGGCTTCTCCACATCAGTGGCATTAAGCTGACAGTGAGAGAAACTGAAGCTTGTGCGCTTCTGGTCCGCTCTACAACAGAAGCAAAGGCTGACCTTGATGTTTCTGCTAAGAAAAAGCTTTCTGACTTCATAGACTCAAGCATGTGTGCACGCATATAAAGTAACTGCAGCAGTAAAAGCAAAACTGGCGGTAACACTATAGTTTAGGGTCCAATTCTCACTATTAACCCTTTAGGCGCCAGAGGTTTTTTCCTAAAACGTTCGATTTTGACATCTTAATTTCAAAAGGCTATATCTTAACTAGTTACTTATTAGCATGCATTTTACTAGGATGTGTATTAGTATTCATAATGCACATATTAATGCATTATTCTGCATGATCATATTTATACACTGTAAAAATTATCTGATGAAAAAGTTATGATAACATATATGTCATTAACTCAGACATAAAATAATGTGTTATGAAATTTCAACTCAATTGTTTGAGTTTTCAATCTTCCAATTTAGGTTCATAAGTTACTTCAATGAATCACAAATTCCAGGTGCCTGAATGAACTTGCCATTTTAAATTGAGTGGGGTACAAGTCTTTGGCGTGTTGCAGATTGAGTGGAGGACAGCTCTTTGCGCATGTGCGGGGGACTACCGACGAAGCCACGAGACGAACTAGTTTACGCGCCATCAAGCAACAGTCAAGCAATCAAACTTCAATCGCCCGGGTGCCTCATTTTTCTGTCAGACAAGACGAATTGGGTTGGCGTGAACAAGTTCGCTATTGGTAATTTAAGTGTTCGTGTTTTGTAGATATTAAGAATGTGAGTTGATGAAGCCAATAACGTGATTAACGTTAGCTATCGTTACCTTTTGATATGTGCAACAATTGTGATGTAATTTAAGCGAGGCACATTTCAGCGACTGTTAACGTTAGTTAGAACACGTTTGCTAGCAGTTTAGCCTTTTAGTTCAGTCAGAGACGGTTGATAAAGCTTTATCTGAGACTATACCAGTTTTCATTGTAAACTTTGTAAAACGTTGTAGAAAACACCATTTCTGATAGACCGTATGTCAAGGCAAAATACATTAACGTTACCGTTCAAAAGTTTGGGGTCAGTCAGATTTTTTATGTTTTTAAAAGAAGTATCTCCTGCTCACCAAGGTTGCATTTATTTGATTAAAAATACAAACAAAAATAGTAATATTGTGAAATATTATTCCTATTTAAAACAGCTGTTTTCTATTTTAATACATTTTAAACTGTAATTTATACCTGTGATCAAAGCTGAATTTTCAGCATCATTACTCGAGTCTTCAGTGTCACATGATCCTTCAGAAATCAGTATAATATGGGGATTTGATGCTCAAGAAACATTCATTATTATTATCAATGTTAAAAACAGTTGTGTACAATTTTTTTTCAAAATTCTTTGATGAAAAGAGTTCAAAAGAACAGCATTTATCTGAAATCTAAAGCTTTTGTAACATTAAACACTACTGTTCAAAAGTTTGGGGTCAGTAAGAATTTTTATTTTATTTTTGGGGGAAACGAATAAAATAAATCAATACTTTTATTCATCAAGGATGAGTTAAACTGGTCAAAAGTTACAGTAAAGACATGTATAATGTTAGAAAATATTCCATTTTAAATAAATGCTGTTCTTTTGAACTTTCTATTCATCAAAGAATTTTGAAAAAAAATTGTACACAACTGTTTTCAACATTGATAATAATAAAGAATATTTCTTGAGCATCAAATCATCATATACTGATTTCTGAAGGATCATGTGACACTGAAGACTGGAGTAATGATGCAAAAAATTCAGCTTTGATCACAGAAATAAATTACAGTTTTATTTTTTTTATTTTTATTTTATTTTTTTATTTGATAGGGACAAGTGGGAACAATCAACATGCACCGCACTACAACATTTATAGCCAAGGCTAATTTGCGATGTCCGTCCCTAGATGAGCTTTTCACACAAGTACATACAAAAAGTACAAAAAAATACATTTACATATACAGGACACTACTTAATTCTGACATTACATAAAGAAATGTGCATTTGAGCGCAAACTATCAATGATTACATACTTGATCTCTTTTTAAAATACGCTTTAATTCATTTTTAAAAGCTCCCAGGTCTAAGTCCTGTTTCAACTCGATCGGCAAGGAGTTCCAGAGCTTAGCACCCTGGACAGTAAAAGCCGATTGTCCAAAGGTCTTTTTTCTAACGGGCACTTTCACATTTCCATTAGCAGCTCCTCGTGTGACGGACCCCACTGATAAAAAGTGGGACTATGTGACGTCTAAGAACATCAGGGCCTTGATTGTGCAAACATTTATACATTAATTTCAAGTTACTAAATTTAATAAAATTTTCTAAATTAAAAAAGTTCAACCTCTGCAATACTCCACAATGGTGTGTTCTAACAGATGTTTTATCCAATATTTTTAAAGCTCTGTTGTAAATCAATCTTAAAGGCCTAACTGTTGTGTCTGTTGCCTGTGACCAGGAGGTTATACAATAACTGAGGTGAGAAAAAATCATTGCGTGCATAAATGTATTTGCCGCACGAAATGTTAAACAGTCCCGAATGACTCTAAAACTATACAAATTTGCCCTGGCTGTTCTAGTGATTTTTTTTACATGACTTTCAAATGATAAATGGGAGTCCAGGATTAAGCCCAGATATTTTACTTCTTTAACCTGGGCAATTCTTTGACCATTAATTGTCAGATGGAGTTCTTCCATGGGGTGTGATCTGGAAGCAAAACAAACTGACACTGTCTTACTCAGATTTAGAGTTAGTCCTGAGTTTTTAAACCATTCTGACACAGAATTAATATGTTGCTGCAACTGCTCAGTAATTGCCTCAACACTTTTGCCACTCACAAAAACAACTGCATCATCTGCGTACATTTGGAAACCTGCGCCTGGACATATGTTTGGTAAATCATTAATGTACAATGTGAAAAGCAGAGGCCCAAGAATCGATCCCTGGGGAATCCCCGTTCTCAGCGTTGCAAAGGATGATTTTTCATTGTTAATTATTACACATTGTTGTCTATGTTCCAAATATGTCTTAAACCACTGTAAAGTTGTTTTATCAAAGTTCAGCTGGGATCATTTCTGTATAAGTACATCATGATTGAGTGCATCAAAGGCTTTTTTTATATCCATAAAAACCCCTCCAACTATTTGGCCTTTGTCAATTGCTAGTTTAAGTTGTTCAATAAAATAGCAATTGGCCGTTTCTGTCGAGTATTGTGGCCGGAATCCAAATTGCAGAGGATGCAGTATGTCATTGAACTGTAAGAAAGACATTAGCTGATTGGCTACAATCTTTTCCAGCACCTTAGAAAAAATTGGTAAGATGCTAACTGGTCTATAATTGCATACTAGATCAACCTTCCCAGATTTATATATAGGTATAACCCTGGATTGTTTCCAAACATTTGGAAACTCTCCATTTTTAAACGAGAGGTTTACCAATTTAGTTAAAGGTTTTACCAATATGTCTTTATTTCTTTTTAGAAAGGAAGTGTCGATATTAAAAGGATCTTTGGCATGACTATTTTTTACTTTTTCAATGACACCTAACACCTCTTGCTCAGTTGTTTGTTCAAGTGAAAATGCGTCAATTAATTTATTTGGTTGGTAATGCTCTGTTGCTCAAATCATAGCAATCCGACACTTCCTGAACCGACGAAATAAAGTACTCATTAAATTCCTGGGCAATACGCTTACTGTCATTTATAAACTTATCCCCAAGTTTAAAATATATTGAAACGGAAAACAGCTGTTTTAATTTGGAATAATATTTCACAATATTACTCTTTTTGTTTTTATTTTTAATCAAATAAATGCAGCCTTGGTGAGCAGAAGATACTACTTTTAAAAACATTAAAAATCTTACTATAATGTTGGAGAACCGCTGAGGCGGTTTTTCTTGCTGGTGTCCGCTTGCCAGTGCGAGCTGAGTAACATTAGCTGTCTGTCGATCATGGCGGCGATACTTACGAACTAACTTAGTGCTAGATTATTAGCAGCCGCTCGGTTGCTGCAAGCTCATTATTGTTTCTCATTACAGAACATCGGTTGCGTTAGCTAGTGCTAAATAGCAATCCAGCAATTCATACATCCAATTTGTTAGAATTGACTAGAAATGTGTTCTTGTTCATTTTTGCAATTCACATGACTTAGCAGCTAAAACTTTTCTTCTGTTTTGTGTGTTTCAGGTGTTTTATGATTTACCAGGCTCAGCTACTCATTTGATGAAGTGGACTTGTAAGTTTTGTCATTTTTCCTCGTACATTCAAAAGACTATAGTGAATCATTACAAGGACAAGCATGGACGTGGAAGAACAGGTTTTAGTTGTATTTACCCGAATTGTCTTACCGTCTTTTAATCCTATGTGGAACTTGTAAAACATTTGACGGACCACAAACAAGGAACCAGTCCCGTTGCTAAACTTCGTTGTGAACTTTGTACTTTTTCAGCGCCAAGCAATATCAAACAATATTTTCTTCATTTAAAGAGACATTTGATAAAAAGAGAGACTGTGAATTGCCCATTTGTGGGGTGCTGTTTTACATCTAGAGTAGCCTCGACTTTTACTGCTCACAGAAGCCGATATCATCAGTCTTCTACATTCAATCATTTCAAACCTAAACTTATTATTCATTGTCAAAGTCAAGCTTCTGTCAATGATGAATAGGATAACTTTGATTTAGAGTCACCAGATGTTTCAGTGACTGAACCTGACTCTCAGCCTACACAGAAGTCAGTTGATCGCAGAATTGCATCCCTTTTCCTTCGACTGCAAGCCGTCCTTCATGTGTCAAAGTCTGCGATTCAAGAAATTGTGGCTGATTTGTTTGATATTGGAAAATATGCTGGACAATTAACCAGGGAGTCAATTGAGAATGTTTTGGAGAAGCATAATTGCACATCTGAGGAATGTTTGACATCCTTGACCGAACTATTTCAAAGTGCTAACCCACTTAATTTCCTTTCCACAGAAGGATCTTTAGGCACAGACTACAAAAGACAGTTATATTACAAAACTGTTGAACAGTCTGGCTACTACAAGTCTTTTCTGGATGGTGACTTCTATAAATCGAATGGAATCCTCTCAGGTCAAGAACTAAGTGTAGCTATTACTTTGTATATTGACGACTTTGAAATCTGCAATACCTTGGGCACATAAAAAAACCAACCATAAAGTCTGTGGTGTGTATTGGGTTATTGGCAATTTACCCTCTAGATACAAGTCAGCATTGTCATCAATCTACCTTGCTTTACTGTGCAAGGCTGAGGATGTCAGGATTTATGGTTATGATCGTGTTTTGAATCCACTGATTGAAGATATTAAATGTCTTGAAACAGTAGGTGTGTTTGTAGAGAAACTAGGGTGTAATGTTAAAGGCACCATCTTGTTCGTTGCTGCTGACAACTTGGCAGCACATTCCTTAGGTGGATTCCGAGAGTCTTTTAATGTTGAAAAGTTTTGTAGGTTTTGTCTAGCTAGTCGTCAAGACATACAAACGTGTGATGTTAGAACTGGGAACTTTGTTTTAAGGTCACCAGAATCATTTGATGAAGCTGTAAATGTCTTGAAGCAGAGGGACCTTGCATCTGTTGATGGTGTGAAACGAGACTGCCCTCTCAACAGCCTGACAGGTTTTCACACATGCATAGGCTTTCCACCTGATTTTTTACACGATGTGCTGGAAAGGATTGTGCCTGTAGAACTAAGTCTGTGCCTTGCAGATTTGATTTCAAAGAAGTATTTCACATTAGAAGAGCTTAATAGTGAAATACAGAGCTTCCCTTTTAAATTCTCGGATAAGAAAAATTGTCCTCAGAAAATTCCTTCAACTTTTCAAAAGAGTGGAACGGTAGGTGGTAACGGCCACGAAAATTGGAGTCTTGTGCGTTTCCTTACCCTCATCATCGGCCACCGTGTTCCAGAAGGGGATCAAACATGGGAAGTAATCCTTGAGCTGAAAGACTTGGTTGAGCTCTTAGCGACTCCATATCACACTGAAGACTCACGGTGTTATTTGCAGTCCAAAATATCGGATCATAGACAGTTACTACTGACAGTTTTCCCGGATTACTAATTGCGCCCCAAATATCACTTTATTGAACATTATCCTTGCCTTATTCAAAGATTTGGACCCTTAAAGGTATTGTAGGTAGGAATTTTATAAACACTTTTTTCCAAATTTGTTTAAACTTTCTGTATATATCAATGCATAATTAAAATGTAAGTACTCTGATAAAAAGAGTATAAAAATCGAGTGACTCTAGACCGTTTAATCTGCACTAAACACAGCTCATTATTTACATTCGGGACGAAACACAGAATTGGCTTAGGCGACTGTCACTCTCTCGCAACCATGGCAACCACCCTTTTGCCACACAGGACCTGCCCACTTGCGCGCGCATCCGTTTGATTTGAGGAATTCAAGAGGCACGGAACCTAGGAATAGCAAAACAATGGCAGAGAAAGACCAATCAAAATTCACATATGCAGTTCGCGAAGGCAAACCAGGCAAAAAAAGGAAGACAGTAACGTTACTAGAAAAGGTAATGAACAAAAAGTCTTTGGATAAACAACAAAATAAAACGCATGTCAATATCGGCGTGGCTTTCCAGCGATGGCGAGAACTGAGAGACCTCAAGGGGCTGAAAAGTGACGCCTGGAAGGCTATATTTCTGCTGGACAGGTAAATCTTTCTTTTTGTACTTTGATCATACATATTTTTTTCTTTATGTTTTCATGAAGCATGTGTCATTAGCACACGTAGCTGCCTAATATAGCTAACATAACATTACTTAGCGAGCCGTACTAGAAATGATAAATAATATATATGCCTAGCTCAAGATGATAGCTATAGTGTTGAATTGTGCATAATTTTGCTTTAGATAACTAAATACATGTTTAACAGATAGTAGGCCGCATCCAGGAACTTTTCTTAGAATTATATTTACCCTCTGTCTAACTCTTTTACCATGTTCACCTGGAAGTTTACCTGCACGTTTTTTCGCCTTTGTTTTGTTTTTAAACAAAAAATCCCTCGACCCCGGATCTGTCCTCGAGCTGACGATGCGGTACTTGTCTCCGGAGTGTAGTCCTCATCAGAGTCAACAATGCTTTCATCATGGAAACTCTTACATGCAGAACACTATATATGTTATGAATGTTACACGAAATTCATCTTCATCACAGTGTAAATGATGGCAATGGAAAAACGTGTATCATGCAACCTGTTTTTAGCTTTGCATTATAGATAACTAGCTCGTTAGCGAATCAATAAATATATATTTTAAACTTTACCAATATCAATATGCTACTTGATAGTGAGTACTAAAATACATCTTATTTGTTTATCTTCATAATGATAAAGTTAGATTTTTTTATTACATGTGATTCTGACATGATGTCACTACATGCACTGCGCTCCTTCCTCTCCACTCGTCTCCGGTAAATAATGCGTCTTCAGCTCAGCGGTCGGAGTCGCGCGTTCATGTGTTTTGGAGGCGTGGCTTTGGAAGGAGCCCAGAAGGGAGGGGGGTGGAGTGAATGGAAATAATGAGCTGTCTTTAAAACAGTCGTGAGAGGTCTACAGACACTCGATTTTTATACTTTCTTTTTCAGAGTACTTACATTTTAATTATGCATTGATATATACAGAAAGTTTAAACAAATTTGGAAAAAGGTTTTTTTTATACAATTCCTACCTACAATTCCTTTAATAGAGTGTTGGACAATCAGGTTTGAGGCTAAGCATTCTTTCTTTAAGAAGGTAGTGCGTGATGCCAGCAAAAGTGACTGATGTGTGCCTGGGGGTCTTAGATGGTGGTCTTAGACTAGCAATCTTGAATAGATTCAATGATGTTGACACAGTTGGACTGACCCCTAATGTCTTCTTAAACGGAACACAGTATTCAAAGGGAACGATAATTTCTGTTGGAAGTACAAGTGGACTACCCAACTTCGCAAGGATTTTGGAAATATGCGTTGTGCTGGCTGGTCATGTTTGTTTCTTCGTTGAACTTTTTTCGACTTACTATGTGGAGCATTTGAGGAGCTACCATCTTGTGAAGAAAAGTCCTGCTGAGTGTCTCTTGGTGAAACCAGACGATCTCAATGTCTACATGCCACATGTGCCAGGTGTTGGGTGTCCTGCAAAATAAAATTTAACAGCCTGATCCAAAAGAATTAACCCTCTTGAAGTGTGTTCCAAATCTTTTCAGTAGTAACCATTTGTTTGTATGTATACATTGAATTAAACCTTTTTTCTTCTCCAATTTCAGGCCGATGTGATCCACAATGCTGCTGCGAGTTGTCCTCTCTGAGACGGATATCAGGCGCCTTTCCATCGAAATCACCCCCCCCCCCCCTCCCCCCCCAGTGTTGATGCACTGTGCCTGGTGTTGCGTGCAAACTTTGGCCTGAGAGGTGGATTTATTTTACAATTTGAGGACCCTGCGTTCAAGGATCAGCTGACCAATTTGACCGACATCCGAGATCTTCCTGAGGAGAGAGCAACATTGAAAGTGTTGTTCACAACTGACGCAGCTTGCTCGGATTCCACATTGGATACAGCCAGCCTTCCATCTCTCAGTAGTGGGGAATCTGACTCCCAGCACTAGCCTGAGCCCTTCCCGATTCCAGAGTTCTCACATGATGTTGAACTCACGCTGCAAGAAGCAAATGGAAGATATGCAAAAGATGGATCTGTGCTGGTGATTCTTAAAGGTATGAAAACTGATATCCTGGACACACTTGCAGACAGCATGTCAAAGATTAGTCCTTATCCTGAGAGGCAACACTATGAGAATGTTGCCAAAGCGCTTGTGGAGAAGCATCCCAGTCTAAAAGAGCCAGGGTCTGGAAAGGGTTGGTACGGCTGGTTCCACAGCCTGAAGTTTAAGCTTGGAAACTATCGACAGAAGTTAAGTGCAGCTGGATGCCCAGAGGTGAGGGTCAATAAAAGAAAAGGAGAAGAAGCCAAGGGACCACGTATGAAGAAGTCAAAGAAGGGCGAGGTCCACTACTGTCCAGATCCCCCTGAAGGACTGAGTGATGAAGACATGGAAGAAAAGCGGAGGATGATGGAGGTACATCATACACACACATGCACATCACACATACACATTGTAAGGCTGGTGCCGGTATGTCTGATCGACCCCTCAATGTGACAAAAGGCCCTCCTGGGAATTAACACTTGAACTATCCCTTGAATATGTAACTCCCTCTTGCATATGTAACAGGAACTTTGGAGACGCAAGCACACAGTGCAGTTCACACTTCACCCACACCATCTCCCCCACATCCCCCTCCTCCTCACCTGAAATACACTAAAACCTTATGCAATGTTATGTGTGTACAAAAATGTAACTACTCATGTTTGGTGTCTTTTGATGTATCACAATGCGCCTGGTGACATGGTCTCATTCTCCCAACTATGATGAAAAGCTAAAAGAAGTTATGAAATGTGAGAAAAGTGATGTGTCCCATAATAGCCTCATTCAGACTACCTCCTGTATGTAAAATCAGGCAGACCTCACAGTGTGAGCCCCTGAATAAACAACCAAAATCTAATTATAATGACAGACATCACCATTTGGTAACAATTGAATTATCTGGGTTTATAAGGAAAAGAGCAGAAAAGTTCGGGGAGTCTGTAGGTTGACTGCCCACACAACCGCTGTGTGTAATTTTGTTGACAGGTAATAATTTCTACAAATTCTGTGATTTCTGAATTGATATGCTTAACTGATGATTATATCCTCTGAATTGGATTTGAAATGATTACATCATTACCTGATCAATAAATTGTAAACGTTTGATTTTATTCTAACCGACTCTGAGAATTGTTTTTCCCCCGAGTAGATTATCGGATTCGTATATTTCCACAAGTTTGCGTCAGAGTTTAGTGACGACTAATATCTGATATCAGATTCAAGTGTACTTGAATGAGGAGACGGGTAGTTTCCGTCTAGAATCAGCTGTTTGATCTAGATTTGGGTACGTCTAAAAACCTCTGTTCTAATTTAATGTTACTTTAGATAAGTGCACGCTACTAAAGTAAGTTATTGAATTAAGTTCCTGAGGTGGCATTCAAGGGGGCTGTGTATGTCTTCGATTATGTACGTGTGAATTACGGCAAATCCCAGACATTCAGCCAATTACCTCTGTTTTGATAATCGGAAACTGACGAGATTGTGCCGGAGACCTGGTGAGGAACTCGAAGTGATATAGTTTCCTGATCTGAGCGGATAAAATATAATCAGAGTTTAAAGAATAAACAAACCTTCGCTAACGTTTAATGATGCACGGATATCATTAAAACCTTTTCATTTATGGAGTCAGATAATAACGAGATAATACATGAGAAAATATATTGCATTTAATCTTGTTGTGTTGCGTGAAAGGAAAGGCAAGTAATACGCAGAGTAACCTTCTACCGCTGATTGGATACCGAATTTGGACCAATCGAGCCGGACTTTACAACATCATACCTGTCTATTACTACATACATACCTGCCTATATAATACTAACTACCTACACTTTGCTTTTGTGTCTGTGAAGCCTAATATTTTGTCTTAGTATGTGTCCTTTGTGCTTGTGCAATCCAATTCAGGTGGAAGTGCTGAAAAAAGACCCAGATCACCAGCAGATAGATGAGCTGATGTCTGCCACATTCTCCAAGCGCAGAAAGGAGATTGTAGGGGATCAACCCCTCATTGGGGATGTCATAGCTAGATGGCCGGCCATGTTCTGTGAGAGACAGGTATAACAATAGACAACACTCAGCCTAAGATTAATCACTTAATCCAATGACTGGATATCAATGTATGAGCTTCCCTCCAGGAAGTACTAGAGAGATGTCTGATATTGTACTGTGGTCCGTTCAGAAATGTTTTTTTTAGTCCGAATGGTGGCGTGAATGGGCATACAGATAAGTGAGAGGATTGTGTTTAGTATTACTGAGTGGATGAAAGCCTTTGACAACAGACAACCTTAGCTTACTAAATTGTGACTCTATGCTTTGAAAATCCTTTCTCTAATTTCTTAACCTTTTTGTCTTTTTTGTCTCCTCAGGTTCGGGCAGAGTTCAAAAGAGTCGTAAGCACAGACCTTCTTGAGTCGTTCCTCGACGGACTTGATGACCTGGCACCAAGACTGCTGGAAGTGTGCGAAGCTGCGACCAAGTCGGCAAAGAAGCCTGCACTGAAAGCCATTTTGGACTGTCTGAAGAAAGACGTGAGTAGACGAGCTGAGAATTGTCAAATTGGGCACCAGATGTTTGCAATAAAATCTCAACACTGCTTGTTTTTTTCTTGTAGGACACAAACGAAAGGAGAAGGACTGCTGCTACGGTGGGTCTGCCACACTACCTAAGAGAAGAGCCATCAGACATCATCAGGACATTTTTCTGTCATGCATAACAGCCCATATACGAACGCACCCACCCACATATACACTTGCACACACACCCCCCACACACACCCTTTAACACAGAGATTGGATTAGATACACTCATGGGTGTTGATAAAGTCCTGTGGCAGCAAAATAGTGATGATGCAGGGAGGAGTGAGGGGCAGAATAGTGATGGGGAGGACGAGGGTTGGGTGGAATAGTGGTGATGGGAGGAGGGAGGGGTAGAACAATGTTGGGGGAGGAGAAAGGAGGGGTAGAATAGGAGGAGAAAGGAGGGGTAGAATAGTGATGGGGAGAGGACCCAGTGCAGCATACACTTCCCCAGATCTGAGAGGACACTGAAGTTTTCACCTTTGCAGTAACCTTCCAACATTGCACCTACAAACATGCACACTCAGAACTGAAAGCCTGAAATTAGCCTTAAAACAAGGTTTATGATCACTGAGACTTAAGTAGCTTTGCAGAGCATGTACTTCTTGACCCAAACATTCACACTATTTTTTTCTGCTTTTCAAGGCCCATGGTGAGACTCTGGCTGCAGCCATGGAGGGGATGCAACTTGGCCTGTTGATAGGCTATGAAGGTGACAACCAGGATGAGGTCTTCAATGTGGCTGTTGTGGTTGAGGGGACTGTTGTGCTTCACAACTTCAAGGATGTGCCATTGAGCTTTGCCATGCTTTTGGGGATCATCTACTGCGTTAACCTTGAGTATCCTCGAGCCATGAAGTATTCCTTTGAGTTCCTTCAGAGGGTAGTGATGAAGATCAAACCAGATCAAGCCTCTGCCAGAGTCCACGGCATCCGAAACAAGCTCCTGAGGTATAATTTGTAAACCATGCCCCACCTGAGAATAGTTTTGGAATTCATTTTTTTTTCATTTGTTTCTGTTGAGATGCATACCAAAGTTGAAGGCAAAAGCACTTAAGCAAACAGGAGAGGAGCCCTGATTTTTTTTGTTGGACTTGATACATTTGCTTTTGTTGGACTGAATACATTTAATGCTTAATATTGTTAAAAAAATGGGGTCTAAATATACTGTATTCAAGTGTCAAATATTTGAAAACAACCAGTTGCAGTCTGAAGTTTGAGTTTGTTTGTGTTTGGGGTTCAGCACAGCTTTTGGTATAAGTCAGCTGGATCTGTGAGATTAATGTTAAAGGATTAGTTCACTTTAAAAAAACTTTTGCTGATAATTTACTCACCCCCATGTCATCCAAGATGTCCATGTCTTTCTTTCTTCAGCCTTTTAAAGGAATGTATTTTCTATTGGGTGAATATGAATAGTGTTGAGTACAGCTTTGGGTGACCTAATGGGGATATGACAAGCAGAGGGGTGTGCACGCGCATATAGAAGGTGAGATGTTTCCTGCTGTGATCATCAGTCAACTTAACCTCATTAGGTCACACACCAATAACAATGATAAACAACTTAGGCTGTGACAGGCTGTGATTTTTTTTTTTTTTTTGTAGGTGCTGAATATAGATATCTATACTGCTGTATGTGTCTATTGGTCTATCTAGCCTACATTCAGCATGACCAACTTCTTGTTTGACAACTGCAGGAAATACTTCCCATCACCCACCTTCTATACACACACTGAGAAATACTTGTGGAGTCTGCTTGGGATACCCCCTCATAGTGTAAGCTCACACACAACCCTTCTATTTATCTTAGCCTCATGTGACCCACACCCAACTGAGTTTGGTACCTAAAAAAGTATTGATTACAAGTTTGAGATGATTGCATGATTGAAGTGTTTATGTATAGCTTGTATTGGCTTAACATTGGTTTCAATAAAAAAAAAATGTTTTGTACTCAAATTTGTGTGTTTTTATAATTAATTAAGTTAAAACAAGGCATTCGTTTAGATCATCTTAACTTTATACCCTAATTCAAAGACATTACCTAATTGAAACTACTAAGTTGAACCCACTAATGGGGATAAGTGAACAGAATCCTCATTAATGAGTTCACTTTATTTTGAACTTGCATAGCAAAGTTGAAACAACAATAAATGTATAGTCATGTTGACTCGCAGAAGGCAATTCATAGCTTAACAAGAATCAAAATAATGAGTTAAATTAATTAATCCATTAATCCATTAATTAATCAATTTTGTTTTTACTTGAAATTTTGAGGCAGCTGCTTAACTTATGATTTTATGTAGAACCAAGTAGATATTTTTTACAGTGTAGAAGTAAAATAATGACAAATGTTTTTGAAACAAAAAAGCTTGTTGAATTGCACTACTTGGAAAAAAATATGCATTGCATTAACCCTGCTTGCATTTGAGTGCATTGTATTTTTAGGGCTTGCATTTTTATGGGGTGAAATTCAACATGGTTGTATATTTAAAGCTGCAGTCCGGCGTTTTCCCTCTTTGTAGCCATCTCTGTCCGAAATCTGCAATTGCAGTCATTCGCGGAATTATCAACTTTACGCGAGTTGTACTTCAACACCCTCGACACGGCACAGCGCGGATGAACACAGTGTTTGAGGAGACTGTGAGGCTGTCAGTCGGTGTGGATCCTGGCATTCAGAATCACAGATTATTCTTTTTGGAAGTATGACCAACATAATCATTTTCACCGGGAAATATCATCTGAACAAGTGAGTAACATCCACTTATGTTCTGGTTCTGACATTGCAGTAAATCACGCTGATTAAATCACATCACGCAAAACCGTGCAAATTATACTTTGTTCTCAAATTGTTAATGTTAACAACGTCAGCATTGCGTGACTACATGTAATGTCCTTCCGATATTATCCTTGTTTTCGCATGGGTCCGGTCTCTTCACTCCGAAGTCCGAACGAAGTCTTTTGCATTTTACAGCGGGTGAATCAATTGTCACTGGTGATTGCCGTTTAAACTTTTCTGGATCCGCCATCAAAGTTTTATTTTATCAAGTGCTGTGAGAAAAGGCTATAAATCTACACCTCCAACACACCCAATATAGCCTACTAGCCGAGACTCCTTTATGTGTACAGATGAGTGTGTACAGATGTGACGTAATGCGCAAAGACATGCTAGAATCTCCCGCGGAAATCCACCAGTTCCACTGGAATTATAAACATTATTACAAGCTTACCACTTTGAATCGAGCTACGGCAAGCAGATAGCGTTGAACACTGGCTGGTTTTGTATTTTCTCAAGTATGTATTTTGGATAATTTTTAACCCTACAGACCTACAGACTGCAGCTTTAAGCTGTGAATATTTCAGTTCAAAACATTTCACACACGGTTTCATTAATAAAAATTCAATAATCCATATTCACCTTTCATATTTCACTTCCACAATATTCATTCTGTTTAAAAATACAACCTGTAATATTTGACAGGCAATTTTCGGTCCATATTATTTCGCTATAACAAATTCGCTTCCACAAATTCAGTGATTCAAATTCGACAGAAAATTAAACATTTGACATCCGGGAATGGCAGGAATATCAGTAGATTGCCGATTGATAATCTCATAGCTGTTAGTCGACCTCGCCAGCGGGGGGTGCAAGCGGCTGTTGACGAAGAAGATTATAGAGCAACGGATGAGAGACTCATTCATAAAAACGGATTTATTGAAATGGAGCAAGCATATATATATAGTTTGGTTCCAAAACGCGATAAACGCCATTTAAAAAAAAAAAATAGTTACTGCAAAAATCTGTATTGTATCTGGTTGGTATTGAAAAGTCAATGTTTAATTTTAAGTAAAATGCGATATCCGCCGTGTTATTCTGTCATGTTTTCTCCCTTTCTTTCCAAACCGCGACAAACGCCAGTCTCCCTTCTCTGCAGAATTTAATATATCCGCTCAACCAATCACAGCGCACCATTCCACGCAATGTAAACAGTAACGGCAGCGCCTTAAATACACCCGGCTTCCTAGTTTTTCTTATCTATTTTGTACTTTTCGATCAACAAACAAACAAAATGAATAATGAATGAATAATTTTGACGCCATTGATGAACCTGTGGTTCGAAATCGAATAATTTACGTGAGGAGATTATGAGGCACTCGGGAGGAGGAAAAATGTTTTTCAATCTTCTGTTCAGTTCTATTTTGAACAGTTTTACACATATTCTATATTAATGCAATGGATTTATTGTCAAGGTTCGTAAATACATTGTTCCATCTTGTCTCTTGTAGTTGTTGTTATGTGTGTGGGCGTGACGGCTCGTTCCACTTGATCAGCGATCAGCTGATCAATCTCCTCTCCAGCTGCATCCAATCTGCTCTCCCATAAATACTCACCGCATTCTTCTCTCTTTGTCAGATCGTTGTTTGATGTTCTCGTTCGTGTTTGGTCCTGTTCCAGTCGTCCTTGCTGTGTTGCGGTTGTTCCTGTCCTTGTTCCGGTTTCAGTTCGTGTCTGGATGACTCACCATCACTCTTTGTCACCTCAGCACTATTCACTTGAACTCTGACCATCTTGTCCCTGCGTCACCAAACGCACTTGAGACTGTTCTTCATTCTACTAAATAAACGAGTTGCTTGCACTTTTGCTTCCGCCTCATTAGTTATGACAGAACGATCTGACCATCAGATGGAAGCAGCGGGTAGTTCGTCGGCGTTGGAGGATTTTGTGAACGCCACCATTAGACGCATGGACAACCAGGAAAGAGGTCTTAACGACACTACTCGGGCCGTGCAAGCTTTGGTGACGCAGGTGTCCGAGCTCACCCAGCAACTACAACATCTGCGAGCTCCCACTGCGCTGCCCACACCGGCCGTTCCCCCCACACCACTGGAGAGCGCTCTACAGTCGGAGCTACCTATTCCACAATCCTATGCCGGTGAGCCTAATTATTGCAGCGCATTTTTGACTCGGTGCTCTATGCATTTTTCATTACAGCCCAGGACCTTTGGTAACGTTCCAGGCACTCGCCGCCGAGATGAAGAGGGTGTTCGACAGAGCCATCGCCGGGAGAGAGGCACCTTGCATGCTCACCGAAGTCAAGCAGGGTGAAAAGTCGGTATCAGAGTATTCTATCGAATTCAGAACCCTGGCGGCAGAGTGCCGGTGGAACGAGGCGGCGCAGTGGGACATATTAGGAGATATCATTAGGAAACAGGGAGTTAGCTTTCACTGTTATGCCGATGATACTCAGCTGTATATTTCTTCAAAACCCAACAAAACTTACCAATTCACAAAATTAACGGAATGCATAGCTGATATAAAAAAATGGATGACTAGTAATTTCCTACTACTAAATTCTGAAAAGACAGAGATTCTAATTATTGGACAAAAAACTCCCACACGTAATAACCCAGAATACTGTCTAACACTTGATGGCTGCTCTGTCAAGTCTTCGTCGTCGGTTAGGAACCTGGGTGTGCTCTTTGATACCAACCTTTCTTTTGAAAGCCACGTGTCTAGTATCTGTAAAACTGCATTTTTCCATCTTAAAAATATATCTAAAATACGCCATATGCTCTCATTGGGAAATGCGGAACAATTAGTCCATGCGTTCATGACCTCAAGGCTAGATTATTGTAATGCTCTACTGGGTGGTTGCCCTGCACGCTTAATAAATAAACTACAGCTAGTTCAAAACGCCGCAGCTCGAGTTCTTACCAGAACCAGGAAATATTACCATATTAGCCCGGTTCTGTCAACAGTGCATTGGCTCCCTATTAAACATCGTATACATTTTAAAATATTGTTGATTACCTACAAAGCACTAAATGGTTTAGCTCCGCAGTACTTGAGCAAGCTCTTAACGTATTATAGTCCTTCACGTCTATTGCGATCTCAAAATTCCGGCCAGTTGATAATACCTAGAATATCTAAATCGACTGCTGGCGGTAGATCCTTTTCCTATTTAGCACCAAAACTTTGGAACAGTCTTCCTACCATTGTCCGGGAAGCAGACACACTCTGTCAGTTCAAAGCTAGACTAAAAACACATCTCTTTGACCTAGCATACACATAACACACTATAGACTTCTATAAATTCAATGTTAGGCTGCATAGATTAGGTCAGCCGGAACTGGGAACACTTCCCTTAAATCTTGATGTACTCGCTACATCATAAGAAGAATGGCATCTACGCTAATATTAGTGTCTTTGTTTATCCTGAGGTTTTCCCGCAGCCTGCCGGATCCAGGCCGTGTCCAGATCTGACGAAGGAGATCCGCCTGGACCCGATGACAATGCAGTGCTGAAGTATCCACTATCCTCTCCCTATGGAGGATCCCTTTCCCACTCTACAGTTAAAGCGTTGTGAATTCCGGCTCGCGTACCCCGAAGTGATAAAATAAAACAAAATTCTGTATCAAAATTTATAGGCAAGAAAAGTAGTTTGTTTAGGCTGGGTTGTATGAATTCTAAACCTGCGCACATATTTTAAAAAGCACATAACTATAGAATCAATTCTGAATGAGCATGTGAACGCCGTCAGCGTTAATCACAGGTTCGCGTTTAAAAGTCTGATCATTTCGACGGAGGTGAATCAATCAAAGTTAACTTTAGCTGGAAATAACATTATTCAAGAACCGTTATAATGCCAAAACAATCTGTTACCTTAAATTATATGTTTATCTCTGTAAAGCTGCTTTGAAACAATCCATTGTTAAAAGCGCTATATAAATGAAGATGACTTGACTTGACTTGACTTGTGTCTGCTTGTTCGTCTGTTTCTGTCTCTGTCTTTCAGGAGGAGGCCATGGATTTATCTTACGTGCCCACGGAGTATCTAGACCTGAAGGAAGTATTCAGTAAGTCTCGTGCTGCTTCTCTCCCTCCACATCGTCCCTATGACTGTGCCATAGATTTACTGTCAGGTAAGTCTCCGCCTAAAGGCAAGCTCTATTCGCACTCTGTCCCAGAGAGGGAGGCTATAGAGAAATATATTTCTGATTCTCTAGCAACGGGGTTCATCCGCTCTTCCTCTTCTCCAGCGGGGGCGGGGTTTTTTTTGTGAAGAAGGATGGATCCCTGCGACCTTGTGTTGATTACCGAGGGCTGAACAACATCACGGTAAAAAATACCTATCCTTTGCCGTTGATGTCTTCAGCCTTCGAGAGGTTGCAGGGAGCGTCTGTCTTTACTAAATTGGACTTATGTAACGCTTATCATTTGGTCCGAATCAGGGAGGGGGAAGAATGGAAGACTGCTTTTAACACCCCAAGGGGTCATTTTGAATATTTGGTTATGCCTTTCGGGCTGTCCAACTCCCCAGCAGTCTTCCAGGCACTCGTCAACGACGTGCTGCGAGATATGGTTGATCAGTTCATATATGTTTACCTGGATGACATATTGATTTTTTTCGTCTTCTCTCCAGGAACACGTGCAGTACGTTCGGCGAGTGCTTCAGAGGTTGCTAGAGAATGGGCTTTTTGTCAAGGCGGAGAAATGCGATTTTCATGCACGGTCTGTTCCTTTCCTAGGATACATTGTGTCGACTGAGGGAATACGTATGGATCTTGAGAAGGTTAAGGCTGTGGTGGATTGGCCAAGTCCAGATTCCCGTAAGGCCCTACTGAGGTTTCTGGGGTTTGCCAATTTTTACCGGCGGTTTATTCGCAATTTCAGCCAACTAGCCTCACCTCTGACCGCTTTGACCTCCCCCAGAACGACGTTCAGGTGGTCAGACGCAGCAGAAGCTGCGTTTGCCAAGCTCAAAGGCCGGTTTATTTCAGCCCCCATTCTCGTTTCCCCTGATACATCACGTCAGTTCGTGGTGGAGGTCGACGCGTCAGAGGTGGGGGTAGGTGGAGTGATTTACCAGCGTTCTCCCACAGACGACAGAATGCATCCATGCGCGTTTTTGTCTCATCGTTTATCCCCTGCCGAACGCAACTATGACATTGGTAACAGAGAGTTGTTGGCAGTCAAGCTAGCGTTGGAGGAATGGCGTCACTGGTTAGAAGGGACGGGGTACCTTTTATCGTTTGGACCGATCACAAGAATCTGGAATACATTAAGACTGCCAAAAGATTGAACTCCAGGCAGGCTTGGTGGGTACTTTTTTTCCGGACGTTTTGATTTTACTCTCTCGTACCGCCCGGGTTCCAAGAATATTAAACCCGATTCTTTGTCGCGCATTTTTGATCATTCCGAACGCCCGTCTACTCCCGAGTGTATTTTACCCGAGACTCTGTTTGTCTCCACTCTCGTATGGGAGATTGAATCGAAGGTCAGGAAGGCCTTAGAAGGGGTAACGCCTCCGCCCGGTTGCCCACCGAACCGTTTGTTTGGACCGGAGGGATTACGGTCTGACGTCATTCAGTGGGGGCATTGTTCCAACGTGGCTTGTCATCCAGGAGTCAGTCGAACTAAGTTTTTGGTCAAGCAACGATTCTGGTGGCCACTTATGGCTCAGGATGTTCACGATTTTGTTTTGGCTTGCTCAGTTTGTGACATTGGTAAGACCTCCAATCGTCCTCCTGATGGGTTACTTCAACCGCTGCCAGTCCCTTCGAGACCCTGGTCCCACATTGCGCTAGGTTTTGTAACCGCCCTCCCACCCTCTTGAGGGAACACGGTAGTTTTGACCGTGGTGGACCGGTTCTCGAAGGCGGCCCATTTCATTCCCCTGCCCAAATTACCCTCAGCCAAGGAGACAGCGTTGACCGTTGTGGATCACGTCTTTCGCTTACATGGCCTCCCGACAGACGTGGTTTCCGACAGAGGACCCCAGTTTGTGTCAAGATTTTGGCAAGAATTTTGTAAGTTATTGGGGGCGACTGTCAGTCTGTCCTCAGGGTTCCATCCCCAGAGCAATGGTCAAACTGAGAGAGCCAACCAAGATTTAGAGAGAACGTTACGATGTTTGGTCTCTAAGAATCCTTCCTCGTGGAGCCAACAACTGTCTATGGTGGAGTACACCCACAATACATTACCAGTGTCATCTACGGGCCTGTCTCCGTTTGAGTGTAGTGTAGGTTACCAGCCACCTATTTTTCCTAGCCTGGAATCCGAAGTCGCGGTCCCCTCCGCCCACGCCTTCATCCAGAAGTGTCATCACACTTGGACTAGAGCCTGTGAGACTCTACTCCAAGTGGGAGCACGCACCAAGGCCAAAGCCGATCGCCATGGGTCTAGGCCTCCCGTATACGTCGTTGGTCAAAAAGTGTGGCTTTCTACCAAGAATATTCCTCTCCGATCCGTCTCTAATAAACTTGCTCCCAAATTTATCGGCCCGTTCACTGTCACCAGGATCATTAGTCCGGTGGCAGTCCGCCTCAACCTCCCTCCAGTGTACAGGAGGATACATCCTGTCTTTCATGTGTCCAAAATAAAACCCATGTTTCGTTCTCATATTAATCCGCCAGTCCCTGTTCCCCCACCGCCGCGACTCGTAGAAGGGGAACCCACATATTCGGTTAATCGTATTCTGGACTCGAGGCGGAGGGGACGCGGATTCCAGTATTTGGTGGACTGGGAAGGTTACGGTCCGGAGGAGAGAAGTTGGGTACCTGCTAGAGACATCTTGGATCACTCTCTTATCGATGATTACAATCGACAGGTAAGGGAGTCTGGGAACGCCGGGAGGCGTTCCTAGGAGGGGGGGTGTTGTCACGGTTCGTAAATACATTGTTCCTTCTTGTCCCGTGTAGTTGTTGTTATGTGTGTGGGCGTGACGGCTCGTTCCACTTGATCAGCTGATCAATCTCCTCTCCAGCTGCATCCAATCTGCTCTCCCATAAATACTCACAGCATTCTTCTCTCTTTGTCAGATCGTTGTTTGATGTTCTCGTTCGTGTTTGGTCCTGTTCCAGTCGTCCTTGCTGTGTTGCGGTTGTTCCTGTCCTTGTTCCGGTTTCAGTTCGTGTCTGGATTACTCACCATCACTCTTCATCAACTCAGCACTCTTCACTTGGACTCTGACCATCTTGTCCCTGCGTCACCAAACGCACTTGAGACTGTTCTTCATTCTACTAAATAAACGAGTTACTTGCACTTTTGCTTCCGCCTCATTAGTTATGACATTTATAGTATGCACAAGACAACAAATTCAGTGTATAAAATGAATGTGATTTTTATTCATTGTTTAAAACTTGAAGCATAACTCTGGGATTATTCAACCCAAAGCCCTGTTGAGCAAGGTCACTGTGATCTATTGATAGCTATTCCTTTACCTATCAATAGCTTGTGGTGACCTTGGTCAGGGCTTGATTCAATGGATTTATTGCATTTTGGGGGAAAAAATCATCCGTTTTTATAATAAATCTTTGAAAATCAAAACCTGGATTTAAATTTTTTGGTAACACTTTATAATAACTGCACGCTATTACTCATTAGTTAAGCATGAGTAAACAGTTAATTCATCATTTATAAAGCATTAATAGACATTAATAAATACAGCTATAAATGCTTTTTTCTATAAAATGAATTTATTCATTATAGACTTTTTTAATGTCTATAATGTGTTTAATAATTTTATTTTCATACTTTGTTAATGATTAATTCATAACTTCTAAATGAAGCATATCATTTTTTACAAACCAGTTATTTAAGAGTTGTCAGTTGCTCATAAGATCACTTAGAAAGTGTAAGTAAATGGAGTAAATTCAGGTAGTTATAAAGCATTTAGTAGTGGTCAGTTAACTATTTTTGTGAGCTCATCTAAAGTGAGGACTAGTTATGCCTTGTAAAGCATTTATAAAGGAGATTTAAAGACTCAGTTCTCCTCTAAACAGAAAAATGAAACAAACACAACACAGTGATACAGAACATAGAAATATTTACAGCCTTTAAATCTCCTTTATAAATGCTTTACAAGGCATAACTAGTCCTCACTTTAGATGAGCTCACAAAAATAGTTAACTGACCACTACTAAATGCTTTATAACTACCCTAATTAACCCTGAATTACAGTAGAAATACATTTTAATAAAGCATTTATTAACACACCAAGTAACCATTACTATATGTCTGAATAATAATATGTATAAATGTACATTTAAATAGTTTATTAATCATTTAGTTACACTTTCTAAGTAATCTTATGAACCACTGACAACTCCTAAATAACTGGTTTATAAACAATGCAATACTTCATTTAGAAATGATAAATTCATCATTAATAAAGTATGAAAATACAATTATTAAACACATTATAGATATGCTTTTAAATCAAGAATAAAGCATTTATAGCTGTATTTATAAACTGCTTATTAATGTTTGTTAAAGAGTTAGTTCACCCAAAAATGAAAATTAAGTCATTAATTACTCACCCCCATGCTGTACCAACCCCGTAAGACCTTCGTTCGTCTTCGGAACACAAATGAAGATATTTTTGATTAAATGTGACAGCTGGATCACTCCTCCATAGGCTGCCTAAGGGAATGAATCCTGACGGCCCAGAAAGTCAATGAAGAAAATGTTTAAATATTCCATGTCACAACAGTGGCTCAACTATAAGTTTATCAAGCGACGAGAATACTTTTTGTGCGGAAATAAAACAAAAATAACGACTTTATTCGACTATTCCTTTTCTTCCTTGTAGGGGAAGAAAAGGAATAGAGACTTCAAGAGATTTCCACGACGCGCACGCGAGAACTTAACTGAAGTAGTTGAAGGAGATCGCAATTCTCGCGCATGCGTCGTGGAAATCTCTTGAAGTCTCGTTTCAGGCCTACAAGGAAGAAAAGGAATAGTCGAATAAAGTCGTTATTTTTGTTTTATTTCCGCACAAAAAGTATTCTCGTCGCTTGATAAACTTATAGTTGAGCCACTGTTGTCACATGGAATATTTAAACATTTTCTTCATTGACTTTCTGGGCCGTCAGGATTCATTCCCTTAGGGAGCCTATGGAGGAGTGATCAACCTCTCAGATTTAATCATAAATATCTTCATTTGTGTTCCGAAGACGAACGAAGGTCTTACGGGGTGGGTACAGCATGGGGGTGAGTAATTAATGACTTAATTTTCATTTTTGGGTGAACTAACCCTTTAATGCTTTGTAAATGATGAATTAACTGTTTACTAATGTTTAAATAATGATTAATAGCGTGTAGTTATTATAAAGTGTTACCAATTTTTTGTTTTGTTATTATGACCTACAAATGCTATGTGAAAGTTTGAAACAGAAAATAGTGGTTTTCATCTTTGCACTTTCTTGGTAAAGAAAACACATTTTTACTCAAATTAATCTAAATGGATTTATTGCGTTTCGGAACCAAACTCTTCATATATATGGAAAAGCTGATGAAGACACAAAAGCTGTGTTTACATTGAAGTCTTCACAGTTAGTTTTGCACATGTAAGCAGCTTTCTCTACTGATAAAACTTTATATCCGAGGTAGTAGATATTTTTCTCTCAACCGTTTAGTTCTTAACTTTATATCGCGCCGCTGTGCTGCAGTTCTAGTGTTTCCCTCAATATGTCATTCTCCAGGATTCCCCTGCGCTTAACGCTTAATGGACTAATACAGTGATATAAAAGACCATACTCGCACCTTATTGGGGATGTAGGCTATACTAGATATAGGAACAGGCAAGTGGACTCAGAATATGAACGTAACGTGCAAAGTTTGACACGGAGCAATTACCAGTGAAATACTGGCATAAAGTTGGCTGCTAGGGTCAGGTAGTGCAAGCCAACAAGCTTTTGTTTCAAAAACATTTCGCATTATTTTACTTCCATACATATTCTACATCCCTTAAATCACCCAATACCTAAAATTAACAACTACCTTGCTAACTATTAATAAGCAGTAATTAGGAGTTTGAGGCAAAAGTCAGAGTTAATAATTGGTTAATAGTGAGAATTGGACCCTTAATCTAAAGTGTGACCAAAATGGCAATTCTTATTTTGAGCTATAATTCTATATCTTTATTCCTTGAGCCCAACCGACTGAGGCCACACAGGAAGATGGTGAGGCCCAGGCAACGTCCGATGGACCAAGAGACCCGGTGACACTGACGGACAGGGAAACCAAGGCAGAGTCCAGGCAACGAGTGGCCGGGGTGGAACCAAGGGCCCGAAGGACCAAGGTGTGAGTGAGGACCCTGGTGGAGCCTGAAGGATGAAGGAGCCCGATGGAGCCCTTGGGGTGGAGGGATGGAGTGTAGCAGACACCCCAGAAGTCCGTGGCTATGGTGGGGCGACGACTGACCAGGGCGGAGCCAGTGGGACGAGGGAGCCCAGTGGAGCCGAAGGGACGTCGGTCCCAGGTGGAGCCAATGAGCCATGGCGGAGCTGATTTTGTCTGCGGTCTGAGGTTCCTCACACCAGGGCAAAGCTTGGGACCGGAAACTCCAAGACGGACCAGGGCTGCATAACAGGGCTGATGGTGAGGGGCTAAAGAGAGCCAGCGGATGCAGACCCGAGGTAATGGTTGGCTTCAGGGGAGCGTGCAGAAGAGGAAGACTGGGTGTGGATGAAGGCTCTGGGATGGACAGGGAAGGTGGTGATGACAGACCAGGGCTTGGCAGGACCATCCGACGATGAAGACATTGAATATTCCGATCTGGGCGGGACCAGCGGTGATGAAGACAGAGTTAACAAACATATATTTTTCCATGAAGGGAACAATAGCAGAGAAGGTTCGTAGGTGAAATGGGTGAGAAGCACTACCTCCAACTCCTAGTCGATCAAGATTTCCTCCTCATCTATCACCACCAATATTCCCACAGGCACAGATTTAGCGGCAGGCTCACACACCTGGTCAGCCAGGACCTCAGGCTTAGCTTCCGGGATGAACTTGGCAGCTGGCTCAGGCTTGATGTTCGTGGCGAGTAATGGCTGGGTCTCTCAGACTGCGGTGGGCTCTGTCTCCGTATCCGCGGTGGTCGTGGGCGTTGGGTCTGGCTCTGGGTTGGGCTCGGGTGGTCCACTGGAGGATTTTGGGCAGGCTGGGTTGGGACGAGTATAGATGGTTCAGAGTGGGCGTCCTCCTTAAAAACGAGCGAACCAGCCACATACACCCAAGTACTCAAATAATGAGCAGTTATCCTTCCCCACAAGCATTATTTGGAGCAGTTCGTCATTTAGCCTTCTACAGAAGTGCAGATTTAAAGGGCTCTCGTTCCAATATTCCTGATGGTACAGCTCCAGAAAGTCCTCTACAAAATCCTCCAGTGGCCTGTTCCCCTTGATGCAGGGATCCGAGTTGTTCCTCAACAAAATCTATTTTGCGGTCTGGTATTCTGTCACAGTTAGTTCAGTTGAAGATGATGAAAAACGTTCAAACAGGTTTCTACAAGCAAAAGGTTATTTAATAAAAGCAAACTCAGGTAATCCAAAGGCAAGAAGGCAATATAACAGAGTGTCTACACAAACACAAAGAATGCCAGAAAACAACTGAATGAAAAGGAGAAACTTAAATGCACAGTGGTGATGAGACAATGACAAACAGCTGTGATGATCAATGAGTGTCCATGCCAACTAACGATTGGCGGGAAACTAGAAACAATGGAAACATAGAAAAACAGGTGACTGATGAATGCAAAAGTCCATGAAAACTAAACTAAACACGCAGATCGTGACAATTATAAATTATTTAACTGTGCATATCGTTTCTTTCTTCTTCTGTTTAAAATCATTTGCCCTCGTAACTGTTAATCAAAGACATTAATGTCCCTCACAAGGACTTCTCTTCTCTGCTGACGTGTGCACAACAAACTCTGGCCACCAGCAACCTGTAAAAAACTATTTTTTTTGTCAATTCAAATACATTGGATATATCCATTGGATATACTTTAAATTTCAGGCTTCATTGCTCCGAGACAGCAGGTGGATTCAGTGTCTGCCAGGATCATTTAGTGCAAAGACAAAACTGGATCAGGTCTCAGGTGCTGCACATGTTCAGCCTCGGCCGGTTTTAAATATGAGTGAATGACGCTCAAAGATGGTGGTTAGACCAATTAAAATCACACCTTTTGAGACTGTAAATGCCTTTTACAAACCAAACTATTCCCTCATCCAGGAATCATATCATGGAAAAGCAGGCTGTCCTTGGTTCTGTTGGGTAGAAATACTGTAACACATTCAGAACTCAAAACTATCTCCCAACTTCAGAAGGAGGTTCCTTTAAACTGTTAAGCTGTTCATTCAGAAATCACCAATAATTATGGCAAAACTGACCAGTCACATTTATACATCAATGCCGCCTGTAACTTGTAACTGGCAACCGTGAAGCAACAAGGAGAAGAACACTTTCCCAAACACTCCTAACAGTAGCATTTAGCTAAAGCTGGGGACCAAGCTATAGACCCGTCTGTTAACATAGAAACTCTCTACGAATCCTTATGTGTTTCACTATGCTCTTCTGGTAAACTGTATCAACTCACATTCACACTCAGTGGATCAGTGTTACGCTCCACACATCCCCTCAAATCTCCTGGAGGAAACACTACTGTCAACTGAACACTGCAGGCTTGTATAAGTGGTACCTGCCAAGGCCAGCATCACATTTACTGTTGCTTTTTCAAGCTCAAGCGACCCGAGCAACATCTAGAGAGAACCACTCCACACATTTCCACCAACGGCAGAAATGGGCCATAAATGGCTGAACAGATTAAAAATATCATACATTTTAATTGATACCTATGAATTGTACTCATCTGTTGACAGAAAGAAGAAAGAAAGCATCACAATCAGAGTTCAAGATCTTTATTTCTGCTACAGCTCGACCATAGAGGAGTCAAGATGAATTAAATTAGGTTTCTAATGACGTCATAATTTTGTCAGTGTAGCGTTCAAAAGTTAGGGTCAGTGAGATTTCAAAGAAATGAATACTTTTATTCATCAGGGATGCATTAAATCGATCAAAAGTGACAGAAAAGACATTAATAATGTTACAAATGATTTATAAATCAAATAAATGCATTTGTTATTTGGAGAATCAGTAACGTAGACTCACTGTATTCCGGACACTTTGCACACTAAAACGTCCCGTAAGATATCAATCCGCAGAAAGATAAACCTGATTGGCTCGTCTGTCTCTGGGGACATGCCTTCCACATGTTCCAAAGTTTGATTGATACATTTTGGACTAATCATTTTGGAGAAATCTTGAAAAAACTGCCGGGAGACACAGTGTCCGGATTACCGTGAGGACTCACGGTGTTCCGGACGGCTGAAAATTTCTACTCACTGTGTTTCGGACAGTTAAGGAGTCGTCATTTCTAATATAAAACACATATACATTTTACCAACTATAAGTTGGTAAATTAATCATATTAATCTTCATAACTTTGTTGTATAAGCGTCTATACACTATTTTAATCGACGATTGCTCATGTGAGCATTATATTCTAACGTTAACGTTATATTTAAGAATTTTAAATGTTAAAAAAATTTAAATACCTTAAAAAAGTACAAATATTTGCAAATTGTAACTCATAATTATTTTATAAGACCATAAGAATGTTTTTTTTGTCATTTTCTGGTGGGTGAACATGTTTTAAGAGCCGTTTTCTACGGAGGTATTCTCCCCTCTTCCTTTTGTCTTGCCGGAAAACCTTCCCCCCACCATTTTCTGAACAGTCATTGGTGTACGTTAGAAACTCACGTTGATTTCTTTGAAACGACTGGCTCTGGAAACATAGGATTGGTCGGATTTGAAAGAGGAGGAGGCAAAGATGACACGGATATATATGTATGCCGTGACCTGAAAGTTTTTATTTATAGAATTTGCGAGAAAAGGTCAAGTGTCCGGAATACCGTGATGTCCGGAATACAGTGAGTCTACGTTACACTTCAGCCACCACACAAGACCCAGCAGCATTATGATGATGAAATCTGCACAGGCAAACACCACTCACATTTGCTTTAAGTAAAAACAAGATCTACCCCTGGTTTCACAGACAAGGTTTAAGTCTAGTCCCAGACTAAAATGCACGCTTGAGCAGTTTTAACTGAAAGCATATCTTAGAATATGTCAGTGTCATTGTTTTGTCTCAAGATGCACAACAGTAATGTTTATTTCTCTAAAAGCCTCTTAAATTCCCTACCTGAATTCAGGTCTAATCCTGGCTTAATCTAAGCCCTGTCTGCGAAACCAGGCCCTAGTATGAAGTCAAATTTGTTGAAAGGGACGAAGCATCTGCTTGTGATTCAGCAGCGATACAGTGCTGTTAGTCAGTCATGGCACGAGCCGCTCACAGATGCTACTGTAACCAGGCAACCCTGCTAGAAAAATAGAAGTGGCATCATCATCACAGAACAGGGTTTCCTTGGAAACAGGTGACTGAGAAAATGTGTAAGTGTGAAGGTGTGAGGAACGCCGGCACAGCGGAGCAGATCATAGTGAGTTCTGACCCGTCGATTCATCTGATCACATCCATCACGACTCTGACTGGACACACAATCATCACATATGAGGCTTTAGAAGATTATAAAGTTGCAAAAATCTGTCATGCGAGATGGAACTGCAGTAGAGCTGTCACTGATTAGGTGTCTGTAATCAACCGCACGACGAAGGAGATACTATAGGAGACTTTAATTCAATACTTACACAAGGAAATACCATACAATACACAAGGAAACATACCACATATCACTGAGAACTGAAATAATGCTAGACAAGGGACTGACTGAAACAGAGGCATTGAATGCATAAGCAAACGAGATGATAGACAAGACACACCTGAACAGAGTACTCAAATCAATTAGTTACCATAGTGACAAACAGAGAGAGAAATGCAAATCTGGCAGTGTTTTATCGCTGTTTGTTCTGTGTATCACGAGTGTTCAGAAGTGAAACGTGCTGCTAAAAGGTTAATGCTCTATCCTCTTTGAAAATAACATAGCTCCCACAGAGTCAAACACTTCACCGTGAAGATACCACAGGACACGGCTTTTAAAGCATACAAGAATATAGCTTTATTTCATCTTTTCTGACACTTGAAAGTATCAAGTGCCACTCAGCGTTCATTCTTTAAACTCCCTCTGATAAAACTCATGCATTCAGAGAGGATTTGGAGGAGCGAGTTTTGTGATCCACGAACCCAGGAACAGTGGTCAGCCGCATGATTGTCTGCTGTAAATGATGTTATATGCTTGGAATGATATGGATACATTCATATTTACTTTAGTTAATAATATAAAAATAATGTCCTATATATTATGTGATTATTTAAATCTCCTCTTTAAAAATGAGAAGCTAGACACACTTGAAATGTTTTTCTCAAACCATTGTTATCTCACAATGATGCATGACATTTAAAAAAAATGGAAATTAGCAGAAATAAGCGAAGGTAAGGTAAACAAAGCGGCTTGGTTTATATTTTAATGAAGGCCTAATTGTATATAATACATTTTAAAATTGTTTTACTGTAACGGCCCATTTCGTGCTTGTTTCTCCTGTGGTGAGGTGGAACGGTGATGAAACATTGTTCTTGTAAATCCTTCCCAGTGTAGGGCTGGGCAAATATGGGCAGAACTCTTTACTGCCCTAGTACTTCAGAAAGCCTTTTAAAGGTATACAACATGTGAATTAAACGTGGCACAATGCCCTTCATCATCACAGTGCTAATGCCGATCTAGTGCAAGGGATTTCATCAGTATGCTGGTTGAGGACTGTTGGGACACTCCAGGCACGAGACGGTTCTGTCGGGAGAGACAGAGAGCCATTTGCTTCACAGGACACATGCTTTCAACTACATACTGTTAATTTACTAGTGTGTTCTAATATGTAATTATGCCATGTTTGGTCTCATCTGACAGCTTATACACTGAAATGAATGGTGGTGAACTTAATAGACATATTAAAGTATTGGAGTATTGCACTATCTAGGTACTTTTGGTTAAACATGCATTGAGAATATGTTGATGTTCTTCTCCCGCTCTTGATCTTTACCCATTTGCCTCATCTTTTGGTTTCGGTGTTGGTATTCCACTCATGTTTAACAGGGTATAAGAAGGAAAGGTAACTGTTGATCTTGGAGAAAGGCTTTAACCCCGCCTCTCCCGCACACCGGTGCGTAACCTCACACTCTGAGAAAGGCTTTTACGGTCTCGTTTGCACAACCGTACGTCATTTGTTACAACTAAGTTTTCTATACAGTGTGTTGTTCCATTCTACTGTCTGTTTATTTAAACATGTAACTTAATAAATAACTTTGCCTGCTTGAAAGGCTTTGAGAATCTTTCCTTTTATCACTGATAATGTCGAAAGCTAAAGGGATTATAACTTGTTATCTAAACGTCCAGGTTAAATCCTACGTTTTCCTATCAGTTCTAAGAAAGACCTTTACCTTTAAAGAATAAGAGGTTAAAGAATAACAACAACTTTAATGGAGTCAGATTCATTATATTGGAGTCAGATAAATCTTTGAATTATACACGTCATCATTCAACTGCCTTTTGTTCCGATTATTGGTTCAAAATAGCAGATAAGCTTCTAGCCTTACACCAGCATTTCAGCAATAAAAAGTGGACATCTTTAAAATGCATGCAAATTACGTGAGGTGCAACGGTTATGGTGTTACGCAGTGGCCAAAGAGAATTCAAACGGTGAATTTTGAATTGATTCCTATTGTAAACTCAATCTTGGTGTTCGTCAAAAACAGTAGATGATTCGGCTGGGGATCTTTACGCGGGTGGAGGGAGAAACACACTGACATTCTGGATTCGGATGGCAGTAAAATCACCGACTAGCCCCTGTAGATGATGAAAATACGTAGGACCCCATGACAAACAGTTTGCGTCCCAATAGGGCTTAAGAACAGTTGCAAGATTAAATGGATTGTAAACCACAACTGGTTTATTTCAGCCTCAGTCCCCCTTTAACATCGCCTGTAGCCTCACGTGTTGCTGAGATCAGATGTAGGCTTAATAACGAGAAGAAAACAAGAGTGTTTACCATGGCAGAACTGTACATCATGTTCTTTGATATTGCAATATTTGATATTACAAGAATTGTATTGTTGTTTTCAACAAATAAAATGCATCACATCAACTCTATTCTCACTCCAATACCACCCACCGCACTCTCCCTTCCCTAACCCCATTAGAGCTGATGAAGAAGACTGTCCTCCGAGAGCACACCGCCTGTGATGTGGATGAAGTGCTATGGTGTGGTGAATGATGATGCTGAGCTGCTCAGTTACATCCACAGATGATTTTGGTTTATGTTCTATATTGCATTTAAAAGATTTTTTAGTGTAAAGTGTTACCTTTGGAAATGCATGGATGTATTGAATGGTTTTACAAAGTGGAGAGAAGTAGATATTTTCATCAACGTGCAGAACCGGTCTTGTGTGTATTGTACTCTAACAATATCTCCAACACAGACTATAGCATAATGAGAAAGTAGAAATGTTACGAGAGTTTAAGATTGAGCACAGCAGTGTGTTTTGAATGAAGTGTTTCGTTCGGCTAAAGATCTGAGTGTTCTGGTGCTTGTGTGTGTGGATATGTGAACTGTGTGTAGTGTTTTAACAAAATATACCTCGTCTTTAAAAACGTGCTTAAGCATCATAAAACCCCTGTAAAGTACTGCTTCTATGGAAACGCAATGTCCGATTTCACAACAGTTTGCACAAGATGAATTTTGAGTGTTTAAGCTTTCGAACGAAACCTAATTTCCATGATAGGGAAAACAGGCAATGAAAACGTGTTTCAGGTGTTCTCCTCCCTGGACATTTAACAGGCATGAAAAGAGGCGTTATAAGAGCTTCCAGCCACAAGTCTTACTCATCACATTAATCACACACTCAAATACGACCAGAAGAAGCTCAGTCATCATGATAGTGACTGCAAACCAAACACAAATGACACAACATATTCTAGCTGCCATTTAGTTCACAGTAATATTCTGAACATTGTACTTTAATGTGAATTTCAGTGTGTTTACAGGCTGTTGAGTCGCTCATCTGTTAAAAACACATAATAATATAATTTAATCATATTAAACACATTTTAATATTCACAGGTGTGTTACTGTTAGCAGAAGCTAAAGTGAGTGTGTGTTTGTGTGAGTAAGAGAGAGAGAGAAATCTTCAGCTCTTGTGTCATAAAGTCTGTTGTGTATCTGAAGACTTTCCTTCATTCATAAAGACCATTAGATTGACATTATAGTAGAATTATGTAGTTTGGCATTGAACCTTTTAATTCAGGTTTAGTTGTTAGAAGCCGCACACACACCAGTTGATCTGATACTGTGGACAGACTTACTACTTAACATACAATATTGATGAATTATTAACTGCATACTTTTGCAACTGACTACCGTAATTAACGGTGAACTCGTACCAAGATGACTAACAAATGACACTACAGCACAGAATAGTGTCATGTTGAAGGAATCCTTCATTATGTCATTATTCACTCACGCTGAACTCATTTCAAACCCATATGCTGTCATTTTCTCCTCGGTGTTGTGAAGAATCTTGCATTTAATGTAAATTCAAACTATAATACATTATTATACGTGATATTAAGTTGCATTTAAGTGTCTGAACACATTGCATTTAGTTTGCACTTAAGTATAATATTAAGTACTAAATAAGTACCCAGTAAATAAGCATTCCCTGTTAATGTTCCCATCCAGCCCAGAACTCTGAAATCTCACCTGGGATCAGCTTTAGACTGTCACATGGTTTCATATCATTGTCTTGTGAGTAAGTGAACACAGGCCATCGGTTTGAAACTGGACGGGTGTGTTTTGTCTTTTTAGGAGCCTGATAGACGTGGTCACTATCAACTACTGTTGCAAGAAAAGAGAACCGCATGTGGGAAAAATTACATGACAGAAAGTTGATTTCAGAGTTTAAGTGTGCTTCATTACCCAGTGTGTAAGATGACTGTTGTGTAGCACGAGTGTGTGAGATGGCTGTTGTGTGCTGAGGGTTAAAGATAGCACAAGGCGTCTCTGGGCAGTGTGTGAGATGGCTGTTGTGTAGCACAAGTGTGTGAGATGGCTGTTGTGTGCTGAGGGTTAAAGATAGCACGAGGCGTCTCTGGGCAGTGTGTGAGATGACTGTTGTGTGCTGAGGGTTAAAGATAGCACAAGGCGTCTCTGGGCAGTGTGTGAGATGACTGTTGTGTGCTGAGGGTTAAAGATAGCACGAGGCGTCTCTGGGCAGTGTGTGAGATGACTGTTGTGTAGCACGAGTGTGTGAGATGGCTGTTGTGTGCTGAGGGTTAAAGATAGCACAAGGCGTCTCTGGGCAGTGTGTGAGATGGCTGTTGTGTAGCACAAGTGTGTGAGATGGCTGTTGTGTGCTGAGGGTTAAAGATAGCACGAGGCGTCTCTGGGCAGTGTGTGAGATGACTGTTGTGTGCTGAGGGTTAAAGATAGCACAAGGCGTCTCTGGGCAGTGTGTGAGATGGCTGTTGTGTAGCACAAGTGTGTGAGATGACTGTTGTGTGCTGAGGGTTAAAGATAGCACGAGGAGTCTCTGGGCAGTGTGTGAGATGACTGTTGTGTGCTGAGGGTTAAAGATAGCACGAGGCGTCTCTGGGCAGTGTGTGAGATGGCTGTTGTGTAGCACGAGTGTGTGAGATGACTGTTGTGTGCTGAGGGTTAAAGATAGCACGAGGCGTCTCTGGGCAGTGTGTGAGATGACTGTTGTGTGCTGAGGGTTAAAGATAGCACGAGGCGTCTCTGGGCAGTGTGTGAGATGGCTGTTGTGTAGCACGAGTGTGTGAGATGACTGTTGTGTGCTGAGGGTTAAAGATAGCACGAGGAGTCTCTGGGCAGTGTGTGAGATGACTGTTGTGTGCTGAGGGTTAAAGATAGCACGAGGCGTCTCTGGGCAGTGTGTGAGATGGCTGTTGTGTAGCACGAGTGTGTGAGATGACTGTTGTGTGCTGAGGGTTAAAGATAGCACGAGGAGTCTCTGGGCAGTGTGTGAGATGACTGTAGTTCACCCGAGGTGAATGCTGTCACAGTGACTGTTGTGCTTAGGGTTAAAGATAGCTTTAAGGGTTGCAGTCTGTATTTTATTGTTGCACTTAAGTAGCGCTGTTCAACAGCTAGTTTCGATTTCGCCCATTCTCGGGATATTTGCTTTTGCTGTGCTAATTGCAAGGGCGGCCACAGCTGTCCTCACTTTATATCTATGTAGTGTGCGCGCTGTCGCGGAAGCTTCAGCGTAAGCGTTCATCTCTCATGTCCAGCCTCCTTGTGTGATGACCGACTCGGGTAAACACCTGCGACTCTACCTGAGCGACTCCACCGAGCAAAGACACCTGCAAGGCACTTAAGTAACTTCTTCTCCCTTTCCTTTCACACTTTTATCTTATTTCCCTTAATCAACATGTGCTTTCAATGCATTCCTGTTATCTCTCGACAACGCTCTCTCACCACGCACAGAAGGCAGCGCAATACTGCTACTCTGCGTCATACTCTCCCATCCACACACTCACCTCTCACTCTTTCTATGGGTCTATGGAATTGTCAGTCGGCAGTCAATAAAGCTGACTTCATTCCAGCCTTTGCATCTCATTCTACTCTAAATATCTTGGGCTTGACTGAGACCTGGATCCGTCCAGAAGACTCAGCAATCCCTGTTGCTCTCTCTTACAACTTCTCTTTATCTCACACCCCTCGCCAGTCGGGGAGGGGTAGGGGTACTGGTCTTCTCATTTCTAACAATTGGAAATACTCAACTCTCTCTTCTCTATGCAATAACAACTCATTTGAATATCATGCTATTACACTTACAGATCCATATTGTAGTTATTTATCGCCCCCCAGGTCAACTGGGAAGCTTTGTAGAGGAGCTGGATGTGTTGCTGTCCTCTTTCCCTGAGGATGGCATCCCACTTGTAGTCTTTGGTGATTTCAACATTCATCTAGAGAAGTATGCAACACTTCATCTCTCTCCTAGCCTCATTAGATCTCAAACGGCTCACCACCAGAGGTACTTACAAGTCAGGCAACCAACTGGACCTGGTTTACACACGCAACTGCATCACAGACAATATTTTGGTGAAACCTCTCCATGTTTCAGATCACTTCCTCATTACTTTCAATCTACAACTCACTACCCATGATCCACCAACTCCCCTACCAGCTACTTTCAGACGAAACCTGCGCTCACTTTCTCCCTCCCATCTTTCCTCTGCTGTGTCATCTTCTCTTCCCTCACCCTCCCATTTCTCATCTCTGGATGTGAATACTGCAACGGATACTTTATGCTCCATTCTAACTTCTTCTTTAGACAACATCTGCCCTCTCTCCTCCAGGCCAGCACGCACTACTCCCTCTAACCCCTGGTTATCTGAGGTTCTTTGTGAACACCGGACCAAACTCAGGGCAGCGGAGAGGAAATGGCGCAAATCAAAAGACACATCTGACCTCAGTATCAATCTCTGCTCTCTGCCTTTATTGTTGACATTCACGCCACAAAATCTTCATATTTCCACAACAAGATCAACAGCGCCTCTAACACACGTTCACTGTTCAAGACATTCAACTCTCTCCTCTGTCCACCTCCACCACCACCCACCTCCTCGCTAACTGCTGATGATTTTGCTAACTTCTTCACTAACAAAACTACAACTATCAGCAGTCAGTTCTCAGCTTCACACACACAGGAACCCAAATTAACCTCTCCCACAGCCAACAACCTTCTCTCCTCCTCCTCTCCACTAACTGTCTAAACTTCTTCTCTCCAGTCATCCTACCACCTGCCCTCTAGACCCCATCACCTTCTACAAGCCATTTCTCCCACACTTCTACCAGCACTCACACACATCATCAACTCTTCCCTCCACACTGGCATTTTCCCTACAGCATTTAAGAAGGCTTGGGTAACTCCACTGCTTAAAAAAACAATGTTAAACACGTCCGTTTTAGAGAATTACAGACCTGTGTCTCTCCTACCATTCATTGCGAAAACACTTGAACAAGTTGCTTTCAACCAAGTATCATCTTTCCTGTCTCTGAATAACCAGCTGGATGTCAACCAATCTGGCTTCAAGAAAGGGCATTCAACCGAGACTGCATTACTGTCGGTCACAGAAGCCCTGCGGATCGCAAAAACTGCTTCTAAATCATCAGTTCTCATCCTCCTGGATCTGTCTGCTGCCTTTGACACTGTGAATCCTCAGATCCTCCTGTCCACCCTCTCATCACTGGGCTTCACTGGAACTTCCCTCCACTGGTTTGAGTCCTATCTTAGGTCCTTCAAGAAGGTAGGTCCTTCAGGGTCGCATGGGCAGGCGAGGTATCCAATACACATTAACTGACCACAGGGGTTCCCCAGGGTTCAGTGCTTGGACCCCTCCTCTTCTCCATTTACACCACATCACTGGGACCCATCATACAGGCACATGGTTTCTCTTACCATTGCTATGCTGATGACACCCAGCTCTACCTCTCGTTTCAACCAGATGATCCCACAGTAGCTGCACGGTTCTCAAGCTGTCTGGCGGACATCTCGGCGTGGATGAAGGAACATCACCTGCAGCTCAACCTGGCAAAGACAGCTTCTCGTCCTCCCTGCCAATCCGTCTCTACAGCACAACTTCACTATCCAGCTAGATTCTTCCTCAATCACCCCATCAAGGTACTGACCAGAAATCTTGGAGTAATCTTTGATGATCAGCTGAACTTCACAGACCACATCACAAAGACAGCTCGATCATGCAGGTTTACTATGCACAACATCAGGAAGATCAGGCCTTTCCTAACTGAGCATGCAACACAACTTATCGTCCAGGCCCTGGTTATCTCTAGGCTTGATTACTGCAATGCTCTTCTGGCTGGACTTTCATCATGTGCAACTAAACCTCTACAAATGATCCAGAATGCTACAGCTCGTCTCGTCTTCAACGAGCCCAAAAGGGCCCACGTCACTCTGTTCATCTCTCTGCACTAGCTACCACTCGCTGCTTGCATCAAGTTCGAGGCTTTGACGCTTGCTTACAGATGGACCACAGACTGAGCTCCCTCCTACTTTCAATCACTCCTAAGAGTCTACATCCCTACCAGAAGCCTACGATCAGTCAATGAGCGACGGCTCGTGGTACCATCACAGCGGGGCACAAAATCACTCTCCAGAACATTCTCATTCACGGTTCCATGCTGGTGGAATGATCTGCCCACCGTCATCCGGAATGCAGAATCCCTGACAGCATTCAAAAGACAACTGAAAACTCATCTCTTCCGTGAGCACTTAACGTAATAAAAAAATTAACATACTTTAAAAAAAAAACCCTTTAAATCCTCGCTTGTCTGGCTTATGCTACTCCGAGCAATGTCTGAACTTTGTATTTTGAGAACTTCTTGCGTTGTTTTTACCTCTTCACGATGACTCGCTTGGTTTAGTCGCTTTGGATAAAAGCATCTGCTAAATGACTAAATGTAAATGTAAATAGCACGAGGAGTCTCTGGGCAGTGTGTGAGATGGCTGTAGTTCACCCGAGCTGAATGCAGTCACAGTTACTGTTGTGCTGAGGGTTAAAGATAGCGCGAGGAGTCTCTGGGCAGTGTGTCGGGGGATCAGTGGCATCTGTTGCTATACGAGCCTCCTGCATACTTCCGTCTGAATGTGACCTCCACCAGAGAGCGCATCGATGCGTGATTGGAGATCTCTCACACACACACACACCATAACCTCAGCAGTCTCCATGCACATCTGACATACATTTGTCTTCAACTGATTTGACCTTTTAACTGTTCTTTGAAATGGAAAAACACTCAAATTATTACATAAAGGAGTACAAACCTCTTTGGTGGACATCCAACCATAAATAGAGAAGAGATCAATACTGAAGTTATTGAAGGGATATAGTTCACCCCAAAATGAAAATACTGCCATTTACTCTCCGTTCCAAATCCATAAGACGATTGTTCATCTTCAATTAAAAGGATTCATTAAGACCTATACTGCATTATACAAACAGTTATAGTTACATTTATATTATTTTTATAATTACTTATCATGCATTTTTTTCAGTGCACATTCATGCTCATAATCCATTATACACTGCTTTATAAAAGATCAAATATAAAATAGTCCCAGAGACACTTGTTTGCTGTCCTTTTATTACAGGAATTATTGTTCATTAGTTACATTTACATGTAAACAACTTTGAAATGTATAATGTACAATTTTTTATACAAATGTATACTCATCTTCATAATTTCTTAACATTTGCTTTAGGAAAATGACATTCTATGTTTTCACTTAAAACCATCAATGATGCATTTATTGAGGTTAGTAACTTCATTATCACTCACAATAAGTATTTATAAGAACACAACAAGGCTATTAATAACAATTTATTCACTTATTTGACAGAAATAAATCTGCATGACTAAAAAGTCATTGTAACTATAATATAATAACATTATAGCGATGCAGGTTGCATCTTAAATAAATTAATGGAACCTTACGACTGACTAATTATTACTAATAAATCAGTGTATAATGGATTATGAGCATGCGCATTAAAAAAGCAAATGTACATTTTGACATTTTAATTAAATATTTTTTGTGGGATGGGAAAAGGGCAAGAATTAATCTAAACAAGTGAATTGCCCCTAAAGAGAAAGGAGAGCTGGGTTTCCTGATTGTAGACTATATCATTTGTCATTTGCTATGGCAAAAATAGCTAAATATTGGAATCAGGAAAAAGATAAAACCGACTGGATGACTGTCGAATATACCTTTTACTCCCATTGAAGTATTTTTGCAGTCTGCTTGTAATACTACAAACCCTGTTCTTGCTCATAATAGAGATGCTTGGATTGGTATTCACAAAATTTTCAAATGATCTCACAATTTAAAGAAATATTCTTCATTACGGTATAACCCGGCAATTCGAATTGGTAAAAAGATGATTTACTGGAAGTCCTGGCTCCAGCAGGGTATAGGCATAATTGATGACTTGTATGAGGACGGGGTGTTAAGGTCATGTGAACATTTTATTAAGTGTTATAATCTTGTAGGAAAAGACAACAACTTTTGGAAGTTTTTACAGCTGCGTAATTGTATATTGTCTAAAATTGGCCCTGTGGTTGACAACCCTATTATATGATACCTTAAAAAAACACAAGAATCTCCTAAATCCTCACAATTATATGAAATGGGGAACTCCTTCAGGAGCAGTGACTTGGAAAATGTAAGGACCTTATGGCAGAGGGACATTGGTGAAGAAATTGACTCAGGAAAATGGTCTATCATTTTGGTGGGGTGTGGTGAATATATAAAAGAAGCAAGGGGGAAGTTCACTCAATGTAAGATTCTCCACAGATACTACCACACTCCGGTAAGACTTTTCAGGATGAAACTGATGAAAGACAATTTATGTTGGAAATGCCAGCTGGAAACCAGTACCTTTTTACACTGTATTTGGGAGTGTAGTCTTGTTAAACCATTCTGGAAACAAGTTATGCATGTTTTAATTTGCTGGTATGGCTCCTGTGTCTATTAGGAGACAAGTCTAAAATATCTAATGTTTCAAAACGTGTATTTTCTGTTATTATGGTATGTATTGCAATGGCTAGTAGGATTATTTTGAGACACTGGAAGACAATAGAAGCCCCAGAATTGAAAGAGTGGGCCAGTGCAATGTTAGAAATTGCATCGTATGACTCTATGCTTAAAGGGTTAGTTCACCCAAAAATGAAAATTAAGTCATTAATTACTCACCCCCATGCTGTACCAACCCCGTAAGACCTTCGTTCGTCTTCGGAACACAAATGAAGATATTTATGATTAAATGTGACAGCTGGATCACTCCTCCATAGGCTGCCTAAGGGATTGAATCCTGACGGCCCAGAAAGTCAATGAAGAAAATGTTTAAATATTCCATGTCACAACAGTGGCTCAACTATAAGTTTATCAAGAGACGAGAATACTTTTTGTGCGGAAATAAAACAAAAATAACGACTTTATTCGACTATTCCTTTTCTTCCTTGTAGGCCTGAAACGAGACTTCAAGAGATTTCCACGACGCATGCGCGAGAATTGCGATCTCCTTCAACTACTTCAGTTAAGTTCTCGCGCGTGCGTCGTGGAAATCTCTTGAAGTCTCGTTTCAGGCCTACAGTTTCAGTATTAGCCTTGTCAAAGGGGAAATATCTGAAATCACTTGGCTGAAATCACTGCCATTTCAGACCCCTTCAGTAGCAATTTTGGGCAGGCTGTGGCGTAGCAGAAATCCACAGGACCCCAAGAACCGGGGAACCCTGCAATCCTGTCCGCTACGCCACTGGCTCCAGGAAGAACAATAATAGACGTGTGCCTAGGAGTCCTATGCATTTAGGCAATGCATGTCTCTCTCTGTCAATAAATGACATATAAACATAAAGAGAGCAGACACACGCAAGCCAACAGGTTTCTCTCTGACAAACTGTGTTTCCGCAGTCGAGGTCTGTATGTCTGAACAAACACACCCCTAAAACCTCCTCAAAAGAAACCAGAGCAAGAATAAGACTGTGAATGTAAAAATGTTGTAACTCCTTCATTTTTTTTTCAGAAGAGAGCCTTCTGGAGGTGTTCAAAACCTTGGTGAATTGATCTGTTGTTCATGGTGTGTCTGCTCATTGATTATAGATCTCAGAACTGCTTCAGATTCTACCCATGATGCTTCATGAATAAAGAGCTCAGGACATGAAAATTGATTAAAGGAGCGCTGAAATGAATGAGGACAATTCACAGTGCAAAGGTTGCTTTAGATTGCTACAGAAACTAGGAATGATTCAGCAGGTCCTTCATTAGTCGTCCTTATCAGATGAAAACACAAGTCATAGTGTGAATGTAATGTAGAGTCTCAGTGACTGTGCTCTGCACAGTATAACGCCCATCGCAGAGGTGTATGTCTTCCCTTAGATTCTGATGTTATTTTCTCCCTGTCATTCACCGGCATTGACGTCAAGTATAAAAGGCCACACTGCATCCGTTTTGTGACTGTTGCATTCCTAATTATAATGTCTATTTAAGTGATGATTGCTTTCGTGCTTCTTGTTATGCTTTCTTATGATCTGTTCGATATCTATACATGTAACATATACTCTCCTGTAGGTGTTTGCATTAAGTTTTGAGTTTTTTGATACATGTCCACTCAGTGCTCTCCTGTTGTGGTGGTTGGGAAAAGGGAGCAGGGTATTTCGGTCACGTGATATACATTGCACATCTCACTTGATGTATTATTTACTTTAGGTCAAGGCCCTGATCAGGGAGTCTCAATCGCTCAGCCGCATACCGATTACATCACTTGCCCACTGCGGCACCGCCCCCCTCCGTCCTTTAGATTTTTTAACCCTCTAGTGTCCTTCGGACCAAATGGTCCCGAAGCGTTTAAATAAAACAAAATAAAAAATCATAGCTTCATCGGAATGGTCCGAAATTTGGTGACTTTGTTGGTATATACTTGGTATATGAACACCCAAAAAAATTGGCGACAGGATCTGAATAGTCTAAGTGGTTGTAAAAAAATCGTCACACTCAGGACCTTCGGGACCAAATGGTCCCCCATAGGAAATGAATGGGAAATTGTCAAAAATATGAAAACACAACAGTTTTTTTGTGCATAGAATCTAAAAATCAGCCAGGATGCAGAAAAAAAGGACTCAACAGTGATGGGGTGAATCTCTAAAACATCAAGAGTGCAAAACAGACACACACCCACCCACACACACACACCCACACTGCAATGTTCAGGTTTGACTGTATTATAAAGTAAAACTGGCACTTCAAATTACCATTTAAATCAACCAAACAAACAAACAAAAAAGACAAAAATAGTCTTTGGGAATCTGTTATTATATTTTAAAATCAACAATCTGAAAAAAAAATTGGCAAATATGTGCAAAAATCACTAGAATTCGCAAGCCTTTCTACAGAAAGCTGTAAATCTATCTAGTGGTAAAAATGTGCTATTGCGTGATAAAATGCTCAGTGTGTCCACCAGATGGCACCCATCAGGCTTGACTCTAAAATGAAATACAGCTTTAATAATAAAAAATAAAAAAATTACATATATATAAAACATTTCTATTATATTCAATGGGAAAAAATGGGTCATAATTATTGGATAAATATTAATTATAAATCATAAAATGATCTCAAAACACCAAAAAACAAAAGAAAAAATATTATAAAAAACAAGTAAAAAATAAATATAAATATAAATATTATTCCCACCCTCCCGGACCATTTGTTCCCGAAGGTCCTGAGTGTGACTCTGAAATGAAGGACACCAGAATAGTAATAAAAAATATTTAGTTCAGTTAGAGAACAGACACTACAATTTAAAACTAAGCGCGTCTGCTAAATTCAGCGTGAGCTGAACGAGAGTCCCAGCAAATACTAGCAGCAGGAGTCAGATTTCATTTATCAGTGTGGTGTATGCCGTGCTTATTAGTTTTGTTATTAAAGCCATCTTATTCGGGTTTTTTTATTAAAGTTTAATATAAGTGAGTTTGTTTTACTGTTTTTTGTTTTGTTTTTCCATTAAGAATAATAATAAACCCACCATTCAAGCAAATGTCGCCCCCAAATTGCCGCTAATTCAAAACGGAGAATTATCCAAGTTAGCGTCAGTAAAGTATGGAGTGCCACAAGGGTCTGTGTTAGACCATCTATTTTCAATATACACGCCCCTTGGTAATATTTAAAAAAAATGGAATTAGTTTCCACCATTATAACAGTTAAACTCAGTTAAATATTTCATCACTACCAGAAGAAATACCAACACACCTGGGAAGAGATGACGCCAACCCCTGCCAGGACTGCCAAATGTTATATTGAAATCACAACTTGTGCTTTAATGGGATCATTGTTTTTGCCTAAATTAATACATAATGTCAGCTGACTGCATGATTTGTATTATCTTAGAACTATACATATTTCTGACATATGGACCATGGGCGTAGGTTTGGTCTCAGCTTTGGTGGAAGTACTTTCAGAACTTGTGGAGCAAAACAAATCAATATATATATATATATATATATATATATATATATATATATATATATATATATATATATATATATATATATATATATATATATATATAAAATAACCTTTTTCTATTATAAACACTTTTTACCCTCCAGTACTCCAGTATTCTATTAATACAAAAATTGTATCTTCTATTCTATATCAAATTCTATTGATATATTCTATTCTTAAAAAAAAAAGAAAAAACTGGGAAGGGTCATAAAACTTGCATATTGTTATCCTAGGTTTACTGCTTCTATTGTTCTCAATTGTAAGTCGCTTTGGATAAAAAGTGTCTGCTAAATGAATAAATGTAAATCTGTTGTGGTTTGATGCTGTCTTTCCTGCATACAAAATGGTTAATTCATTTTGTAGTCTATCCTATGGCTAGCAAGTTTAACCCTCCTACCAGATATTGTTATTTGGATATTATCAATCAAATAATGATTCATTATATTTGAATAACCAACAGTGTTAACTTTTGCCTTTTTAACATTGCCAACATGTTTTTCCAGCACATGTGTTTAGCAAGTAGGCTACACTCACAAATACATTACATAAACACAATGTAGAAACGAAAAATGTCTCAGATGATCCACTGTTTGCAAGACTCTAAGTTAAGGTAGGCTAATTAACATTCAGTGGCTTGCTAACGTAGCATTCTATCATGATAGCGCGACTTCTATGAGTCTATCCGTGCTGCACCCCTAATTAATGCTCCTAACCTTGAAAGATTGCAGAAGCTGGTTTAACTGTAACAATATCCTGGGTAAACAGGGGGATAACCAGTTAATACTATTTTCCACAGTAGAATCTGCATTTGAAAGCCTGGTCAGTCACTACTACTGCTAGTTATTTGTGTGGCTAGTTATTTTTGCCTACTTACACTCTGCTTTATGAAAAAGCTTCGTATTTCCCCTTTCTTCTTCTTGGGTGACATAGCTGATCTACAAAGTACAAAAAGGGGCAAAGAAACGTAATATTAAAATGTTTTACTCTGGCCTTTGTATATGGCAGGCAGAGAGACAGCCCTGGTAACTTTAACTTACCGTCGGCGTCGTCACGCGCAAACACACACACACACACACACACACACACACACACACGCACACACACCACCCGCTCGCTGCCAGTGAGTGCAAGCACAAAAAGTAGTCCCGGCCCGCGCGTGTAGCCTGCCTGTCAGATACCCCGCCGCCAATCAAATTACAGCATATCTTGTACTGTCGTCGTCCTGGCCGTTGGAATCGATCCAAATAGCAGCGCAAATATCCAAATGCAGCGCAAATATCAAAATAGCAGTTCAAAGGAGCTTGCTAAATATTGGTGGGGACAAATTTGTCATCTCAAAATATTGATTGGGACTAGTACCTAGCGTCCCCCCCTAAACCTACGCCCTTATGGACATTACTTGGACACAGTCACCTCTGATAACAGATTACTCTAAATTTTAATGTAGAAACATGCTTTTTGTGTAAAGCTGCTTTGAAACGATATGTATTGTGAAAAGCTCAATACAAATTAATGTGACTTGAAATGAATTAAATAGTATTCAGATAAGAAGGATAGTCTTCGCTGTAGCCCTGCTGTGTTTAATGTATTCAATGTTTTTAAAGTGGTAAACAGAAAATATTAATTGCAGAAATCTGTCAGTCTGCTTCCGTCTATTGGTTTTAATTAACTGAACATTGTTTTGTATCTTTCAGTCTATTCTTCTTCATCAACCCATTTATCAAATTCATGACTGTTATGTGTCATTAGCTGCCTCTCGCTCAGTCAAACATGTCATGGGTGTGCAATGATAAGGTTACTAATCAGCCTGCATTTTCATAAAACGTGCAATAACCCCATATAAGTCATTCAGACGCCTGAAGTGATACTTTTATGGTGTTTTCTCCCCTTTTGTATGTAGTTTACTGTCTGCATTCTTTATATGGAAAAGAACAATGTAAACTTTCTGCAGCTCAACATCTTCATTTTTCGCAGAATATAAATACCTGGTCTGGGAACATTTTGGCTTCCCAATACGTTACAATAGCTATCGAGCGATGGTCAAAAAAGCGTGGACACTCTTTGTAAACTTTGTACAATGCAAGTCCTGTATGCTCTAATATGATTGGTCATTTACAAACAGCACAGATTGCCTTCTGTGATTAAACAGGCACTCAGGGCTAATTCAGACAGCCACAAAACAATAATGAAAGTGTTGGCAAGGGTTCAACATTAAGGACTACCTGATGGCCCGGGGCCAGCGAGAAAGTTCCAGATCAGGCCAGTCAGAAGTTTGGCCACAGAAGTTTGTCATTTGCGTGTGTTTTTAAGCCTTGCCAATTTAAACATTCAAGCACAAGAAGACGTGGAAAGCTGCGTCTCAGACAGGTGAATAATAAATTGAGTTCGCTTTCAAGTCATCTTGCACTTGAACTGACAAATTCACACAAATATTGTCAACATGCTCATCTTGGCGAGTATCCTAGCACACATAGTAGGTTATGTCATAAGTGAACGTAAACAATCGAAAAAGACACGTGTACAGTATCAGTATATTGGTATTGGTATATCGTCTTAAAGTGACAAAAGCCTAAGCCTTAATTTCTGTACCTGAAAGCTACTGTTAGAACTACCTGAAAAACCTGAAATGCACGCCTCATAGGAGAGGGTCATCACGTCAGTGATCCAATGCGAGATGCACTGCTTGGTAACCGTATTCCTTCTATTGCAAAACCAGAAGCTGAGAGGACTTACTCCACTGGCCTGAGCGGTGGACATAGATACTCACACACCGACCAGACATAGCAAATGCAGACTTTCTTGCTCTTGTGTCTCATGAGGAGGAGAAGATAAAAAGCCTACAAGACCTTAAGACCTTTCAGAAACTGACTCCAATAGCTCAAATGATGCTTCTATAAATGCTCCCAGGACCGATGCTGTGTCCGAGAAAGGAACTCGCGACTGGCAGATAGTCGCATAGGAACTGAGACACCAGAGGATGTCTCCCAAAATAATTTCCATCTAAAGGTATATGGCTAGCTGAAATGCCAGCCACATAGACCTTTAGTGTAGATGGGGACAACCTCGTTGACAGATGTTCTTGAAGGAACTCCAGCACTGAACCAGCAGGGCAGTTGACTGGTTCCAACCGGCGCTGCTCGCACCATGACACAAAGAGTCGCCATTTCAGGGCATACAGCTTCCCGGTGAAAAGGGCTCTAGAACTCAAAATTGGCTCAACAACGTTGGTTGAGGGACTGGAATCTATGAGCTGGGACCTCTTAGGGGCCAGACCCAAAGTTTCCAGATCCCCGGCTTGGAATGGTAGATCGTCCCTTGCACTTGAGAAAATCTGTCCGAAATGGGAACTCCCATGAAATGTTGTCTAGGAGAGACATCAGGTCCGAGAACCATAGGTTGGACAGAACGGAGACACTAGGAGAAGGTGGACTTGGTTCTGGCAAATCCTTGCTAGAACATGCGGGAGCAGAGCTAATGGAGGAAAGGCGTACAGACACAGCCTCTGCCATGGTACCATGGTATCCAACACCCGGAAGGACCTGGAGGTGTGAGGGCGAATCAAAGGGGAGAGAAGGTCCTCTCCTCGGAGGCGAACAAGTCCACTTCCGCTCTGCCGTGCCTCCACCATATGGACTCTTCTACTTGTGGATGGAGTCGCCATTCTCTGGGCTTCAGTTCCTGTTTTGAGAGAATGTCTGCCCCCAAGTTTGCGTGCACCAGAAAGTACATTGCTTTTAGTGACTTGAATTTCTCCTCTTCCCAGAGCAGGATCTGCTGTGCCTGCCTGAAAAGGGAGCACAAATGCAGTCCGCCATGCTGTTTTATATAAGAAACTACCAATGTGTTTGTACAGACCAACACATGATTGCCCCTCAGGTGTGGGAAGAAGTGTTTCAGAGCAAACACTGCCCTCATTTCTAGACAATTTATGTGTCAAAGATGTTGAAGGTTCCTCCAACAACCTCTGGCTGGGCCCATGAGGGAGGTATCCATCTTTAAGGACAGCACAGCATAAATGTACTTGGTGAATGTGCGTGGGGATAAGGCTAAAAGGTTTTTTGGCATAATTTACTTTTAATAGGAAGTAAACTCTGGACAGGGTTTTTCTGTATTGTGATATACTGACAAATATTACAAACTACTAATAAAATGTTTACACATTAATTTAACCGTCAAACTTTTGAAAATGTTATTAACGTGATTATTTTAAACTGTTTAAAGGTGCCCTAGAATGTGTTGAAATAATATTTTAATTTTGTCTCTGATATCTACATAGAGGGTATGTGGCTTATTTAAGGGCATTTCAAATGTCCAGATATGGTTTTATAGGTCCATTTTCAACCCTAGAAATTGGCCCTAGAATGAAATGGTCTGTTTTTACCTTATTTGGAAAGATCATGAATAGTAATGAGTTCTGTTCTGCTCTGATTGGCTGTTTCACTGCAGGCTCATTACAGTAGCTCAGAGTGACAGCAAACAGGTCCCTAATGTGCAGTGTGACAATGGAGAGATTAGTCGTTCAACCGTACATTTTTGAGCCTGTTTCAGGCTCAAAAACCAACTTATGTGGTAGGGAATGGGACGTTAGCTAGAAGGATCGAGTGAGCCAACATTATCTGTGAGCAACTAAACTAACGTAGTTAGCCCCTGAGGTGTTCTTGATGAAATAGACGAAAGTAAAATTATTTGTCAAAAGGGAATTTACATATGTATCTACAGTATTATTTTGTAGATTTATATGACAACACAGGCAAGAAATATTAACCTCAGCGTAAATACTTTGTCATACTATTTAGTTATGTATGCTCGTTACTTGGAGTTTGCAATTTGTTACTGTAGCTACTAGGATCTTGCGCTGGATCTAGATAACACAGTGTAAATTATTGTTAATAAAATCACTAGTTACCGCTTGTGGGAAAAATAGTTGGAATTGCCCCCTTCTTTAGAATGAGACGCTGAGAGAAGCCTGCTTGATATTGTCCCAGGTTAGAGAATAAGTGGTGAAATGGGCAGAGCAAACTAACAACTTCGAATTAAACTGTTGCGTTATCCGATTATAGATAAATATCAACCACGCCTGTTGACATTTCTTTTCTGTGGGAAGGGTATGAAAAGTCCTCACATCCCCTGCACAGCCTGGAACATAGGATTTGTCTCCATGATCTGCCATTTTCCCTATGATCCTCGCTTGTTTCTTCACCTGAGAACATGGGCTGACATATGCAAATTTTTGGAGGCGTAAATATTAATGATCCAGACTGTTGGTGTCATGTGGAGATTCGGCTATTTTTCAGGGGTGTTTTTCAAAAACGAGATTTAAATAAGAAGGAGAAAACAATGGTGTTTGAGACTCACTGTAAGTCATGTCCATGTACTGAACTCGTGTTATTTAACTATGCCAAGATAAATTCAATTTCAAATTCTAGGGCACCTTTAAGGGTTTTTAAAAAATGGTTACTAATGCATTTACCATTAAATTGTAATGTGGTATTCAGCTCTCATCTACTGATGAGAATTTATTAACTAAACCTAAAAGCTGAACACACATGCAAAGGAACTTGGAGTCACTTCTGATTTAGACCTTGGGATTTCTCCAAATTATTATTATGTAATATATGTTAGGTCTGGCACATACTCTAAAGTTCAAAGGTTTGGGGTCAGTATACTTTTGTATGTGTTTTAAAGAAGTCTCTTCTGCTCATATTTCTTCCACATATTTCTCTGATCCCATGAGCTGATTCAACACATTCCAACTCTGTGACCCTCAGATAACTTAATATATCGGTGGAGCTTTTGAACGTCTCCAGATGGACTCAACTAAACCTCATCAAAAGCGTTGCTTGTATTGCTTTCACCTGACACATCAAACCCCCAATAAAACAAAGTCAACACTGCTATTAAATATCGATCTGTGTCTGGAGCGTATATGTGTGTTCACGCTATCAGCCTACAGCCAGGAATAGACTCGCGTCTGCTGTCTGTGCCTGAGTTACGCTCACTTCCATCATCCTCACTGCTGGGAAACACACCTCCAAGGAAAATGACAAAAGCTTCATTCTCACAGACAGAAACATCCTGCAGAGGTCACAAGTTTAACAAGGCACAGAGAGGTTAGACACAAAGTTGCAAACAAAAGTGCAACAATCCTCCCAAACTCCTCTACAAACCCCAGCAGAAGATCGTCTGGCTGTGACGAGGGTTGGGTATCAATTTAATTTGAACTATTCCGATTCCAATTCCTATTCTGCTTATCGATTCCAATTCTTATAGATTCCAAGTTTTGATTCCAATGTGGTAACATTTAGATATAAAACATATCTATTCTGTGTGTTTTTGCAAAACATTCCGTTGCAGCTGAATACCATGAACAAAAATCAGCAGCCTAAAGAACTAACTGATAAACTAGACTAACTACCGGTAATACAAGTTCCATACATTATTAAAGACAAGTCAGTAAAACAATACGAACAAATAAGCAAATTACCAAAAGCACAAATTAATACAACTGAACAAAGTTCAGAAACTGAAATCAAATATAAAACAACACTGCATAGTTTTATTTTTATAAATAAAATATAGATTAAGTAAATGTAGTATGGCGTAAGCCATAGAGAGGGTGGCTGTGATTTAAAGGGCCACTCCCATAATGCATTGCACTGTCACCCCTGGGGAAAGAATTCTGCATATTATTGACCATTTAGATGGTGGTGACTGTCACAGTCATCGTCTGCACCATCCTGTCTTCGTCTTCACTACACTTCCCAGAATCCCTCGTGTCTCCACACCTGAACTCACTCCCTCATTACCCGCCTGTTCATCATCATCTTCATCTGTGTCACCTGTCCTCACCTCATTAGTGTTCATTTGTATCTGTATTTAGTTTCCCTCTGTTCAGTCAGTCCTTGTCGGTTGTTAGTTGTATAGGGAATGTGGAGATGACGTCACGCTGTGTTGCATTATGGGTCCGCCGCCATATTTACAGGATCGCGCCCAATACCGCTGTATTTAAATGCATGTGTTGGAGGATGTGTTTGGATTTTCTGTCGAGATTTTAATAAACGTCGATATGGTTGTTCAGTTCAACTGCCATAGCAGGTCACACGATCGTTCAGGGAGGAAACTGAACAATGGAATACGTTTGTTCACCTTTCTTTCTTGGAAAAAACAACAAGGGAAGCAGGTCGAGGAGCTGACGAGAAGACGCCGGATCGCGTGGGGTGCTGCAATCATGAGGAAAAACTTTACTTACTGTCCTCCACTGCATACTACGTTTGTTAAAAGTTGTACAAAGCAAGAGGTTGTGTATTGTATATTCCTCTATGAGGAGGATAGTTGATGAATGATGTTGAATGTGTGGTTCATGTTAGCAGATGATAAAGCCAGGACACATTGCATGAATCAAATTATATTTATTTTGTTTTCAATTAACAATTTGCTTTGATATTCTGTACATCTTTTTACATGCCTTTTTTAAAATGTTTGTGAATCATGTTTTTATATAACTGCTTAATAAATGCATTAAGTGACTTCTCTGTTTCTGTACTGATTGCATCCACAAAGACCCTTTAAGTACACATAAATGGGCAAAGATACATCAAACTATTTTAAAATAAACGACCAAATACCCTCATCATTTTTACACGTGTCAACATTAAATGATGACAATAAGGCACAGTTTTATTTAACAAGTTACCACATCTTGTGGCATTATAAAGTAATGTACAATTTTTTATCTTGCACAACCTATGAAAACTTAACATATGCTGAAAATAGCAAGTTAACATTAACTATGAGAGCTGCTTTTCAGGTAAAATAGCTTGAACTTTATGCACAATAGTAATCAACTTAGCATAGGCTTAGAACACCAAAACTAAATCAGATGTATCAACGTTGTTTATCGCGGATAGTTTGTCCAAATAACGTTTTTTGGCAGTGGCATTTAGTTTATCCCGGTAGGGTCCCTTCTCTTTTTCTTATAACATCTCCATTTCTTCCGTTCTTCTTCAATTTTACCTCGTTTTAGCCAAACACCCACTATTATAGCGAAGGTAAACAGAGATCGTGCCTGTAAAGATGGCGCCCACGTCCCATAATGCAACACGGCGTGACGTACCTCCACATTCCCTATTCAGTGTGAGTTGACCTGCCTGCCTGTTTGTACCTGTGAGTTATAAGTAAATCGTTTGTACTTTGAGTCTTCTTTAACCCACACCACACAGTGACAGACTGATGATGAATTAATATGCGTATGTGTGCATAAATGCACAGCCGGTGTTCTGCAGGTTCCTCTAGTGGAAATGCAGTTATAGTTATATGTCAGTCTGCTTCTCATATATTTTATGTTTTAAAGATATTTCAATATTTTTACCAAAAAATAATACACAGATTCTGCGTAGAATCATTATTAACTGTGTAAGTCCGGTTAAGTCTGTTGCTTTCTTGTTCAGGGTTCAAGACTCGCCCCTCAGTCCCGCCAGCACTGTCCTATACACCCACATCAACAAGTACATTTGTGTCATTTGCATTTACTGTATTTTTCATGCAGTATGACTATTCCTTACTTTCTGTATCATGTGCAGTATTTATGTTTAAAACAAATTCCTTGTGTGATTTTGAGTTTGTAAAGACAAGCTTGAGTTTACTGTAATGCACTTGTAACGGGAATCTATAGATTTGAATACTCTGAAATCAACATCAACACACAGTACACAAACAGGACAGTGTATCCACAAATCATTACGCATAATAGCAGAGACCAGGGTCAGGAAATCACTTATTAACCTGTGAAAAGTTACAGCCAAAATGTCAACCCCTGACCTGTCATGACAATGTAAAGCTGTGACTTTTTACAATAAGAAACATCTAAACACAGTCGAAAATGGATACTCTTGGGTGCGTTTTATGTAAATGTTTTTCTGTTGACATACATATACTCATGTAAAATACTCTAGGTTCATTAACAGTTCAATGAGGGGAAGAACATGTTTTATCAAACTCCGGAGAAAGATGAAAACATCTCTGTCTCTGGTCAGATGCAGTTCTGCTGAAGCATGGCAGCGTACATCCTCATACATCTTCTCCACTTTCCTTTCCTTCTCTCTAGGGAACATAGCCTGAAGGCACCTTGACACCTGAACCTGATTGAGCACTTCCTTGGTGGAACATTTCTTTCTTAAACGTTCAGGGCAGACACTTTTACAGCGTTTTCTTTTCCTCCGTCATGCAGTCATGGGGTGTAGCAGGAGAGGTGAGATTTATTAGCAAGCAGTCTTTATTAAACAAACACAAAATACAAAAACAATCCAAACTAAAAACTGGGGTGTATTCCAGAAAGCAGGTTATGTGACATACCCGGGTATGTTTAAAAGTAAGTAAGCGGATAACCTCAACTTTCGGTTCCAAAAACGGAGGTAACTTTCAGGGTATGTTAGTAGTCATAGTAACTCACTCTCTGAATTTAACCTGCTCCGGAGCAGGTTATGTTCCAGGGTTAGTTTGTTTCAGAGAGGTGACGGAGCATGGCGCGCCCTTTTGAAGACGATCCAGTGGATGTGGAAGCACAGATAATACGAAATCTTTTCCGCCGTGAGAGGGTGATACGACCACGTATCGATGTGTTTTCGTATCCAAATGAATATTTGCGGGAGCGTTACCGTTTTTCAAAAGAATCGTTAATTTATTTAACGAAGATTTTGAAACCATACATAGCAAACGTGACACATCGCGGATTAGCGCTTAACACGGAGCACATTTTGTGCATTGCCCTTCGCTTTTTTGCGATGGGGAGTTTTTTGCATACAGTAGGCGATGCAGAGCATGTGGGAAAGGCAACTGTGTGTAGGGCTGTTCGTAGAGTATGCATGGCACTGAAACGGTTCCTTCACACTTTTCTACAGTTCCCATAAACCACCGAGGGTCATTAAAGAGGAATTCCACAGAGTGGCGGGTTTGTCCGTTCTATGATATTTTATGACAGACCATTTACTTAATCTATCCATACTGTATACAGTCACAATCATTTTAAATGTTTCTAATTATATAACTTTCAATTTCAGGGTTCCCAAATGTGATTGGGTGCATTGATGGAACCCACATTCCCATTAAAGCTCCTTCAGTCAATGAAGGCGACTATGTTAATAGGAAGTCAATCCATAGCATCAATGTGCAGGTGGCAATAGATTTTTTTGGGTGCTAAATGTTTGGGTGTTTAAACTATTAAATCACCCTCATCACTGGTCCTCACTAACTAGGTAATATGTGATGCAACCCACCTCATCACTAATGTTGAAGCCAAATGGCCAGGGTCTGTACATGATGCCAGAATGTTTAGGGAGTCATCATTGTGCCACAAATTTCAACAGGGTATGTTTTGCCTTACACAATGTTTTTTTTTTTTACGCAATTATACTTTAACTACCTTTATAGGACACTTCAGTGCTTACTTGCTGGGGGACAGAGGGTACCCTTGTCTGCCCTATATGATGACACCCTACTCTGAACCTGAGCCTGGACCACAGGCACAATTCAACCTGGCCCACAGCAGAACACGGGTCAAGGTGGAAATGACCATAGGCATCCTGAAGGCAAGGTTTCAGTGCCTGCGTGGGCTCAGGGTCAGCCCAGAAAGGTCATGTGACATCACAGCTGCTTGTGTTGTTCTTCACAACATTGCCACACTGAGAGGTGTGAGGGCCCCCCCTTTCTCTTGATGAAGAGGGCCAAGAGGAACCCCCAGTGAACCCAGTAGACCAAAGAGATGGCAGGGTGGTACGAGACATGATTTGCCAAAATCACTTTAATTAAAACCAGTTAACAGTCAAGTGTTGTTCATTGTTTCTTTATTTCCTGTAACAAAAGACATTTGTATTTTTTGCTTTAGATTTCATTCAACAACAAATGACAGATTAATGTTCACATACTGTTTCCCACCTTAAGCTGGTGCTCCAGCAATTCAATTTCAAGACTGGCCTTTTTTAGGTTAAGCCTTTTCTCCTCCATTTGAAGCTGTATAAGGTCCATCTCCATGTCACTTTTTCTGATTTGCTTTTGAAGGTGGACCTTATACAGCTCTTTGACAGGCAACTAGAAAGACAGAATAATTAAACATGACTGAAAAAGTCTGTAATACAAACACAGACCAAATATTTAAATGAGGAAGGAGAACTGCAGAACATTTCTTACACTGCTAAGATTCTGTGTGGAGGTAGATGGACCCTCATCTGTATTAAAATCTCCTGCCATATTCTGTAAAATGACTATGACAATTTATTTATTCTCTTATGTAAAAAAGCGGGAATGCATTCTATGCATCATACCTCTATGGGCCTCCCCACATTTTCTGTTTCTGTCACAGCAGAAGTGGTCTCTTCATAGTCATCCTACAGTGAAAATAAGGAAGGATGCTTGGTCTAGCTAGCAAACAGAAACCTAAAGACAATAATCACTTACAACTGTGACAGAGTGTGGTGTTGCAGGAGGATCCAACAATACAATGTGGCCATCAGCAACTGCAAGATAATTAAACCAATGAGATAATCATGCATTTTCAATACTCAATGTATATTCTTAAACAAATACAACTAATAAAGAAGGACATTAGGAACATCTAAGAGTACTAGTAATAAGATTACAGTATACAGCATATGCAAAGCAGCATGCACACTGCACAAGTGAATCAATGACTGTAAAATGGTTTTAAAATAAAATCAATGACTTTTAAAATGGTGACAGTGTTGATGATTTTCTTTATTAAAATACTGACAAAAACAGTGAAAACATCAATAAATCATAAGTATTAATATGGTACACCTACATTTTACTAAGCCACTTGTCTTGGTAGCTGAGTCTGCCGAACTGCCCCCTGGAATCCCATCGCCCACAGGTCGCCCTAAGGGACAGTGCCAGCTCCTCAGCTGGGGTGAGGGGAGGTGGACCCCCACCTGTTTTACGGGCCTCAGCCTTCTTTCTATTGGCTACATAGAAAACTAAATTACATTAAATACTAAATTACATGGCGTCAGTAACAAGTTTAGTAAGTTTAGAAAACATTACCTTGCTGGAGAATGTTTTTGTGTTTCATTTTGACTTGACTCACACTTCTTCTGGCTCCAGAAGGATTACACATTATAAGAAGAAGAAGCTAACATATAACAAGCCAATTATGTGCATTTACTGTAATATTAAGAAATGTATGGAGGCCAACAAGTAAATAGGCTACTTGTCTATTTTTACATGCCCCAAAGAATTTTTGCCTTATGAAAGGGGAAAATAGCCCATTTATAATTTTCTAAACTCACGCATTTACTCTGTCCGTTATTTTTTTGCCAAGCCAACTCTCTTTCTTTAGCTGATGCAGCAGTATTACTTTTTTTTTGTTATAACGGGCTTGTAGTCTTCATAAGCAAGCATTAAAACCTCCAACTCCGTTTCACTGAAGTATGTAGATCGCTTTTTTTCTCCCTTGGTTTCCATGGTGACTCCTGAAATCGGCGATCCATTGAAAATGTCTTTATGTACTCGCCGCGCGCGCGCATTAACTCTAGGTTACCAATAGGAGGTTGATTAATCTAACTCCTCACAGGTGTTTTGGAACCGACATACCCAGAGTAAGCAAGTGGGGTTAATCAACCAAGAGTTTAAGGTTTATCTGACGGTAAGTTAACCTCGCTTTCTGGAATACACCTCAGATGACAATAATCCAAACATGGTAACAGGGAGTACAAGAGACGCAACAGCTTTACATTAGTTTAAAGACCAAGACCGACAAACACTGACTGAAACACAAGGGTACAAATACACTAAGGGGCTGTTTAAACTACACTGTTTTCAACTAAAAACGTTTTATGCGTTTTGCCTGTTCATTTACACAAAAATAGCGGTTTGGGTGCCTGAAAACAAAAACTTTTGAAAACGGGTTTCAAAGTCCAAGTTGTTGAAAACGGTCTACCTGTAAAACATGAAGTCATACACATGTGTATTACATGTTTAGTCTATAGTGTTTCATCTCCATCTAATGGTCTGGCAGCAGAATACAGCGTTTTTAGTCTTTTTCGTGGATCCGTGTGAACAGGAATCGGTTTGACAATGGTGTCGCCTGTACGCTGAAAATTCAAAAGAAAAACGTCTTCGTTTTAAGGATATCGATGTCTTCTTTCTTCTTTCTTTTTTCTTTTTATTGGCGGTTGGCATACCAATTTAGTGCATTACCGCCACCAACTGTTTGGGGTGTGGAGCTTCAATGCGGATTTCTACAAAAAAAAAAAAAAAAAAAAAAATATATATATATATATATGGTTATTCTTAAATTCGATCGAATAAGTCTGTTTCTTTAAGGTATCTCATGATAGCTGGCCATGCTGATGGTTTTGATGTAGAAAAGGAAAGTAAACCCTCTACTGATAAATGTGTGTAACCTAATTCTTTAACTTGTTCTAACAGTATGATTCGTTCTGTTCTGTATGCTTCACATTCTATTAATATATGCTCTACCATTTCTCTCCTGTCACAATTAATGCATAATCCTGTTGCGTGTTTCCCTAAATGACTGAGATTATGATTAAGACCTGTGTGTCCAATTCTTAGCCTTGTGATTACAGATTCCTTCCTTCGCTTCCAACCACCCTGCCTCCTTGTTTTCACTTGTTTCTGTATTTTATATAAAAACGACCTTTTGTCTCCTTTTCCCATTGCTCTTGCCATAACCCATTGATTCTTGTTTTAATGATACATTTAATTTCCATTTTACTCAATGGAACTGTCCATTGTATGTCTGACTTAAGAGTTTTTTTAGCCAAACGATCAGCTTCTTCATTACCCTCTATTTCAACGTGAGATGGGACCCACATAAAACTCACTGTAATATTACGATTTTTTAATCTATATAAACTATGAAAGATTTCATAAATCAAGTCAGGCCTACAAACAGATTTACAATTTGCAATACTTATTAATGATGCCATTGAGTCTGAACATATAATATATTGATTAGGCCCAACCTCCTCTATCCATGTGAGTGCTAGTAAAATAGCTAAAAGCTCCACAGTGTACACTGCTAAATGATCTGAAGTTCTTTTTAAAATTGATTTCTGAAAATGTGGTATATATACTGCTGCTCCTGTCTTTCCTGTACTTGGGTCTTTTGATCCGTCTGTAAATATTTGAATACTATTATTAGGGCCCAAGCCTTGAAAAGGCGAAGGCCCTATTGTTTTCCTTAGGATTATTATTTATTATTAGGGCCCAAGCCTTGAAAAGGCGAAGGCCCTATTGTTTTCCTTAGGATTATTAGGGCCCAAGCCTTGAAAAGGCGAAGGCCCTATTGTTTTCCTAAGGATTATTATTTATTATTATTAGGGCCCAAGCCTTGAAAAGGCGAAGGCCCTATTGTTTTCCTAAGGATTATTATTTATTATTATTATTATTATTATTATTATTATTATTATTATTATTATTATTTTACTACCTTTTGGGCACTTTTGGGGGCCTTAACGTGCTCGAAAACTCTTGAAACTTTGCACACATCTCAGAACCCGCGGCCATCAGGGCCGGGCTGAAGCTGGTACCCGGGCGTGGCAGGGGGGCTCGACAGCGCCCCCTGGAACGGGGTTTGAACACTTGGTCCATAAATCAAACACGCTTGCATGTAATAATATGAAACTCAGTACACATATAGATCTCATCGGTTCATATATACTTCATGCTCTTACTTTTTACCCCAGCCCAACAGGAAGTCGGCTATTAAGGGTTGTTTGGAAAACACATGCAATGGAATGTGAAATACTCCTCCTAGAGAATTCAAACACACGGCACGAAACTCGGTCAGCATGAAGTCAAGACACTGAGGATGAAAAATTGCCAGGGGATTTTTGATATCTCGAACGGTTTGGCCGTGGCGAGTAAACGAAATTATGGCGAGAAACGTGAAACAGGAAGTGTGTTATAACTACTGCATACATTAACTAATCTTGATGAAACTTCAGCAGTGTGTTCGTTGTAAGAGCCCGATCACATGGATGTGACTATTGTGAGTCAAAGTTATAGCGCCACCAACTGGAAGCAGGAAGTGTGTCACTTTCAAAATGCTTTTAAATCACCCTCTTATTTTTACCCGATTTGCTTCAAACTTCATGTGCATAATGTAGACACACGCCAGATGTAGACCTGTGAAAGGATTATTGATATCTTAGATACTGTTGCCATGGCAATGCATCAAACATTAATATTCCTTTTTTTAAGCTTTTTCATGCTTTTTTATGCTTTCGGGCACTTTTGGGGTTCTTAACGTGCTCGAAAACTCTTGAAACTTTGCACACGGGACAAAACCCGCGGCCATCAGGGCCAGGCTGAAGCTGGTACCCGGGCGTGGCAGGGGGGCTCGACAGCGCCCCCTTGAACGGGTCAGACAATTTGGTCCATATATCCAACACGCTTTACCCTATTTGCTTCAAACTTGATGTGTATAATGTAGACACAAGCCAGATGTAGACCTGTGAAAGGATTGTTGATATCTTAGATGCTGTTGCCGTGACAACGCATCAAACTTTAATATTCTTTTTGGATACTTTTGAGATTCTTAGCGCACTTTTGGGGCCCTTAACGTGCTCAAAAACTCTTGAAACTTTGCACACGGGTCAGAAACCGCGGCCATCAGGGCCGGGCTGAAGCTGGTACCCGGGCGTGGCAGGGGGGCTCGACAGCGCCCCCTGGAATGGGGTCCGAAAACTTGGTCCATAAATCAAACAGGCTTTACCCGATTTGCTTCAAACTTGATGTGTATAATGTAGACACACGCCAGATTTAGACCTGTGAAAGGATTGTTGATATCTTAGATGCTGTTGCCGTGACAACGCATCAAACTTTAATATTCTTTTTGGATACTTTTGAGACTCTCAGCGCACTTTGGGGGCCCTTAACGTGCTCAAAAACTCTTGAAACTTTGCACACGGGTCAGAACCCGTAGCCATCAGGGCCGGGCTGAAGCTGGTACCCGGGCGTGGCAGGGGGGCTCGACAGTGCCCCCTGGAACGGGGTCCGAAAACTTGGTCCATAAATCAAACACGCTTGAATGTAATAATATGAAACTCGGTACACATATAGATCTCATCGATTCATATATCCTTTGTACTTTTACTTTTTACCCCAGCCCAACAGGAAGTCGGCTATTATGGTTTGTTTGGAAGCGTATGCCCCTGGAATTCGATATACTCCTCCAAGAGAATTCAACCAATCGCCACGAAACTCGGTCAGCATGAAGTCAAGACATTGAGCATGAAAAATTGCCAGGGGATTTTTGATATCTCGAACGGTTTGGCCGTGACGAGGAAACGAATTTATGGCGAGAAACGTGAAACAGGAAGTGTGTTATAACTTCAGCATACAGTAACTGATCTTGATGAAACTTCAACAGTGTGTTCGCTGTAAGAGGCCGATCACATGGATGTGACTATTGTGAGTCAAAGTTATAGCGCCACCAACTGGCAGCAGGAAGTGTGTCACTTTCAAAATACTTTGAAATCACCCTCTTATTTTTACCCGATTTGCTTCAAACTTGATGTGTATAATGTAAATACACGGCAGATGTAGACCTGTGAAAGGATTATTGATATCTTAGATACTGTTGCAGTGACAACGCATCAAACTTTAATATTCTTTTTGGATGCTTTTGAGACTCTTAGCATGCCTGAAATTGCTTAAAATTGCATGAAACTTGACAGACAGATCACATTTATTAGCCAGTAGACATGTGCAAAGTTTCAGAAACGGGCGTGGTGCAGGGGCTCAGTAGCGCCACCTTTTGTGACAAAAGTGTGTGTGTGGGGGGGGGTTAGTTTCATCTACAGTTACAAAACTTTTTCAACTTGATGAAAATACTTTAAAGATGCTAAATTGTGAACGGATATTGAATATCTCAAACGGTTTTGCTATGGCGAGGGATTATGTCAAAAAAAGAATCAGGAAATGTCTCATATCTTTCTAAAATGTAATTATACACCATTTATTTTTCTATAAAATTATACTAATATTAGAAGTAAACCCATTGTCTTCCTTTTTTTCAATTTAAGATTTATGTTTAAGTTTAAAAACAGCCAGAATGGTTGTTTAGCCAAAAAAATAAAAAAAATTAAAATCATTCATAGTGCTTTACTGCCCTCTTGTGTTCAAAATCAGGTAGGCCAATTGATGCTACTATGGGAATATTTTCCCACCGTGACTCCGCTGGGGGCTTTAAAATCGCTAACTTGAAAGCGAAAGTAACGGACGTCTCCACAAGACGTGCAGCTGTGAGCATTTTCGTTTCATTTTAAAAGAAGCCCCATTTCGGGGGCGGATTTCTTGAATGTATTTTACAAAATCACAATGTTGTGTTTGATTGCGAGTATCCAAAAATTAGTAAACACTTTGCAGTTTGAATGATCTTCTTGAATAAAATGACGGAGTAGCCAATGTTTCCACTGTTCGATCGCGGACGTCCACACGGACATTGATAATGGTGGCGCGTGCAGAGCGCGTGCTTGAATTGTGAGTTCAATAGTCTATTATTTTTCACGGAAAACACAACAACAAAAGAGTATAATGATAGATTCGCTTAAATAGGCGCTTTTACATAAAATAGCCTATTCCGTCATCATCTTTTCAGTCAGCTCTTCACTCTCGTGATTAATGAAATTTGACTCCTGTTGCTGATATTTGCTGCAACTTTCGTTCAGCTCACAATTTAGTAAGCAAACACGCTTCAAATGTGTTTATTTTATTTTTGTGTATATATATGTGTGTATATATATATATATATATTATATATATATATATATATATATAGCTTATGTTTCAAATATGAGTTAATTAACAATCGTTGGAAAGAATGATACTTTTAAACATATCACTAAACCGTCATTAGGTGTCGCCAGGCGACCGTCTTAATGAGCGAGTCATTGATTCATTCGTTCAAACGATTCGTTCGAAGGGCTGAGTCATTCATGAATGAGACAGATTATGGATTGGTCGTTGAATCTTTGAGTCAACCGATTTGTTCAAAATGCTGAATCATTCAGTAATGAGAACGCGTTGCTGTGAGATGCTCGATGGTTCTGCTGTGATCTTTGTCGAACTATTTTCGCTGCTGAAACAGAAAAAAAGTCAATATTGCATCTAAAATGTAAGTGATTTGACGTGTGTGTGTGTGTGTGTGTGTGTGTGATTGTGTCTGTTACAGTGATTGTTTAACCCTTGTTAAAGTTTAGGCTTTGTATTTTTGGATATATATCTTTTTATATATAAAAAAATTGCATACAACCCATATATTTTAAATGTATTGTTTGCTTTAAATTACATTGAGATTTGTATGTTTGGTAATTGAACCTGAATGAATTTTAAATGAATGTGCGATATTTCAGATCATATTTTTGTTTTCCTTAAAATTTGAACTAACACTAACTTTACTCTCATCTGAATGATAGATTATTTATTTATGTCTAAAATAAAAGCACATTTGATTTTTCTTTTTTAATCAATGTAGAATGTGTAACTGAAAAAATAAACAGATTAGGGCTCTGTTCGAGAACAAGAAATGAAAACCAATGCAATATGATGAATGTCCAAAAGATTTTTTTGCTTTTAAACTATGTGTGTCTGTGTGTGTGTGTGTGTGTGTGTGTGTGTGTAAGAGATTTTGGTTGGGTGACAGTTGTAGTTTACAGTTTGACAAAAGCACAATGTTGTGTTTTATTGCGATTGTACACAAATATAAGTAAACACTTTGTAGTTTGAATAATGTCCTGTATGAACAAAAGGACGGAGTATGTTTTTATGTCTACATTGTTCAATCACGCCTCACACACACACACACACACACAAAAACTATTTTTCTAATCAGATCAGGCAAATATTCTGTCTTGGCACACTTCATATAACTTTCAAACTTGTGTACTTATTTCATGTTTCCATTAAGTCCATGAGACCGTAGGGTGTCTCATTTTTCATTTTAGGTTTCAGAAGGTTGCTCACGCATACTTTGTGGTTGATATGTGCCCTCAATGCACACTTTTGCAGAGCCCACACTGATGCAAGCTCTACAGCACACATCTTCTCAAAGGTCAAAGCGGGGTTACGTTATTGCCCGTCACGCACAGTAACCCTAAAGGCACCGGGGTGGCGGTGCCACCGGCTTGTTTATATATATATATATATATATATATATATATATATATATATATTAGTGCTGGGCCGTTATCGGCGTTAACGTGCTGCGTTAACGTGAGACTCTTATCGGGCGATAAAAAAAATATCGCCGTTAATCAAAGTTGTTTTGGGATCATAAATAGCTTTTTCGAATATCGTTATATTTTCGCGCAATTCTAATGTGTAGTAGGCTATGACGCCGCGCCTACTGTCACAGATCGCGCAGTAGGGTATTTTCCTGTCAGGGACACAAGGTGTACTTTTACTTTGTTACGTTGGGCGACGTTCCTCTTGTTACTTTATTTTAATGCAATACGTTGTTAAATGAGTTTATTCCAAGCGCGCTGTGTCCTTTGTATGGGCATGAGCGATGCTCATTTACAAATGAATCAGTCTTTTGAGTCGATTCTGTTCACAGACTTCATCAAACAAGTTGTCAGATGATCTGTCTAAATCGGTTCGCGAATCAGTTGATCTGTTCAGTTCCTCGCGCACTGAATCGTCTGAAGCGCTTTCAATTCACACTCGGAGTCGAAACAGGAAGATTTAAGAGCATCACGAGCGTTGGATGAAGTGGCCGATCTACAGTCTAGTCTAGTGAATGCAAATCTGCAAATGCATCATGTTTTTGCCAGCGATGAAGATCTTTATTAGTTGAACATCTTCGTAAGCTGTCTGTGAATGAATGATTCCACAGGACGATACATTCGATTTCATTTCATTCAGGTAATACATTTTGTGTGTATTGCGCGTGTATTGCGCAGTGGCATAATCACACGAATAGTTTACATTGATTGAAACTAATTTGTTTAAAAAATGAGGCTATTGCAGTAACAAGGCAGGTTCACATAAAATTCTTATGACATATGATGGCATTATTTTTTGATCTAACGAGCATTGGCGATGCAAAAACGGACTGTCGTGCGTATTGTTTTTTTCCTTCATCCAATTAGCCTACTATGTTTAAAAAAAAGGACGAAAACATGTTACTTGTTCAATTAATAAACAGTTTGTTTGATGACAAATCGCTAAAGATGAAATTGGCCTCCCTTTCTGTCATTGCGTTTTTTTTTTTTTTTTTTTTTTTTTTACGATATTCGGCTTTTGCTCCTCGATTGTCGAATGGCATTTTTGGCAGAAATGCACATCCCTACGCGAGGCAAACTATTCTCAAAGACTTACTTTTAGTCATTATTTGGGTAGCACACATATTCTGAATGCCTTCGGGAGAATTCAAATGAGCCATTTTAATCTAGATTAATCTAGATTAATTTCAATATTAATCTAGATTAATCTAGATTAAAAAAATTAATCTATGCCCACCTCTAATATATATATATATATATATATATATATATATAAACAAGCCGGTGGCACCGCCACCCCGGTGTGCAAAAGTGTGCATATAAATATAGCTGCGAGCAGCGATGAAGGGCCAAAGCCGGCGGCACCGCCACTCCGGTGCCTTTAGGTAATTAAAGGCACCGGGGTTGCGGTGCCACCGGCTTGGGCCCGTAATCGCTGCTCGCAGCTATATTTATTATTATTTTACTACCTTTTGGGCACTTTTGGGGGCCTTAACGTGCTCGAAAACTCTTGAAACTTTGCACACATCTCAGAACCCGTGGCCATCAGGGCCGGGCTGAAGCTGGTACCCGGGCGTGGCAGGGGGGCTCGACAGCGCCCCCTGGAACGGGGTTTGAACACTTGGTCCATAAATCAAACACGCTTGCATGTAATAATATGAAACTCAGTACACATATAGATCTCATCGGTTCATATATACTTCATGCTCTTACTTTTTACCCCAGCCCAACAGGAAGTCGGCTATTAAGGGTTGTTTGGAAAACACATGCAATGGAATGTGAAATACTCCTCCTAGAGAATTCAAACACACGGCACGAAACTCGGTCAGCATGAAGTCAAGACACTGAGGATGAAAAATTGCCAGGGGATTTTTGATATCTCGAACGGTTTGGCCGTGGCGAGTAAACGAAATTATGGCGAGAAACGTGAAACAGGAAGTGTGTTATAACTACTGCATACATTAACTAATCTTGATGAAACTTCAGCAGTGTGTTCGTTGTAAGAGCCCGATCACATGGATGTGACTATTGTGAGTCAAAGTTATAGCGCCACCAACTGGAAGCAGGAAGTGTGTCACTTTCAAAATGCTTTTAAATCACCCTCTTATTTTTACCCGATTTGCTTCAAACTTCATGTGCATAATGTAGACACACGCCAGATGTAGACCTGTGAAAGGATTATTGATATCTTAGATACTGTTGCCATGGCAATGCATCAAACATTAATATTCCTTTTTTTAAGCTTTTTCATGCTTTTTTATGCTTTCGGGCACTTTTGGGGTTCTTAACGTGCTCGAAAACTCTTGAAACTTTGCACACGGGACAAAACCCGCGGCCATCAGGGCCAGGCTGAAGCTGGTACCCGGGCGTGGCAGGGGGGCTCGACAGCGCCCCCTTGAACGGGTCAGACAATTTGGTCCATATATCCAACACGCTTTACCCTATTTGCTTCAAACTTGATGTGTATAATGTAGACACAAGCCAGATGTAGACCTGTGAAAGGATTGTTGATATCTTAGATGCTGTTGCCGTGACAACGCATCAAACTTTAATATTCTTTTTGGATACTTTTGAGATTCTTAGCGCACTTTTGGGGCCCTTAACGTGCTCAAAAACTCTTGAAACTTTGCACACGGGTCAGAACCCGTGGCCATCAGGGCCGGGCTGAAGCTGGTACCCGGGCGTGGCAGGGGGGCTCGACAGCGCCCCCTGGAATGGGGTCCGAAAACTTGGTCCATAAATCAAACAGGCTTTACCCGATTTGCTTCAAACTTGATGTGTATAATGTAGACACACGCCAGATTTAGACCTGTGAAAGGATTGTTGATATCTTAGATGCTGTTGCCGTGACAACGCATCAAACTTTAATATTCTTTTTGGATACTTTTGAGACTCTCAGCGCACTTTGGGGGCCCTTAACGTGCTCAAAAACTCTTGAAACTTTGCACACGGGTCAGAACCCGTGGCCATCAGGGCCGGGCTGAAGCTGGTACCCGGGCGTGGCAGGGGGGCTCGACAGTGCCCCCTGGAACGGGGTCCGAAAACTTGGTCCATAAATCAAACACGCTTGAATGTAATAATATGAAACTCGGTACACATATAGATCTCATCGATTCATATATCCTTTGTACTTTTACTTTTTACCCCAGCCCAACAGGAAGTCGGCTATTATGGTTTGTTTGGAAGCGTATGCCCCTGGAATTCGATATACTCCTCCTAGAGAATTCAACCAATCGCCATGAAACTCGGTCAGCATGAAGTCAAGACATTGAGGATGAAAAGTTGCCAGGGGATTTTTGATATCTCGAACGGTTTGGCTGTGGCGAGGAAACGAATTTATGGCGAATAAAGGAAACAGGAAGTGTGTTATAACTTCTGCATACATTAACTGATCTTGATGAAACTTCAGCAGTGTGTTCGCTGTAAGAGTCCGATCACATGGATGTGACTATTGTGAGTCAAAGTTATAGCGCCACCAACTGGCAGCAGGAAGTGTGTCACTTCCTAAAGGCTTTGAAATCACCCTCTTATTTTTACCCAATTTGCTTCAAACTTTATGTGTATAATGTAGACACACGGCAGATGTAGACCTGAGAAAGGATTATTGATATCTTAGATACTGTTGCCGTGGCAACGCATCAAACTTTATTATTCTTTGTTGATGCTTTTGAGACTCTTAACATACTTGAAATTGCATGAAACCCGACAGACACATCACATTTATTAGACAGTAGACATGTGCAGAGTTTCAGAAACGGGCATGGTGAGAGCAATTAGAGAATAATGTTTAAGTTTAAAAACAGCCAGAATGGTTGTTTAGTCAAAAAAAAATTTTTTCCAAATCATACATAGTGTTATACTGCCCTCTTGTGTTCAAAATCAGGTAAAAGCGAAAGTAAAATAAGGACGTCTGCACAATTCATTAATAATGGTGCAGAGTAGAGTGAGCTTTTTCAATTAATTCCTATGGAAGTAGGAATGAACTAAACAACGTTCGCTCTGTTCTGCTCGTCCCTCACCGTGGGCGCGCAGAGTTATGAATGCCCGTGCAGCCGTGAGCATTTTAGTTTCATTTTAAAATTAGCGCCATTTCGGGGGACGTATTACTTTAATTTATTTAACAAAAACACAATGTTGTGTTTAATTGCGAGTGTACACAAATATAAGTAAACACTTTGACGTTTGAATGATGTCCTGTATGAAGAAAATGACGGAGTATGTTTCACTGTTCAATCGCGCTGAGCCACCCAGACCCCCACACACACACTGACACACACACACACACACACACACACACACACACACACACACACACACACACAAACACACACACACACACACACACAATAATAAAACATTCAACCTAACATATACAAATTACACTGCTATGTTGAAATAGTCAGTAGTACAATTTGTATCATTCACAGTAAGCACCGCTCCACTGTGATTTTTCCAAGCACATTTTTGCACAAGTGAAGAGGATGATTTTTTCCGTCGATATTGGAACGTGAGTGAAGTACAAAGCCTGTAATAAAGAATAGTTTAGCATCCAAATACATCGCAAATGTTGCAACATTTAGATTCTAAAGAGAGATTTACGTGAGCCTAACACCACTTACTTTTACTTTTGTTTTAAATTATTTCGTTTTGGCTTTATTATAGTTATTTTTTTATTTGTGTTCTGTTCTGAATATCATTAAATTTAAAGGATTTGTTGTGGAATATTTTGAGTGTATAATCAAATAACACTAAACCGTCACTAGGTGTCGCCAGGCGACCGTCTTAATGAGCGGGTCATTGATTCATTCGTTCAAACGATTCGTTTGAACGACTGAGTCATTCATGAATGAGACAGATGTTTATGGATTGGTCATTGAATCTTTGAGTCAACCAATTTGTTCAAAATGCTGAATCATTCAGTAATGAGAAAACACGTTGCTGTGAGATGCAATGGTTCTGCTGTGATCTTTGTTTAACTATTTTCGCTGCTGAAACAGAAGAACAGTCAATATTGCATCTAAAATGTAAGTGACTTGACACGTGTGTGTGTGTGTGTGTGTGTGTGTGTGCGTGTGAGTGCGTGCGTGCGTGCGTGTGTGTGTGTGTGTGTGTGTGTGCAATCAATCCCAGGTAAGAGGCATGAATAATGAGAATTGGACTTCTAGGAGTGAGGTAAATATTCCGGAGATGGTTCCCTCGGATTGTGAAAAGGAGGCGGCGCGGGAGTGGCCAGGCATTGCGCTACTTCTGTTTCAAAGTTTAAAACAATGCTAATATCATTTTTTTGAACGATTTCATTACAAATGTTTATTTTATATATTTATAAAATATTATAAAATATAATAACTATGTTTTGTCCTATTAACAAAAGACAGGCAATGTACTATTAACAAATGTTAATAGTTTTTTAAAAGTTAAAATGATACTTTATGCATTTGTTTTGTGTCAGATGATTAACAATATAAATTAAACAAAGCTTAAAACAAACAAAATAATAAAACGAAAACAAAGCTTGAACATTTTATTTAATTGAAAAGCCTTTTTGAAATAAAATGTGTTTTTTTCCCTCTGAAATAGCAAAAGCATCGCACACTTAGCTGTACCTGCTCTAAATAAATAATAGTATTTAAATAAAAATACAAAATCGAAATAAATAAATGATATAAAACAAAATCAAATCAAAGAAAATAAATCTTATTAAAGTTATGCAGGCACACATTTAACAATAATTTTCAAGTGACAAATAAAATCAATCAAAATTCCTTACACATGGAGTTAATCCTGACGATTCCTGAGGCGCCTTTCCTCATGACACTCGCTTTTTTTTTCGAAGATATATTTTCTTTGGTTTGATTTTGTTTTTGTAATAATTTATTTTATTTAGTTCGATTTTGTATTTTTATTGAATTACTCTTTTTTATTTAGAGCAGGTACAGCTAGTGTGTGATGCTTTTGCTATTTCAGAGGAAAACAATAATTTTATTTAATTAATAATTTTTGTTTCAGTCCACCATATAATTATGTTGTGTTTGATCTATGGAAAAAAGTTAGTTGTGAAATGGTTGAATATTAACAAAAGTTAATAGTTTTTTACAAGTTAGAATAATACGATATATATATATATATATAAACAAGCCGGTGGCACCGCCACCCCGGTGCCTTTACGGTTACTGTGCATGACGGGCAATATCGTAACTCCGCTTTGACCTTTGAGAAGATGTGTGCTATAGAGCTTGCATTGGTGTGGGCTCTGCAAAAGTGTGTGTGTGTGTGTGAGGCGTGATTGAACAATGTAGACATATATATATATATATATATAAAGGCACCGGGGTGGCGGTGCCACCGGCTTGTTTATATATATATATATATATATATATATATATATATATATATATGAATATAGCTGCGAGCAGCGATGAAGGGCCAAAGCCGGCGGCACCGCCACTCCGGTGCCTTTAGGTAACTAAAGGCACCGGGGTTGCGGTGCCACCGGCTTGGGCCCGTAATCGCTGCTCGCAGCTATATTTATTTATTATTATTATTATTTTACTACCTTTTGGGCACTTTTGGGGGCCTTAACGTGCTCGAAAACTCTTGAAACTTTGCACACATCTCAGAACCCGCGGCCATCAGGGCCGGGCTGAAGCTGGTACCCGGGCGTGGCAGGGGGGCTCGACAGCGCCCCCTGGAACGGGGTTTGAACACTTGGTCCATAAATCAAACACGCTTGCATGTAATAATATGAAACTCAGTACACATATAGATCTCATCGGTTCATATATACTTCATGCTCTTACTTTTTACCCCAGCCCAACAGGAAGTCGGCTATTAAGGGTTGTTTGGAAAACACATGCAATGGAATGTGAAATACTCCTCCTAGAGAATTCAAACACACGGCACGAAACTCGGTCAGCATGAAGTCAAGACACTGAGGATGAAAAATTGCCAGGGGATTTTTGATATCTCGAACGGTTTGGCCGTGGCGAGTAAACGAAATTATGGCGAGAAACGTGAAACAGGAAGTGTGTTATAACTACTGCATACATTAACTAATCTTGATGAAACTTCAGCAGTGTGTTCGTTGTAAGAGCCCGATCACATGGATGTGACTATTGTGAGTCAAAGTTATAGCGCCACCAACTGGAAGCAGGAAGTGTGTCACTTTCAAAATGCTTTTAAATCACCCTCTTATTTTTACCCGATTTGCTTCAAACTTCATGTGCATAATGTAGACACACGCCAGATGTAGACCTGTGAAAGGATTATTGATATCTTAGATACTGTTGCCATGGCAATGCATCAAACATTAATATTCCTTTTTTTAAGCTTTTTCATGCTTTTTTATGCTTTCGGGCACTTTTGGGGTTCTTAACGTGCTCGAAAACTCTTGAAACTTTGCACACGGGACAAAACCCGCGGCCATCAGGGCCAGGCTGAAGCTGGTACCCGGGCGTGGCAGGGGGGCTCGACAGCGCCCCCTTGAACGGGTCAGACAATTTGGTCCATATATCCAACACGCTTTACCCTATTTGCTTCAAACTTGATGTGTATAATGTAGACACAAGCCAGATGTAGACCTGTGAAAGGATTGTTGATATCTTAGATGCTGTTGCCGTGACAACGCATCAAACTTTAATATTCTTTTTGGATACTTTTGAGATTCTTAGCGCACTTTTGGGGCCCTTAACGTGCTCAAAAACTCTTGAAACTTTGCACACGGGTCAGAAACCGCGGCCATCAGGGCCGGGCTGAAGCTGGTACCCGGGCGTGGCAGGGGGGCTCGACAGCGCCCCCTGGAATGGGGTCCGAAAACTTGGTCCATAAATCAAACAGGCTTTACCCGATTTGCTTCAAACTTGATGTGTATAATGTAGACACACGCCAGATTTAGACCTGTGAAAGGATTGTTGATATCTTAGATGCTGTTGCCGTGACAACGCATCAAACTTTAATATTCTTTTTGGATACTTTTGAGACTCTCAGCGCACTTTGGGGGCCCTTAACGTGCTCAAAAACTCTTGAAACTTTGCACACGGGTCAGAACCCGTGGCCATCAGGGCCGGGCTGAAGCTGGTACCCGGGCGTGGCAGGGGGGCTCGACAGTGCCCCCTGGAACGGGGTCCGAAAACTTGGTCCATAAATCAAACACGCTTGAATGTAATAATATGAAACTCGGTACACATATAGATCTCATCGATTCATATATCCTTTGTACTTTTACTTTTTACCCCAGCCCAACAGGAAGTCGGCTATTATGGTTTGTTTGGAAGCGTATGCCCCTGGAATTCGATATACTCCTCCTAGAGAATTCAACCAATCGCCACGAAACTCGGTCAGCATGAAGTCAAGACATTGAGGATGAAAAGTTGCCAGGGGATTTTTGATATCTCGAACGGTTTGGCTGTGGCGAGGAAACGAATTTATGGCGAATAAAGGAAACAGGAAGTGTGTTATAACTTCTGCATACATTAACTGATCTTGATGAAACTTCAGCAGTGTGTTCGCTGTAAGAGTCCGATCACATGGATGTGACTATTGTGAGTCAAAGTTATAGCGCCACCAACTGGCAGCAGGAAGTGTGTCACTTCCTAAAGGCTTTGAAATCACCCTCTTATTTTTACCCAATTTGCTTCAAACTTTATGTGTATAATGTAGACACACGGCAGATGTAGACCTGAGAAAGGATTATTGATATCTTAGATACTGTTGCCGTGGCAACGCATCAAACTTTATTATTCTTTGTTGATGCTTTTGAGACTCTTAACATACTTGAAATTGCATGAAACCCGACAGACACATCACATTTATTAGACAGTAGACATGTGCAGAGTTTCAGAAACGGGCATGGTGAGAGCAATTAGAGAATAATGTTTAAGTTTAAAAACAGCCAGAATGGTTGTTTAGTCAAAAAAATTTTTTTTCCAAATCATACATAGTGTTATACTGCCCTCTTGTGTTCAAAATCAGGTAAAAAGCGAAAGTAAAATAAGGACGTCTGCACAATTCATTAATAATGGTGCAGAGTAGAGTGAGCTTTTTCAATTAATTCCTATGGAAGTAGGAATGAACTAAACAACGTTCGCTCTGTTCTGCTCGTCCCTCACCGTGGGCGCGCAGAGTTATGAATGCCCGTGCAGCCGTGAGCATTTTAGTTTCATTTTAAAATTAGCGCCATTTCGGGGGACGTATTACTTTAATTTATTTAACAAAAACACAATGTTGTGTTTAATTGCGAGTGTACACAAATATAAGTAAACACTTTGACGTTTGAATGATGTCCTGTATGAAGAAAATGACGGAGTATGTTTCACTGTTCAATCGCGCTGAGCCACCCAGACCCCCACACACACACTGACACACACACACACACACACACACACACACACACACACACACACACACACACACACACACAAACACACACACACACACACACACACAATAATAAAACATTCAACCTAACATATACAAATTACACTGCTATGTTGAAATAGTCAGTAGTACAATTTGTATCATTCACAGTAAGCACCGCTCCACTGTGATTTTTCCAAGCACATTTTTGCACAAGTGAAGAGGATGATTTTTTCCGTCGATATTGGAACGTGAGTGAAGTACAAAGCCTGTAATAAAGAATAGTTTAGCATCCAAATACATCGCAAATGTTGCAACATTTAGATTCTAAAGAGAGATTTACGTGAGCCTAACACCACTTACTTTTACTTTTGTTTTAAATTATTTCGTTTTGGCTTTATTATAGTTATTTTTTTATTTGTGTTCTGTTCTGAATATCATTAAATTTAAAGGATTTGTTGTGGAATATTTTGAGTGTATAATCAAATAACACTAAACCGTCACTAGGTGTCGCCAGGCGACCGTCTTAATGAGCGGGTCATTGATTCATTCGTTCAAACGATTCGTTTGAACGACTGAGTCATTCATGAATGAGACAGATGTTTATGGATTGGTCATTGAATCTTTGAGTCAACCAATTTGTTCAAAATGCTGAATCATTCAGTAATGAGAAAACACGTTGCTGTGAGATGCAATGGTTCTGCTGTGATCTTTGTTTAACTATTTTCGCTGCTGAAACAGAAGAACAGTCAATATTGCATCTAAAATGTAAGTGACTTGACACGTGTGTGTGTGTGTGTGTGTGTGTGTGCGTGTGAGTGCGTGCGTGCGTGCGTGTGTGTGTGTGTGTGTGTGTGTGTGTGCAATCAATCCCAGGTAAGAGGCATGAATAATGAGAATTGGACTTCTAGGAGTGAGGTTAATATTCCGGAGATGGTTCCCTCGGATTGTGAAAAGGAGGCGGCGCGGGAGTGGCCAGGCATTGCGCTACTTCTGTTTCAAAGTTTAAAACAATGCTAATATCATTTTTTTGAACGATTTCATTACAAATGTTTATTTTATATATTTATAAAATATTATAAAATATAATAACTATGTTTTGTCCTATTAACAAAAGACAGGCAATGTACTATTAACAAATGTTAATAGTTTTTTAAAAGTTAAAATGATACTTTATGCATTTGTTTTGTGTCAGATGATTAACAATATAAATTAAACAAAGCTTAAAACAAACAAAATAATAAAACGAAAACAAAGCTTGAACATTTTATTTAATTGAAAAGCCTTTTTGAAATAAAATGTGTTTTTTTCCCTCTGAAATAGCAAAAGCATCGCACACTTAGCTGTACCTGCTCTAAATAAATAATAGTATTTAAATAAAAATACAAAATCGAAATAAATAAATTATATAAAACAAAATCAAATCAAAGAAAATAAATCTTATTAAAGTTATGCAGGCACACATTTAACAATAATTTTCAAGTGACAAATAAAATCAATCAAAATTCCTTACACATGGAGTTAATCCTGACGATTCCTGAGGCGCCTTTCCTCATGACACTCGCTTTTTTTTTCGAAGATATATTTTCTTTGGTTTGATTTTGTTTTTGTAATAATTTATTTTATTTAGTTCGATTTTGTATTTTTATTGAATTACTCTTTTTTATTTAGAGCAGGTACAGCTAGTGTGTGATGCTTTTGCTATTTCAGAGGAAAACAATAATTTTATTTAATTAATAATTTTTGTTTCAGTCCACCATATAATTATGTTGTGTTTGATCTATGGAAAAAAGTTAGTTGTGAAATGGTTGAATATTAACAAAAGTTAATAGTTTTTTACAAGTTAGAATAATACGATATATATATATATATAAACAAGCCGGTGGCACCGCCACCCCGGTGCCTTTACGGTTACTGTGCATGACGGGCAATATCGTAACTCCGCTTTGACCTTTGAGAAGATGTGTGCTATAGAGCTGGCATTGGTGTGGGCTCTGCAAAAGTGTGTGTGTGTGTGTGAGGCGTGATTGAACAATGTAGACATATATATATATATATATATATATAAAGGCACCGGGGTGGTGGTGCCACCGGCTTGTTTATATATATATATATATATATATATATATATATGAATATAGCTGCGAGCAGCGATGAAGGGCCAAAGCCGGCGGCACCGCCACTCCGGTGCCTTTAGGTAACTAAAGGCACCGGGGTTGCGGTGCCACCGGCTTGGGCCCGTAATCGCTGCTCGCAGCTATATTTATTATTATTTTACTACCTTTTGGGCACTTTTGGGGGCCTTAACGTGCTCGAAAACTCTTGAAACTTTGCACACATCTCAGAACCCGCGGCCATCAGGGCCGGGCTGAAGCTGGTACCCGGGCGTGGCAGGGGGGCTCGACAGCGCCCCCTGGAACGGGGTTTGAACACTTGGTCCATAAATCAAACACGCTTGCATGTAATAATATGAAACTCAGTACACATATAGATCTCATCGGTTCATATATACTTCATGCTCTTACTTTTTACCCCAGCCCAACAGGAAGTCGGCTATTAAGGGTTGTTTGGAAAACACATGCAATGGAATGTGAAATACTCCTCCTAGAGAATTCAAACACACGGCACGAAACTCGGTCAGCATGAAGTCAAGACACTGAGGATGAAAAATTGCCAGGGGATTTTTGATATCTCGAACGGTTTGGCCGTGGCGAGTAAACGAAATTATGGCGAGAAACGTGAAACAGGAAGTGTGTTATAACTACTGCATACATTAACTAATCTTGATGAAACTTCAGCAGTGTGTTCGTTGTAAGAGCCCGATCACATGGATGTGACTATTGTGAGTCAAAGTTATAGCGCCACCAACTGGAAGCAGGAAGTGTGTCACTTTCAAAATGCTTTTAAATCACCCTCTTATTTTTACCCGATTTGCTTCAAACTTCATGTGCATAATGTAGACACACGCCAGATGTAGACCTGTGAAAGGATTATTGATATCTTAGATACTGTTGCCATGGCAATGCATCAAACATTAATATTCCTTTTTTTAAGCTTTTTCATGCTTTTTTATGCTTTCGGGCACTTTTGGGGTTCTTAACGTGCTCGAAAACTCTTGAAACTTTGCACACGGGACAAAACCCGCGGCCATCAGGGCCAGGCTGAAGCTGGTACCCGGGCGTGGCAGGGGGGCTCGACAGCGCCCCCTTGAACGGGTCAGACAATTTGGTCCATATATCCAACACGCTTTACCCTATTTGCTTCAAACTTGATGTGTATAATGTAGACACAAGCCAGATGTAGACCTGTGAAAGGATTGTTGATATCTTAGATGCTGTTGCCGTGACAACGCATCAAACTTTAATATTCTTTTTGGATACTTTTGAGATTCTTAGCGCACTTTTGGGGCCCTTAACGTGCTCAAAAACTCTTGAAACTTTGCACACGGGTCAGAAACCGCGGCCATCAGGGCCGGGCTGAAGCTGGTACCCGGGCGTGGCAGGGGGGCTCGACAGCGCCCCCTGGAATGGGGTCCGAAAACTTGGTCCATAAATCAAACAGGCTTTACCCGATTTGCTTCAAACTTGATGTGTATAATGTAGACACACGCCAGATTTAGACCTGTGAAAGGATTGTTGATATCTTAGATGCTGTTGCCGTGACAACGCATCAAACTTTAATATTCTTTTTGGATACTTTTGAGACTCTCAGCGCACTTTGGGGGCCCTTAACGTGCTCAAAAACTCTTGAAACTTTGCACACGGGTCAGAACCCGTGGCCATCAGGGCCGGGCTGAAGCTGGTACCCGGGCGTGGCAGGGGGGCTCGACAGTGCCCCCTGGAACGGGGTCCGAAAACTTGGTCCATAAATCAAACACGCTTGAATGTAATAATATGAAACTCGGTACACATATAGATCTCATCGATTCATATATCCTTTGTACTTTTACTTTTTACCCCAGCCCAACAGGAAGTCGGCTATTATGGTTTGTTTGGAAGCGTATGCCCCTGGAATTCGATATACTCCTCCTAGAGAATTCAACCAATCGCCACGAAACTCGGTCAGCATGAAGTCAAGACATTGAGGATGAAAAGTTGCCAGGGGATTTTTGATATCTCGAACGGTTTGGCTGTGGCGAGGAAACGAATTTATGGCGAATAAAGGAAACAGGAAGTGTGTTATAACTTCTGCATACATTAACTGATCTTGATGAAACTTCAGCAGTGTGTTCGCTGTAAGAGTCCGATCACATGGATGTGACTATTGTGAGTCAAAGTTATAGCGCCACCAACTGGCAGCAGGAAGTGTGTCACTTCCTAAAGGCTTTGAAATCACCCTCTTATTTTTACCCAATTTGCTTCAAACTTTATGTGTATAATGTAGACACACGGCAGATGTAGACCTGAGAAAGGATTATTGATATCTTAGATACTGTTGCCGTGGCAACGCATCAAACTTTATTATTCTTTGTTGATGCTTTTGAGACTCTTAACATACTTGAAATTGCATGAAACCCGACAGACACATCACATTTATTAGACAGTAGACATGTGCAGAGTTTCAGAAACGGGCATGGTGAGAGCAATTAGAGAATAATGTTTAAGTTTAAAAACAGCCAGAATGGTTGTTTAGTCAAAAAAAATTTTTTTCCAAATCATACATAGTGTTATACTGCCCTCTTGTGTTCAAAATCAGGTAAAAAGCGAAAGTAAAATAAGGACGTCTGCACAATTCATTAATAATGGTGCAGAGTAGAGTGAGCTTTTTCAATTAATTCCTATGGAAGTAGGAATGAACTAAACAACGTTCGCTCTGTTCTGCTCGTCCCTCACCGTGGGCGCGCAGAGTTATGAATGCCCGTGCAGCCGTGAGCATTTTAGTTTCATTTTAAAATTAGCGCCATTTCGGGGGACGTATTACTTTAATTTATTTAACAAAAACACAATGTTGTGTTTAATTGCGAGTGTACACAAATATAAGTAAACACTTTGACGTTTGAATGATGTCCTGTATGAAGAAAATGACGGAGTATGTTTCACTGTTCAATCGCGCTGAGCCACCCAGACCCCCACACACACACTGACACACACACACACACACACACACACACACACACACAAACACACACACACACACACACACAATAATAAAACATTCAACCTAACATATACAAATTACACTGCTATGTTGAAATAGTCAGTAGTACAATTTGTATCATTCACAGTAAGCACCGCTCCACTGTGATTTTTCCAAGCACATTTTTGCACAAGTGAAGAGGATGATTTTTTCCGTCGATATTGGAACGTGAGTGAAGTACAAAGCCTGTAATAAAGAATAGTTTAGCATCCAAATACATCGCAAATGTTGCAACATTTAGATTCTAAAGAGAGATTTACGTGAGCCTAACACCACTTACTTTTACTTTTGTTTTAAATTATTTCGTTTTGGCTTTATTATAGTTATTTTTTTATTTGTGTTCTGTTCTGAATATCATTAAATTTAAAGGATTTGTTGTGGAATATTTTGAGTGTATAATCAAATAACACTAAACCGTCACTAGGTGTCGCCAGGCGACCGTCTTAATGAGCGGGTCATTGATTCATTCGTTCAAACGATTCGTTTGAACGACTGAGTCATTCATGAATGAGACAGATGTTTATGGATTGGTCATTGAATCTTTGAGTCAACCAATTTGTTCAAAATGCTGAATCATTCAGTAATGAGAAAACACGTTGCTGTGAGATGCAATGGTTCTGCTGTGATCTTTGTTTAACTATTTTCGCTGCTGAAACAGAAGAACAGTCAATATTGCATCTAAAATGTAAGTGACTTGACACGTGTGTGTGTGTGTGTGTGTGTGTGTGCGTGTGAGTGCGTGCGTGTGTGTGTGTGTGTGTGTGTGTGTGTGCAATCAATCCCAGGTAAGAGGCATGAATAATGAGAATTGGACTTCTAGGAGTGAGGTTAATATTCCGGAGATGGTTCCCTCGGATTGTGAAAAGGAGGCGGCGCGGGAGTGGCCAGGCATTGCGCTACTTCTGTTTCAAAGTTTAAAACAATGCTAATATCATTTTTTTGAACGATTTCATTACAAATGTTTATTTTATATATTTATAAAATATTATAAAATATAATAACTATGTTTTGTCCTATTAACAAAAGACAGGCAATGTACTATTAACAAATGTTAATAGTTTTTTAAAAGTTAAAATGATACTTTATGCATTTGTTTTGTGTCAGATGATTAACAATATAAATTAAACAAAGCTTAAAACAAACAAAATAATAAAACGAAAACAAAGCTTGAACATTTTATTTAATTGAAAAGCCTTTTTGAAATAAAATGTGTTTTTTTCCCTCTGAAATAGCAAAAGCATCGCACACTTAGCTGTACCTGCTCTAAATAAATAATAGTATTTAAATAAAAATACAAAATCGAAATAAATAAATTATATAAAACAAAATCAAATCAAAGAAAATAAATCTTATTAAAGTTATGCAGGCACACATTTAACAATAATTTTCAAGTGACAAATAAAATCAATCAAAATTCCTTACACATGGAGTTAATCCTGACGATTCCTGAGGCGCCTTTCCTCATGACACTCGCTTTTTTTTTCGAAGATATATTTTCTTTGGTTTGATTTTGTTTTTGTAATAATTTATTTTATTTAGTTCGATTTTGTATTTTTATTGAATTACTCTTTTTTATTTAGAGCAGGTACAGCTAGTGTGTGATGCTTTTGCTATTTCAGAGGAAAACAATAATTTTATTTAATTAATAATTTTTGTTTCAGTCCACCATATAATTATGTTGTGTTTGATCTATGGAAAAAAGTTAGTTGTGAAATGGTTGAATATTAACAAAAGTTAATAGTTTTTTACAAGTTAGAATAATACGATATATATATATATATATAAACAAGCCGGTGGCACCGCCACCCCGGTGCCTTTACGGTTACTGTGCATGACGGGCAATATCGTAACTCCGCTTTGACCTTTGAGAAGATGTGTGCTATAGAGCTTGCATTGGTGTGGGCTCTGCAAAAGTGTGTGTGTGTGTGTGAGGCGTGATTGAACAATGTAGACATATATATATATATATATATAAAGGCACTGGGGTGGCGGTGCCACCGGCTTGTTTATATATATATATATATATATATATATATATATATATATATATATATATATATATATATATATATATATATATGAATATAGCTGCGAGCAGCGATGAAGGGCCAAAGCCGGCGGCACCGCCACTCCGGTGCCTTTAGGTAACTAAAGGCACCGGGGTTGCGGTGCCACCGGCTTGGGCCCGTAATCGCTAATCGCAGCTATATTCATATATATTTATTATTATTAGGGCCCAAGCCTTGAAAAGGCGAAGGCCCTATTGTTTTCCTAAGGATTATTATTTATTATTATTATTATTATTAGGGCCCAAGCCTTGAAAAGGCGAAGGCCCTATTGTTTTCCTTAGGATTATTATTTATTATTATTATTATTATTAGGGCCCAAGCCCTGAAAGGGCGAAGGCCCTATTGTTTTCCTTAGGATTATTTTTTTTTTTTTTCTCTTTTATTTTTCTTACGACTATTTGGGCACTTTTGGGGCTCTTAACGTGCACGAAAACTCTTGAAACTTTGCACACGGGTCAGAACCCGCGGCCATCAGGGCCGGGCTGAAGATGGTACCCGGGCGTGGCAGGGGGGCTCGACAGCGCCCCCTGGAACGGGGTCCGAAAACTTGGTCCATAAATCAAACACGCTTGCATGTAAGAATATGAAACTCAGTACACATATAGATCTCATCGGTTCATATATACTTCATGCTCTTACTTTTTACCCCAGCCCAACAGGAAGTCGGCTATTTAGGGTTGTTTGTAAAACGCATGCAATGGAATTTAAAGTACTTCTCCTAGAGAATTCAAAGAAATGCCACGAAACTCGGTCAGCATGAAGTCAAGACATTGAGGATGAAAAATTGCCAGCAGATTTTTGATATCTCGAACGGTTTGGCCGTGGCGAGGAAACGAATTTATGGCGAGAAACGTGAAACAGGAAGTGTGTTATAACTTCAGCATACATTAGCTGATCTTAATGAAACTTCACCAGTGTGTTCGCTGTAAGAGGCCGATCACATGGATGTGACTATTGTGAGTCAAAGTTATAGCGCCACCAACTGGCAGCAGGAAGTGTGTCACTTTCAAAATGCTTTGAAATCACCCTCTTATTTTAACCCGATTTGCTTCAAACTTCATCTGTATAATGTAAATACACGGCAGATGTAGACCTGTGAAAGGATTATTGATATATTAGATACTGTTGCCGTGGCAACGCATCAAACTTTAATATTCTTTGTTGATGCTTTTGAGACTCTTAACATACTTGAAATAACATGAAACTCGACAGACACATCACATTTATTAGCCAGTAGACATGTGCAAAGTTTCAGAAACGGGCGTGGTGCAGGGGCTCAGTAGCGCCACCTTTTGACAAAAGTGGGGGTGTTAGTTCTATAGTTTTACCTACAATCATAAAACTCGGTACGCATATTGTTCAGATCAAGCCGGACAACTTTCTAATTTACTGTCATTAGCTCAGACCAAGAGGGAGTCAGATATTTTAGTTTGAATGTGGATGTTTCTGAGAATTTTCTCTCCCTCTCTTTCCGTCTCTGTGTGTGAGGGATTTGTCTATTGATTTTAATGCATTTCAAGGTTTCAGGGGATTTTGGGACTCTTAACGTGCTCAAAAACTTTTGAAATTTTGCACACAGGTCAGAACCCACGGCCATCAGGGCCGGGCTGAAGCTGGTACCCGGGCGTGGCAGGGGGGCTCAACAGCGCCCCCTTGAACGGGGTCCGACAATTTGGTCCATATATTCAACACGCTTGCATGAATTAATATGAAACTCAGTACACATATAGATCTCATCGGGCCAAACATTTTACCCCTGGTCAAGTTTTACGCCAGCCCAACAGGAAGTCGGCTATTATGGGTTGTTTGGAAAACGCTTGCTGTGGAATTTGAAGTACTACTCCTAGGCAATTCATTCAATCATCGCCAAACTAGGCGTGCATGAAGTCAAGACATTGAGGATGCTAAATTGCTGACGGATTTTTGATATCTCGAACGGTTTGGCCGTGGCGAGGAAATGAATTTTCATGACTAAAAAAGGACATATAAAGTGTGTTATAACTTAGTTAGATTTACCTACAGTTACAAAACTCAGCTTGTATATTCTTCTCCTCAAGCCAAACAACTTTCTAATTTACAGTCAATAGCTCCAACCCTCAGAAAGTCAGATATTGTGGTTTGAATGTGGATTTCATGAAATGGTATCTCTCTCTGTCACTCTTTGACAGAGAGAGGGCCCCCTCCCATTCTATGTGTGTGTGTGTGTGTGGCTGTCTGTGTGGGGAGGGAGGGGGAGGGAGGGCTGGTGTCTGTGTTTATATGTGTGTGTGTGGCTGGCTGGCTGTTACAGTGACATGATATTAAGCCTTTCATTGCTGTGTGATTTTTCCTGCATTAAAGGATAAATCTCTAAGGCCTTGTCTTTTTGCATAACAATTTTGTATTTTTTTTAAATTACAAAATATGCACAGAACCAAGATCTTTTAAATGTATAGTTTGCTTTAAATAAAATTAAGATTGTATTGGTAATTGAAGCTGAATGAATTTAAAATGAATGTGCTATATTTCAGAACAATATATTTGTTTTCCTTTAAATTGTAAAACACTAACTTTATTCTCATCTGAATTATAAATAATTTATTCCTGTATAAAATAAAAACACATTTGAATTTTTCTTTTTTAATCAATGTAGAATGTGTAATTGAAAAATAAACAGATTAGGGCTCTGAGGACAATAAATGAAAATCAATGCGATGTGGTGAATGTCCAAAAGATGGCACCCACAGACTATTTTAAATGGGGTTGGATAAATATTTTTTGCTTTTAGACAGTGTGTGCGTGTGATTTTAGTTTGGTGACAGTTGTAGGTTACAGTTTGACAAGAGTTTATAGTTTGAAAAAAGCACTTTGTTGTGTTTTATTGGACGGAGTATGTTTTTATGTGTAACAGTTCAATCGCACCCGCACCTCACACACACACACACACACACACACACACACATATGGGGTGAGGGGGAGTACAAAGCCCATAATAAAGAATAGTTTAGCATCCAAATACATCGCAAATGTTGAAACAGTTTGATTCTAATGAGAGAGTTACGTGAGCCAAACACCACTTACTTTCACTTTCGCTTTCAATTATTTCGGTTAATTCTTAATTATAGTTTTTTTGAATTCTTGTTCTGTTCTGAATATCATTAAATTTAAAGAATTGCTTGTGTAATATTTTGAGTGTATCATCAAACAGAATAATTCTCTCGGTTTAGTGATTCCCTAGTTTTTTTTATTGTTTTCATTGTTCTCAGGTAAGGCAAGTGATATATATATATATATATATATATATATATATATATATATATATGTGTATATATAAAAAAATATATATATATATATATATATATATATATATATATATATATATATGTATTTTTATATATATATATATATATAATTTATATATATATATATATATAATTTATATATATATATATATATATATATATATATATATATTAGGGGTGTAACGGTACACAAAAATCACGGTTCGGTACGTACCTCGGTTTTAAAGTCACGGTTCGGTACGTTTTCGATACAGCAAAAAGAAAGAAATGCCAGAGAAATGTCCTATTTGTTCAAAGAATATTTTTTTTTTAAATAACTGAGTTTTCCTACATCTTGAAACTTTCAGGTTTATAAACGGGGGTTATCTTTGAAGGATGAACAAATAATGTTTTGGTCATCACATTAAAAATAGCATTTAAATATATATTTATTTATTATTTGAGTTTTGAAGTGCTGGAAAAAGATGTGTGAAGTACTTGAAAGCATTTCACTATTCCAGCCAAACTGGTTACAGTGATTGTTACTATATTAAATCCATGGTGAATGTTGCTGGTCTGTGGACGTAAAGTATTACTAGTTCATTCACGGCACAATGTTTCTCCTGGTTTCCACGTCAGCGCTGTTTGATCTAGTAATAGAGATCTACGGTTAATAACGGAGAAATGTGAATGCTTCTCACTAGATCTCGCAGCGATGTCATTACTTCAGTGGCGAATTCAAATGTTTTCTTCACTGGATCTCTTAGCGCTGTGTAGTAACAGTGTCGCTTGATCGAGATCGGCTCGCGCTGCACAGGTGTTGCTGGTCCGAGCTGATAAACGATCCGTGAAGCACATAATGAGTAGCGCAGTTTCGTTCCGCTTTCATTACGCTTGCCATTTGATGTTGCGCAATGTTGTGGTGGTAGCGCCAGCGCGAATTTTGTCGGCAGGAAAAATGGTCCAAGGAATCGTTCGGTTTGTATGCGTACCGAACCGGAAGCCTCGAACCGAAACGGTTCAATACGAATACATGTACCGTTACACCCCTAATATATATATATATATATATATATATATAAATATAGCTGCGAGCAGCGATGAAGGGCCAAAGCCGGCGGCACCGCCACCCCGGTGCCTTTAGGTAACTAAAGGAACCGGGGTTGCGGTGCCACCGGCTTGGGCCCGTAATCGCTGCTCGCAGCTATATTTATAATTGATACCTAAATATTGTTTTACCAGGTCATTAATTACACCATACTCCTTGTATTGTTTTAATATCTTTGCGATTTCTAGATCCACAACTGGTAATGGAAATATCCAAGGAGGAATAACAGGTAACGCCACTGTACAGCTATGATTTAATTCAACAAGTCCGAGTTTCTCAGCTTGACTATTTCCCACCCATCCAAAACTGTTAAATTGCTTCCTTCCATGTTCCCAACATGCGTTCAACACTTGTTTGGTTGGATGACCCTGCTTATGTCCCTGCAAATTTACCCAATATACCATGGCAAGCTGAAGACGTCTAAGAGATAAAGGCATCTCCCCTACCTCCACCTGGAGAGCTGGAATTGACGAAGTCTTAAACGCACCACTACATAGGCGGAGAGCTTGTGTTTGGACCAGGTCAAGCTTTTGTAAATGAGACTTTGCAGCTGAGCTAAATGTAATGCATGCATAATCAAATGTTGATCTAATTAAGGCAATATAAATATGTTTAAGAGATTTCATACTAGCACCCCAACCACTTCCTACCAGACATCTCATAACATTAACTGCCTTTTTGCATTTGGTAATATTCCTCTGTATATGATCTCCAAATATCAGCTTTTGGTCCATCCATACACCTAAAAACCTTATATTTTGTACCTGTTTAACTGACTGCCCATAAAGAGTAACTTGTATTGCAGGAGTATTACGTTTCTTAGAGAAACAAATAACCTGTGTTTTGTCTACAGAAAACCGAAAACCCCATCTGTTTCCCCAGTTCTCAACATTACTGACTGCTGCCTGTAGTTTCTTTCCAACAAATGCTGCATTACGACCCCTTACCCATATTGCCCCATCATCTGCATATAGAGATCTCCCAAGGCTAGCATCAACCTCTGAAAAAAACTCATTAATCATGATATTAAATAAAATAGGACTACATACACTTCCTTGTGGTACCCCATTTTCTATAGTGTAAACATTAGAGTAAGATACTCCAATTCTTACCTCTATGGTCCTGTCTTTCAGAAAATTCATGATCCAGTTGAACATTCTTCCACCAATTCCCATGGATTCCAATTTAATAAGAAGACCCTCTTTCCATAACATATCATAGGCCTTCTCCACATCAAAGAAGACAGCAGCTACTATTTCTTTTTTAACCTGAGCCTTCCTAATTTCATCCTCCAAACATATCACTGGATCCATAGTTGTCCTCCCTCTACGGAAACCACTCTGTTGCGGTATTAGCAAATTCATACTCTCTAATGTGTAAGTTAACCTGTCTGTGACCATACCTTCCATTATTTTACATAAATTGGACGTTAATGCGATAGGTCTATAGCTAGTTGTTACACCTTTATCTTTCCCTGGTTTCCCAATTGGGATAACAACAGAATGTTTCCATGCTGACGGCAATACCCCTAACTCCCATACCTTATTATATAACTTTAGGATCACCAACTGCGCTTGATGGTTTAAGTTTTCAACCATTTTATAACATATTTCATCTTTACCAGGGGACGTTGCTTTAACTCCTACCAATGCTCTTTTCAGTTCAAATAAAGAAAAAAATATATTTAATGTTCCATTAAAGTCCTCCTTTTCCTTTAGGATATTAGAGTGTCCTCTCATTACTTCTTCTCTACCTTTCCTTGCATCAGGTGTCAGATTTGTAGAGCTATGAAATTGAACAAATGTCTCCACCAGAGCCTCCGCTTTATCCTTATTTGTTATCAAAATTTTGTTATTATATTTAATAGCTGGCAATGTAAAGGGGTGGTGATGGCGCAGTGGATAAAACAGTGAATAAGACACAGACCTTTGGTGTGAGAGACCCGGGTTCGAATCCACTGTGAGACACCATTGTGTCCCTGAGCAAGACACTTAACCCCTAGTTGCTCCAGAGGCGTGCGACCTCTGACATATATAGCAATTGTAAGTCGCTTTGGATAAAAAGCGTCAGCTAAATGAATAAATGTAAATGTAAATGTATACTCCCTCCTAATTCCTCCCATCCTTCTTATCATGCCCCACACTTGACTAATATGCGTTTCTCTCCCTATTTTATTGCAAAATTGCTTCCAGTAATCTCGTTTAGCTTTCCTAATTGTCCGTCTAACTTCTGCTTGTGCCTTTTTATATTCTATTAAGTCATTAAAAGAGAAGGATCCTTTAACTTTCCTAAATGCTCCATTTCTTACCTTAATTACTTTATTACATTCATCTGACCACCAGGGGACTGTCTTATGCTGTTTAAATCCACTTCCTTTACCAATAACTTCTTCTGCAGTGGAGTACATGATTTCTACAACGTTTGCATTAAAGTCATCTATACTATCATACCTATTTTGGCTAATTCCTTCTAACCTCATACTACATGTCGTATTATAAAGTGCCCAATTAGCATTTCTTAATTTCCATCTAGGGAAACCTATTTCCTCCAACTGAATTGAACCCACTCCTATTTCACATATTATTGGATAATGGTCACTGCCTACTGTGTTGTCGTGTATTACATCCCACTTACTAACTCGTGCTATTTGTTTAGAAACCAGAGTAAGATCAATTGGAGATTCCAATCCTCTTGCTACATCTATTCTAGTAACTTTTCCGTCATTCAAGCAAACTAGATCTTGATCTTCTATAAATTCTTCCACTACACTTCCGTTATAATCAGTATGTGTACCACCCCAAAGTGTACTATGCGCATTAAAGTCCCCACACCAAATTGTCTTATGCGTTTCTCCACCAATTATCTTTTCAAGCACCCCTTTATTTAGCTTCCCACATGGATTATAATAGTTCACTATCCATATGTTTGTTTTTCCTATCCATACTTCAATTACAATTGCCTCAGAATCTTTACTTATATTTATAATCCTATATCCTATTCCCTGTTGAACAAACATAGCTACACCACCTCCATTGCCGCTTTCCCTGTCCCTTCGTATAGCCACATATCCATGTAGTATAAAATCTAAATGAGGTCTAAGCCATGTTTCTTGTACACAAATAACATTTGGTTTTTCACTCCTTTCTTCAATATACTTTTTAAATTCCTGTCCATTAGAGTAAAGACTCCGAGCATTCCATTGCAGAATTGCAAAAACCATTATGACTCTCCACATGTTGACTGAGTTTCCTGTATCCCTGCTATGAGTGTTTCATTTCTTGCATCTACTGTTAATTCCCCCAAATTAAGATATTTTTGAGCTGCCTTTATGATTATTTTAATCCTCTCTGTTCTGCTTTGTGTTTGAGCTGAACAATTGACTACTTCTGCCAGAAATGCTACAAACACAACACTATACACTCCAATATTTGATTTGGTTGCTATAGGCCTATCATAATCTCTTCTTATCTTGTTAGAACTCTGATCCTGCCTCTGCTCAGAACTCTGACCCGGTCTCTGCTCAGAACTCTGATCCTGCCTCTGCTCAGAACTCCGACCCGGTCTCTGCTCAGAACTCTGATCCTGCCTCTGCTCAGAACTCTGATCCGGTCTCTGCTCAGAACTCTGATCCTGCCTCTGCTCAGAACTCTGATCCTGCCTCTGCTCAGAACTCTGATCCTGCCTCTGCTCAGAACTCCGACCCGGTCTCTGCTCAGAACTCTGATCCTGCCTCTGCTCAGAACTCCGACCCGGTCTCTGCTCAGAACTCTGATCCTGCCTCTGCTCAGAACTCTGATCCGGTCTCTGCTCAGAACTCTGACCCGGTCTCTGCTCAGAACTCTGATCCTGCCTCTGCTCAGAACTCTGACCCGGTCTCTGCTCAGAACTCTGACCCGGTCTCTGCTCAGAACTCTGACCCGGTCTCCGCTCAGAACTCTGACCATGTCTCTGCTCAGAACTCTGACCCGGTCTCTGCTCAGAACTCTGACCCGGTCTCTGCTCAGAACTCTGACCCGGTCTCCGCTCAGAACTCTGACCCGGTCTCCGCTCAGAACTTTGACCATGTCTCTGCTCAGAACTCTGACCCGGTCTCTGCTCAGAACTCTGACCCGGTCTCCGCTCAGAACTCTGACCCGGTCTCCGCTCAGAACTCTGACCCGGTCTCCGCTCAGAACTCTGACCCGGTCTCCGCTCAGAACTTTGACCATGTCTCTGCTCAGAACTCTGATCCTGTCTCTGCTCAGAACTCTGACCCGATCTCTGCTCAACCATTCTCACCATTGGTGATACTGTCACATTTCTTTTTGTATTAACTACTTTAATGGCTTCAGCATATGTCATCTTTCCTTCAACTCTGATTCTCTGTACTTCCGACGCTCGTTTATGCACCTCACATCCTTTATACGCAGCACTATGTTCACCCCCACAATTGCAGCATTTGTTTTTTGTACCTTCATTACATTTGCCATATTCATGATCTTCTCCTCCACATTTACCACACCGCTGTTTGCCTCTACACACCGCTGCTACATGACCAAATCGTTGGCATTTAAAACACCTTAGAGGAGGAACATATGGTCGTACCTGAAAACTCATAAACCCTACTTTAACTCTTGTTGGCAGCATTTCTTCCTGAAATTGCAATAAGATAGATAAGCTCTCCTGTTTTGTTCCATTCTTGAAATACATCAATCTTCTAGCCTTTACTACTTTAGCTCCGGATACATTTTCCAAAATGTCTTCAGTAGTTAGGTCAGTTGAAATCCCTGTAATAACTCCTTGTACTGTTTTCTTTTGCCCCCAAACAAAACATTTGATTTTCTTTCCTTCCAAGTTAGTCATTTTAATCATGTCATCTCTCTGTTTGGCATCAGAACAAGTAATCAGCAAACTACCATCTCTAAGTGGTTTAATATTCACAGTACCTACAGTGTCATGTAGAGCTTTAGTCAATTTCAATGGGTTAACTGAGCCAGGAGAATCAAACTGAAGTTTTACCTTAAACTCTTCCTCTCTAGTTTGAGATGCACTGACAACACTCTCCACATCAGAATCCCAACGATTATCATCATTAAGGTTTTCATCTTTCTTTTTCCTTTTGAAATTTCGAACTATTGTATACCAATCTCCACTGTTAGTTTCTCCCGCGTCCTCTACTCCCATCTCCATCTCACTTCCTACTCCTATGTCACTTCCTGCCATCTCCGCTCCACACCCCCTGTCGGTCATATCGATGTCTTGATAAGTGCACCCTAGATAAGAAGAGGCTAATAAGGGACAGGTGAAGATGATTTATAACCATGGAAGCTAACAAAGGAAACTATGGAGAAACGGGAATGAACCACAGGAGGAGAACACAGGCACATCAAGACAACAGAATATCAAAATAAAACTCTTTGCATATAAAACACAGGGGAATCATGACACATACCTGTATAGTAAGAAATAATAATAAAAAAATCATTAATATATATATATATATATATATATATTGTGGCAAGCTCCCCGAGCACTCGTCAGCGTTGTCATGGAAATGGAGTGGATCCAATTGCCAGGAGGCGGAGTAGGGGAATGAGAGGCACCTGAGAGCCATCAGGAGAAGAGGATATAAGCACAACAGAAAGAGGCGTGGGGAGACGAGATCTCCCATGACTTGACTAACGCTTCCTCCGGTTCTTTCCTCCGGTTCTTTCCTCCGGTTCTTTCCTCCGGTTCTTTCCTCCGGTTCTTTCCTCCGGTTCTTTCCTCCGGTTCTTTCCTCCGGTTCTTTCCTCCGGTTCTTTCCTCCGGTTCTTTCCTCCGGTTCTTTCCTCCGGTTCTTTCCTCCGGTTCTTTCCTCCGGTTCTTTCCTCCGGTTCTTTCCTCCGGTTCTTTCCTCCGGTAGGCTCCAGTGATCGGTAAGGAACCCAGGCTGCAGTTCACCAGCAAGTTTTCACTCTTTTACTTCTGCACTGAAGCCCCAGCTGTCCTGCACCTTAGAGCACTTGCACTAATTCCCATCTTTTGTCACTTAATAAAGGCCCTTCCGGGGTAATTTCACCACGCATTGAGTCTGGCCCGCTTTTCTCACACATTATATATATATATATATATATATATATATATATATATATATATATATATATATATATATATATATATATATATATATAAATTTTTTTTTTTTTTTTTATATATATATATATATTTTTTAAATGCTTGAAGAACTAAATAGAGGTTTGTGTGCTTTCAGAAGACAACATCTCTATCTCTTTGTGAATGACCAGAAACACGACCATCGAGAGGCTCTGCACAGTCAGACTTCATTCAGTATTAACGCAGCAAGACGTCTTAACCATCATGCCTTGCTTTTACTGCTGGACACAAGACAGTCTTCCCTGATGCATAGAACATGAGCTACTCTAATAAAATCTTATGTAACCTGAATTACATAAAAGTTTTCTCTTGTCCTCTCATGTGATCGGCAGAGCAGTGTTCTGAGCTGGTGTGTAACAGCACTGCGATGTTTCACAGCTCGTATCACTCCGCTTGTTAGTCTGTGTTTCTAGGTAAAACGCAAAGCTTTTTTACAGACGAATCACAGCTGTACCAATATTTGCAACAATAGCTCTTTTGTTCATGTGATATTACCTAAATATTGTCTTTTCTACAGTACACATTAACTGAATGAATAATGTAAATATCCTCTGATGTACTCCTCATGATGTATACAGTATTATTTGATTCACTTGATATGACTTCCCTTTCCAGCTGACATCATCATTCTCTCTTATTTTTCAACCTCTTTCATACAGAGACACCATCTCACGAAGGGTCAATCTGAAGAGGAGTCAGGCCAGACAGAAGAAGTCAGACAGGTGAGGTGGTCATGACCCGGTTACAGCACATTAGACAAGGCAAACAGTACCAAGGCACCAGTGACGGGTAGGGGTCATACATGGGCAGACAGTATACACAGCAATAAAAGCCAAGGTGTAATCCAACAACCAGAACCTAACATCAGGGCAAAGAGTCAGCACTGGGATGGACAGCCTCTTAACCAAGGTGTTTTGGCAAGACCGTAAACCACAGCACTAACTGGGCAGAGGACAGGAGATTACACCAGAAAGAAACACACCACTCGAAACAGAGCTGAGGGAAGAGGATTTAACAAATGTTAGGCAATGAACAACCATGCTGATTGCAGAGTGTGAGGAACCTGGTTAAAGTTCCCGCTGAAACACTGATAATTTGTAGCCAAGTACTTTATTTTTTCATAATGTGCTATTACAATGTTTGCACCGTTTTAGACTTCTTGTTTCATCAGTACACACAAGCACAGGTGGCGGGCGTGTGGTGTCCGCGGCCCTAGGTCCTCCTTTAGCCCCTAGAGTCTTTGAAAAGGGCAAGTATTCTCTGGTGGACCCACGGCACATTCACACATCGACTGACATTTAAATCCTCTGTTATTTAATAATGTGGAGATCTTTATAACCATCTTATGGCCTGCACTTACAGAGGTGAAACTTTCTCCCATCCATCGCCACCAGGGGCGACGACTCCAATACTGTTTAAAACGCATCCAGGTGCACTGTCCCAGCACCAGTCCACATGGGTATTGGACTTAATAAGAGTCTGCTCGATTGTGTAACAAACACACCAAACGGGAAGATGGCATTCGGGCCCAAGTGCAGGAGTTTATTTACAGTAATGGTACCAGACAGGTTAATATGCAGGAGAGTATACAGCTGATAACACAGGAGCAGAGTAGACACCAGGAGAGTAACATGGGTAAGCGTATCTCAACAACAGATACACAGATCTCCAGGGAAATCACAAAGTGAGACACAGGATTTTCTTCAACACAGGCAGCTTCTCAATAGGTCCAACACGGTCTCAAACAGAAGATAACTAAGGGAACTATGGAACAGTACCTTAAGTTGCTGCCAACCTGAAGTCCATTTCACATCTGTCCATAACTTAAATTCACAGGTAAAGATAAAGACCCATGTAATTGTCCGACAAAAGGGTCCCAGAGCACACAAGAACGAGACTGGAAAGCATCAACAGGGGAAAGAACAATCAGCAAACAGGAGGTGAGTCCATATAATATACACGGAGACCAGACAAAAGCCCTATTCGGACTGGATTAGTTTAACATGGAGAGGTGGGTTAAAGTAATTATTATTACATTTTTTTCATGAATAGAGGCGCTTGAAAACGCATTGTTGATGGGGGGACAAGTCTGTGGCAAAACTCAAGTGTTTTCCACATGCCATTCAGATAAAAAAGAAGACCGAAAGCACTTGTTAGAGGCACGAAACTTTTTAGTGTTAGGTTAGTGCCTATTACCAACATAATCCAATCAATTTAATCAATACATCGTTCGACCGGACCTAACAGTTTTATATATATATATAGGTTATGTGTGTTTGCGCATGTGATATCAGGAAGCAGCGTAATTCACACATATGACGACAGGAGCGTGACGGCCATGTGTGAATCGAGGTACTCCTCCCACAGATTTACTGAGATATCTTATCCCGTGCGAATTGGCCATTGTTATTACAAACGTTCTGTGGCAAATTTACATTACTCCATCTACCCTTGTAAAGCCAATCCTGTCCGAATAGGCCTGTAGGCTACATTTACATTTATCCGGATACATTTGAAAACGTTTTCATTTCAAAATGTTCTCCGTCCACACTAGCATTTTCTCCGTCCACACTAGCATTTTCAAGCGTTAGCGTCTCCTTCACACTGAAATGTTGGACACAAATAAATTCACCTTACTGCGCATGCGTAAACCCTCATAAAAGCTCACTGACATATACAGACAGAACAAGACAGTAAAGTTATATTTAGTTATTTTATTTAGCAAAATATCTAAGCATTCACTAAAACGCTAAAACTGCTCTCATGTTTTACCACAGGACAGCAAATGTGAGGTCCTTTTCTGTCATCTTTGCAGGACTGTGATATGAAGAGTGAGCAAAGTAACATATTTTAGCGATAGTGTGAAAGTGAATAGCACATAACAGGCACAATACCGGTATAAACATGAATATCTATGTGTACAAGATGCGTCACATAAATAAACATGCGTCATCGTTTATAGATATCTCAGTTTTCACAGTCCACACTACAATGCGAAAACACAGTTTTTAAATGTATCTACTTTGGAGAGCATTTTCTAAAAGCTTTGTTTTCCTTAATATAAATGAAGTCTCAGTGTGGATGGAAGGCCAAAACGGAGAGAAAAAAATTATTTTGAAAGGAAAATGTATTAGTGCGGACAAGGCAAAGGACCAATTGGTTGTGATGGGCTTATATGCAAGTTCAACCCCCCAAGTTTATAACCAGCAGGTGTTTCTCTGAGGGAGAGCAGCAGTGAGAGAGTTTAATCAGAGTTTAAAGGGTCACTCCACCTATTTCAACATTAATCTTTATTGAAAGAGGGTGATATATATGTAGTCGAAATGTAAAAGAAATTTTGAATTTGGTGCCCTCTTGACCGAGAAAAGACAGAAAATAACTTTAGGGCGCATTTGTATGTAAGACAACAACTCCCACAATGCACCACATTGCACAGCTCCGCAAGCCACTCCCACTAATCCAGAACAGCGCAAACATCAGAGAAATCACTCTTCCGTCTACAAGGCTAGCTGCCAAAAGAGTTTGAAATTCATTTCACTCAAAATGTCTAGTTAGTTGTGGCGAGCAGGACGAGGGACGTGAGAGGACGGCGCGAGTGATAATGAATGACACCTGTGAGACGCAGCGGTCTCATATCTCTCACGGAGGAGCGGAAGCACAAAAGGAACAGGCCTGATTTTATGTTTTGTTTCTGTTGTGTGTGGCCAAGTGGCTTATACTTTTGTTTTGTATTTGTTTATTTTACTATTAAAATGTTTAAATGTTCGCCGGTTCCCGCCTCCTTCTTCCCACAACAACGAACTCCGTTACATTGGCAAACTCATTAGCGAATTACTCCTCGTTTGTATTTCTTTCTATATGGTAAATTATTGCATGATACCTGGATGTTCAGTCAGAACATATGCGGTGCGACACGAGGATGGTTCACATCACAACACAAACGTCCGTGTGCTCGTCTGATTCAGAGATTTCGTCCAGGAGAAATTGCCATCGTTGAGATTCTCTGCAGCAGACGGACTCTATCTGTGTCCGTAGCGCACAGCGAGAGCACAGGCACCAGCAGTCCGCCCAGCTCGAGCCAGTCCGGGCTCCTCGACCGCTCCAGTCCGCCCAGCTCGAGCCCGTCCGGGCTCCTCGTCCGCCTCCTGTTCCTCCAGCAGCCTCAGCTGCTCTTCACTATATTGCGGCTCATAAAGATAGCCACGAACAGCGGATTCGAGCAGCAGAATTTCAAAATCCTCTACTTCCATATCATGTTTAGTTTCTTCCATATCGTTTTTAGTTTCTTCCATATCGTGTTTAGTTTCTTCCGTCATTGTCATAACTTCCTATCTCCACAGCGCTTGTTAGCTTAGCTTATAAACAAGATGGCTGATATTGATTTCAGTATCTACAAGTGAAGTCCCACCCACTGATCTGTGATAGCTCTGTTAGCGCATTAGGTCCAACCTATGGGCGGGGTGAGAGCTAGTGCTTGTAGTCTTTAGAGAAATCCACCCTTCTTACACTTCCTCCTACAATGACGTAAAATGACGATTTTTGCGTCATTGTAGGAGGAAGTGAAAAAGGTAAATAGCGGATTTCTCTCGTCTCAGGGGAAAATGAGAGAGTGTTGCACGACCATTCAATAGTATGACTAGGTTTCTAACAATGGAAAGCTTAATGCAAATGGGTGGAGTGTCCCTTTAATCCAGTAACTGGAGGAATTACTTTAACATCATTTAAAACGGTGTGCACTACCACCATATTATCTTTCACCATATTTGCCATCACTTTCTGTCATTATTTTACTCACTTTTATGTCGTTCAAACCCCGTATGTCTTTCTTCTGTGAAGCACAAAATATTCTCTCATACTTGTAACTATAGAAATGAGCACATAATCGATCACAGCTCAGGGTGTTGCAATATAACTGTATTGACTATAACCATGACACTTAAAAAAATAAATATTGATATATTAAAAATACACATCTCACTGATATAACTAAACCGGCAAATCAATTCAATTCTAGTTTTTCAGTCTTCTAGAAATAGACACCCTAATAAGAGTTAAGGAGATCATACTGAAGACATATCCACCACTCACACACTCAATGACCACAATTTTGTAGGGGAGGATGTACAGTTCTTTATCAACGTTAGTGCAACCTGCATTCAGTTGACTGAAATATGAACATGTGTTAAAGCATGTCAAACCTACAAATAGCATGATTACTAGTTTGACAGACATATATTGCGGCTGAATCTGATATGGTCTTAGCTCAGCAGAAGCTTGATTGGGTTGAATTGATAACGGTTTCAAGACAGTCCTGAGAGAAGCTCTTCTGCTGGTACAGACTCCCTGATGGCAGCTAAAATAAACAGCGTTACACTGAGAGCAAAGTTCAGACTACTGACACTGATAACAGAAGTCATTTCTAAAGCACTCAAGGAATTCTCAAATATGCTGCTCAGTTGGAAGAGAGAGAAAGAGTTGTTGGGGCACAAATCAAAAGAATAGGTTGCAAAATTCAAACTGAACAGATTAATAGAAAAATACATTTATGAACATATTGCGTTCACAGGTGTCTTTCTGCCTCAAGATCCTCAGTTCTTCACCAACATGAGAAGATCTGAGTGTGTTTCAAGCGTCGTCTGATCTGTGTGTGTGTGTGGGGGAGGTTTCTCTTCATTCTTCATTTTTATTTTAGGACAGTCAGCTTCACACTGTGATATCAAACATTCTTCACTTCAGAATCGTGTCTGTCTGTCTGATTGCGGGTGGCATGTATAGCTGAGAGAGTAAATGTAATGTCTGTCGGGGTAAACGCAGCTGAGGCAAACTGCAGGTTCAGAAGTTCAGCGTCACAAACAGCTCTTTTATCTGTGCCACATACCTGCCAGCAGTGACAACACACATCAAACACACACACAGCTCTCTACCGGCTGAGAGCTAAGCTACAAACATGACCCTGAGTGATACTGCAGTTGTACTACACACATACACATGGTCATATAGCTCCACAATAAACCAAAGCCCCTTTCGGACAGAGATTCGGGAAAATACACTGCCAATGTGTCCCGGGATCGTTTGAGTTTGCTTCATTCACACTGCCAGTGAATTTCTGAATCCCTGCGTGCGTTCACACACATCCCGTAAAGATACCGTAAAAATCTTGATGTCACGTGTTTTGTCCTTCCTTTGTTCCTTGGTGAACACAAACTTTTTTTTTTGTTAATATGCAACATGAAAGTTGATCTGCATTTAAAAACCCCAGTCAAAGAGCAGCATGGTGGTTTAAAGAGCATTATGGTTTACACTGGGGTTGATGTTGGGGTTGGAGCAATTATTAATCTACAAAAAAGTTTATCAAGCAAAAAACACATACATCCACAAACACGCACAGAAAGTAAATTGAATTTACCTCGCTCAAGTATCTGGTGTTGGCCTGCTGGATTGTCTTTACTTTAAACTAGTGCTTCTAAAAATCTGTCACTACTTATTTAGTCTCCTCATCTAACACGCATGATTCAGCTCATTAATAGAGACTCTAATGGATCTGAAATGGATGGGTCAGAAAAAGGTGACATGCAAAATGTATATTTGTTGGTGTTCCTCCAGGAAAAGAGTTGGTAAACAATGCTTTAAAACCACTATAAAGGCATGTTGATGAGTAAATGTAGTAGAACTTGACATTGTAGTTACACCTGGCTTCATGATAGTTTAATGTGTGAGGATGTTAGTGTCTGGTTGACTTTTGTTTTTTATCCTCTATTGTGTAACTCCCACAGTCTGACCCCGAGAAGAGCTGCATTCACACTGTAGGTAAAGCTGCGTTCAACTCCACTTTTAGACATAAATCCCACCACCATTTTGAAGTGCATTCAACTTTGTCAAAAGGGCGAGGGAAGTGTATTTGAACAGACCCTCGACCCCTCAATTTTGACCGAGGGATGGAGTCTACTTCTATGGCAGACCTATAGACCGCAATGGGGGTGGGAATCACAGGGTACCTCACGATGAGTGCCGACTACTTCAGTATGCGAGTCAGGCTAAAGCTTCAGTCCGACTCCCGTACTGTAGCAGTGGTGGTCTGCTTATTAGTGTATCATTTTATTCTGCAGAGGAATAAGTCAGGACTACGTCACCGTATTCCCTCATTTTTGTCTGCATCTCCTCTGGCTTCAGGATGAGGGTTTTAGTGAAACATTGGCGGTCACCACAGAGTGTTTCCACACTTATCATCAAAGCGCCCTGTGTTTTTCATTAAGGAGGGTGAAGTTGATATGGAAGCTCTTCCCTCGTGATTCTGTATTAGAATGCAAGGTTGAGCCGAGGTTCTCCCATATTCTTCCCGCCGCCTAGAACCAGGTGTAGGAGCGGGGGGAGGATGCAGAATGCCCCAGGTTATTTTGCGTATCGCTCCTTTCCTATTGCCCATCCTACCCTGAGAGTTATTGGTGTCAGCACTGTTTTGAGCTGTCTGTCGGTATATGCGAGATTTCCTCACTTTATCTTAGAGCCTATGCTTTCTTGGACAAAAGCATACTGGATGCTGGAGGATACATACACGCTCTCCCTCTGTTACTCTCAGTGCTGTTTCGAGGAGATGTGACTGTGCTCCCTGAGCTGTTTCACTCGCTCCTTAGCTATTAACTCTTTCATGCTGGGCGTAAAGGCACCGTTGCTATCACATTTATGTGATATTAGAAGTGGATGCTCTTTGCAGTTATGGAAGCTGAGTGTTGGTATCCCCACTCACTTCTCTATACTATACTATCTGAAATTATGCAGGAGAGCCTCCTTTCCTATTTTTACATAAATGGGTGGACTTGGAGGAAGATGTGACATTCCTTCAGTCCCCCCCCCAGTGATCTGGAGGCGATGCCATGGACTGTATAGTCTACGACGAGAGCCTGGGCTCGTGAAGGGAGTTTGACAGAGTGCAAAGCTGGCTTTCTTGTGTAAACGCATGCTCTGTCCAACAGTGCATAGCCCTTTCATTAGAGCTATGGGTGGTGGCTACTTAGTAGGAAGTGTTGAAGTGTCACAGGTGCCTCACTTCCTCAGTAGTCCCCCCTGGTAGAAACCAGAGGTAGCAGCCCGGTGCTGTTTCTCCCTAGCACTTCCCTAGGGTCTGGCAGTGAGTGCTGTCAATTTTTGGGCCCTTTTTTGTGGGGGCCCCCTCATTTGAGGTTCTGGAAGCACCTCTTTCTCTGCCCTAAGTGCTCCCTAGATCCTGGATCCTCGGTGTGCGGTTTGGCTACGGACTGCTTCAGTAGATAGAGCAACATAGTGAGCAAGCATGAGCCTGAGCTTGGTGCAAAGAAAGTGTCAGTGAGACCAACAGCGCCTTGGAGATGAGAACAAACCTTGAATTGAACTGAATAATGACACTACTGTCTTCTATAGAGCTCCTTATAGCTGACTTTGAATTTACTGAATAGATTAATTTTGCAACATTAACAGTTTTTCCTTTGAATACCGTGAAGCTGTTTTAAAACTATCTGTATTGTATAAAACGCAATAGAAATAAATGTGACGACTTGGCACTGATTCATAATAAAGATCAGGATAACTCATGACATTAAATGTATCAATGTATGTGTGGTAGAACAACTCTTTAAATACATAAAACATATACAAATACATACAAAGACACATGTGATTACACTGAAGGAACAAACAGAAGAAAAGTCGGCAAACAAATTACAGTTGATTATGTTCTTCAATGAATAACTAGTATGTATGTATATGTAAAGACCTACAATTCCTGGACGCTTTGTTTACAGACAGATCAACCAAACATAATTTTGCAAACTAACAGTTTTTCTTCCCTTCTGTTTAGACAAATTGCCTGTCAAACATCAGAGTGAAGAGCTCGCAGATGAACCACTCCACAGTCAAGAATCTGAACCCAACAAAGTTGGTCTGAAAATCACTAAGGCATGATAGTAAGTGCGAATGTGTGAATCAATGTAGTTAAAAAGAGGTTTAGCCAGTTATCCGATACCAGGCACTATCCCTCTGCCAGGAACATTAGTTTTGGGTTAGGGTTAGCTTCGGCTCAAACATTACAGTTGGTGTTGTGCAAAACTGTTGAGTTGTTTCTTTGGATCAGAATGCCTTTTTTTGTAGTATGCTTATTTCAGCTGTGTTGTTGTCGGATTTTATTTTAAACTAACCCTCCAAATAACTTTTCTCAGCTGTGGATATTGAATATTTTGCAGCACAGGAAAGACATAGATAGTCACATCATCTTAATAGTTCAGATAAACATTTGAGTTTACATATCTCTTGACAATATTTGGTAGTTATGGAGTGAAGAGCGATCTTGAGTGTTTCAAAGTCAAGCTGTTGTAGCACTATTTCAGCAGCTCAGTTCAGTTTCATTCCAGCTTCTTTTGAACATACTTTACAAGAAGGACTGTGAGTTCAAGAGATGCCTTCCTCAAATGTTCACATCCTTTGGTGTTAAATGTCTGATCATAAACAACCAAAATGGGTTGTTTCTGAATCTGAAGCTCTCTCAGAAAGCGTTTGGATCCAACATATTCACTGATAACAAATTGGTGAAAAATTCTTTTGTAAAGAGAGAAGTTTTATCTAAAGACAAAACGCAAAAAAATCTAAATCCTACAAAAAGAATACATTTACATTTAAATTTAATAATTTAGCAGACGCTTTTATACAAAGTGACATACAAATGAGGAGAGCAAAAGCAATCAAACCAACAGTATGCAAGGTTTGGATTAACCCAAGTTATTCTAGCACAGTCAAGTCAAGTCAAGTCAAGTCAAATATATTTCTATAGCGCTTTTCACAATACAGATTGTATCAAAGCTGCTTCACAGTATCAATCAAAACAACTTAACAATGTTTGTTTATTACTGGAAAAAAAAGACATCCAAGTTTGGTAGAGCTGATCAATGGTATGATTGGTTAATTAATTTGAATATCCCCACAGTACACGTAGCAAGGTTTTATTTAAAAATAGATATAGAATAGTAAGTGTTAGTATTAATGGGTCAAGTGATGATGAAAAACATGCGCCTTCAGCAGTTTCTTGAAAATGGCTAAAGACTCAGCAGCTCAGGTTGAGTTAGGTACTGTAGATCATTCCTCCAGCAGGGAACAGTCCAGGTGAAGGTCTGTGAAAGTAATTTTGTGCCTCTTTGGGCTGGCACTACAAGGCGCCATTCACTTGCAGAACGCAAGCTTCTGGAGGGCACATAGGTCTAAAGTAGTGAGTTTAGATATAGAGGTGCAATTCAATGCCTTGAATTTAATGAGAGCTGCAAATGGCACCCAGTGCAATTTTATAAGGTGAGGAGTGACGTGTGCTCTCTTCGGCTCGTTAAAGACCACTCTTGCTGCTGCATCTGGATCAGTTGCAGAGGTTTGACAGAGCAAGCTGGAAGACCTGCCAGGAGAGCATTACAATAGTCCAGTCTGGATAGAACAAGAGCTTGGACAAGGAGTTGCGTAGCTCTGATAGGAAGGGCCTGATTCTCCTAATGTTGTATAAGGCTAATCTGCAGTTCTAGCAATGTGGTTTAACTGGACCTTCCTGGTAAATAAAATAAAATAAAAATAACTGATCATCAATCACAACTCCAAGGTTCCCCTGGCTGTCCTAGCTGAATGGAGAAGATATGTGAAAGTGTTGTGTTGGCTGAGACCACAAGCAGTTCTGTCTTCACAAGGTTTAGTTGAAGGTGGTGGTCCTTCATCCAGCAAGAAATGTCTGTCAGGCAGACTGAGATGCGAGCAGCTACCATCGGATCATCTAGTGTTGAAGATTTTATTATTCAGAAACTAAGTAATTTAGCTATATAAGAATACACAATTATTTATTTCTTATTTATTTCTTCTTGAGTTATTTTCTCTAATATGACTCTGTCTAGGTGATTTTGAAAAACTGCAGGCCTTCTGTAAAAAGACCCTAAATGTCAATTCTATTTCAGTATGTCACATGGTACAAAACCTTCACCCAAAACCATCTATAAGTGCATGACCATCTTTGGAAAAGGATGTATGGATATATGTGAGAAGCTGGGCACTGATCAGGAGTGATCGTCTGCAGGAGGAAGGGATCTCCTGCTGGAGGGAGTGATCCCCTGCAGGAGATGCTCGGCTTTATTTGTTAATAAAGTCTAATTATTTCTGGCATCAAAGATCTCTGCGAAGTTATTTTACAGAACAATTGAAACCACTTCACTAGCTGGAATGAGAGGTAGAGTTGTGTGTCATCAGCGTAGCAGAAATAGGAAAAACCATGTTTCCGAATGACAGACCCTAGTGATGACATGTAGATGAAGAAGAGAAGTCGTCCCAGCACTGAACCCTGAGGCACTCCAGTAGCTAGATGTTGCGACACCTCGCCTCTCCAAGACACCCCGAAGGACCTACCTGAGATATAAGATTTGAACCATTGGAGTACGGTTCCTGAGATGCCCTTCGTCTTGTGGGTTGACTGGAGGATCTGGTGGTTAACTGTGTCAAAAGCAGCAGACAGATCCATTAAGATGAGTACTGATGATTTGGAAGCTGCTCTTGCCAGTCTCAGACCTTCAATGACCGAGAGCAGGGCGGTCTGTTGAGTGGCTGCTTTTGAAACCAGACTGGTTGTTGTCCAGGAGGTTGTTCTGTGTGATGCAGGTAGAGACTTGGTTGATCAAAACTCATTGCAAAAAATTAAATCAGCGGGGGTTCTAAGCAGTGGGGTTATTTGAGCCTGCTTAAATGCTGTGGGAAAGGTACCAATGTGAAGAGAGGCGTTAATGATGTGAGTAAGTGCGGGTACAGCTGAGGAAGAAATGGCTTAAAGTAGACAAGTGAGGATAGAATAGAGCAGACGGGTAGGATGATTGGAAAGGATGAATTTGGAGACTTCTGCCTCTGAGAGCGGAGGGAAGGAGGGGAGAATGTGTGTGTTTGCTATTAAGATGTGCGTGTCAGTTTGTGGTGTGGAAAATTAGCCGCTGATGTTTGTGGTTTTATTTATGAAGAATGTGGCAAAGTTGCCAGCTGTTAGAGTTGACAAAAGAGGTGGAGGAGGATTAAGAAGAGAGAAGGTTATTTAATAGCACACAGAAATTGTCATGGTCCAAAAATAAGCTTAATTTTATTTTATGCAAAAAATTGGTCTGTGCGATGAATAAATTGACCACTGTAGCACACATGCAATACAGTTTTGCATGTTCATAACGGCCGCTTAAGAATGTGTGAAGTGATTGTTGTGCTTGTTTGCGTGTGAGATTGATGGCACACTGCTATTATACTTGGTAGTTGTAGTCTATTGTGTGATTAAAACTTATGATGCAATGAGTCATTTTGTCCAACTCCATTTTCCACAATTCCTAAGTAACGCGCCCATAATTTCTACGCAGCTGCTAGTTGATGAGAAAATGAAGCGCTATTTTTAAGTGATCCACGAAAACCCCAAACGAGCCTCCGAGGAAGAATCGACAGAAGCAATTTTACCAAATGAAAGTAAGGGAGAAACAAAAAGGAAAATGTATAGATGTAACCCCGAGTTGAAAAAGGAAATACCAAATACAAAAGAGTGGCCAGCAGACATGCTAGATCTGTGACACGCACACACACACGCACACTCACACACACACTATGCACTATACTAAAGAAAAGATGCAGCCGTTGACAGTATTAGTCTCATGGGGCTGTTTACACCTGGCCACTTCATGCGTCTTCTCAGATCAGATAGCTCTCTGATTTATCAAAACGATTCCATTTACACCTGGTCACATAAATGTGTTTTCGCAAAACGGATATAAATCCGATCTTCAATTCCCGCGCTATATGCAGATTTAATGGAGTGGACGTCACCGAAAGCAACAGGTATGAGCTGCATTTTTATTAATCATCAGCTAATTTCAAAATCAAACACCGCAATAAGAGAGAGTGGCAACAGCCCTGGTAAGATCATTTCGTTTCTTTACTTTTAATGAAGATGATTGTGTGTTAAGCGTCTGCGACTCACTTTCACTTTGATTTGCGATAGTTTGCACGTTGGCTTGATGAATAGACGCTCAGCTGCTCATCTGAGGTGATGCGTTTCGCAGTAGCGTCGTCATATCTGACTATAACATGACATAGCCTATAACACGCTCTCACCCGTTTATTTTTTAGCATTGTTGGGAGGAGTAAAATGTATATGTGGTTTCAACAACCAGATGCATTTACACTTGTCCAGTTTGGTCTGGAATGCGGCCCAGACCCCCTCCTGAAGTGGTTTGAGCGATCGGATTCAAACCCGTCTCGAATGCGTTTCAGAGGGCATTCACACCTGGTCTTTTCACGATCGGATCACAGAAAACGCATGAAGTGGCCAGGTGTAAACAGCGTGTCATGGGATAGTGCTAGTTTGGAAACAAGAGTTTTTATTTAGTGATGTCTGCCCACAGATCTGTTCTACTGTGCTGTGTAATGCTGAGGTGAAAGAGGTGTTATGTTTCTGCACTCTTCCATTTTAGCCAATTAAATAAAAAGTTTGTCTAAAAACAATTTTTGTGATGGTTTGTATTTGTGCACTTTATGGAACATCAATGCCCCTTTAAGTGATGAACTCCAGTACTTGTGTTTGTTTTCAGGGATAAGACGTCTTATACTGTGCTACAAAACGTTCAACCTCTGAAGCACCAGTGCTATGTGCAAAAAAAGCTAACGTACAGCCCTGACATAAAATAATGAATCAAATCATAAGATGTTCTTTACTCTTTTCCTCTAAGTATCCTCCAGGATATATCTCTCTTACACACACACGCAAACCTATGGGCTATTCTGGCCATCAGTGAAGTCAGTCTGATCCATAAAAAGCAGGGCTGCACTGCCACATTCCTGCTGTGAATATAGATGGTTTTCCACACAGGCCATGGCTCTTGGATGGAAGGATAAGTGAAAATCGATACAGACGAAGAAAGAAGAAACAATGTCACTGTCCCGGTGTATCGATCCAATGCTCCTCTTGCTAATGTTCTTGATTCAACGGCTTTTTGTCTTTAGGTCACCCGCCACCAGCAGCAAAGACAGACTTTGGGTTTTTACTGAGTGATGTAATGATGTCATAATCACTGATTCTGTCCAAAGGTCAATGCTATAGATGTGGCATTATAACATGGGATCAGTTGTAACAGTAACCCCATCACTACAACCACATACAATTATGTACAAGGATAAAATTATCATACATGACCTTCCTGAAGTGACAGTAAAAATTTTATAAATTAGACTTAGGAAATATGACAAATTGATTTTTTTTTTAAAATGTGGAATCAAATTTATTTGCCATGTTAAAAGATGTAATAATAGAGTATCTTGTTTAATTTGATTTATAATATTTACTCAAAGCTTTCATGTAAATGTAAAGCATATATCATGGTACATCATATGCGTGATGAAGAACATGGGACAGAACATTGCGCCTAATAAAGTATATTACCGGTAGTTGTGTGAAGTTAATTGTTCATTGATCTAAATGTAAATTAAAAATGAGATGTCTGAGCAGACAGGGAGAACTGTAACGTGAATTTCCCTACTACTTCGGGACCTACAAAGATACAGAAGAAAGAAACAGTAGGACAGCTGACCTTTGATACAACTGTAAAAGTGAAAAAAATAAATTGGTTTGCTGTTTTAGCATAATAGTTAGAAGAATAAATGCATGGCGGTTACAAATGATGTCTGACTTACTGTGTAAATACTCTTGCGGCAGTGAGCGGGCCACAGTTTTCAGAACTAGAACTGCAGTTTCTTGAATTATATGTGAGCACTCGCACTGGGTGGTGAATATATGATCTTAATCTGTGTTTATTCAACTAAAAAGGATGGAAAAACAGAGTTTGGTAGGAATTCAAAAATATGTGGATTACTTGGATTCACTGTATTTGTCTTCATCAGCATTTCAAATGCTTTTACAAATGTGAACGTGACAGTATATGTATGTTGCTGTATTTTGTTATGAGAAGTGAAGAAAGTGAAACGCTTTTTTTTTTGGTTCATCAACAACCTCCTACTTTTGTCTACTTTCAAGAGAGGTATGTGGCATCTCAAACAAGCCTTCTCGGTCTCAATGTCTTCACTGCAAAAGTTTATCACATCATCTTCATCATCAGCAGCTCTCAGATACCCGTAAACATTTCAAGATATTAACCTGTCTCATCTGAAGGCTGATGACTTCACTGCTGTTTTCATAGACAAGATAACAAACATCAGCAGTCAATTCCCATCAACTCTCTGCTCTCTTTCTCTCCACTCCCAGAGGATGGAGTCCATAATCTTCTACTCTTCAGTTGGCCTTGACTCTGTTCCCTTTCCATCTTCCCCAAGCCATTTCTCCTGCATTCCTATCAGACTCACACACATCAGAAACACAACTATCCTCACTGGCACTTTTCTCACCTCATTTAAGCAGGCTCAGGTAACTCCACTGCTTAAGAAACCAACACTAAACCTTGCACTCATAGACAATAACATACCTATCCTTCTCCTCCTGTTCAGAGTGAAAACACTTTTACTTCAGGTCTTCTCTTTCCACCTTGAACACAAAACAGCCTGGTAGGCAACAGCTGCTCGGGCCTCAAACAGACGTCCCTTCTGTCTGTCACTGAAGCCCCAGTGCTGTGCCAGATCATCTCTCCTCATTCTGCTGGACCTGTCTGCAGCGTCAATACAGTAAATCACCAGATCCTCCTGTATACCCTCTGGACACAGGCATCACTACACTGGTTTAAGCACTAACTAACAGGTAGATTTTTCAGGGTGTCTTGGAGGAAAGCCCTGTCACACCAACTATGGGTGGACCTCAGGGATCGGTGCTTGGCCCCCTCCTTTCCTCAATATACGCAACATCATTGGGGCTTATCACTACCACTGCACTGTACTGCAGTTCTTTCAACTCAGTCTGGATGAAAGAATACTATTTCCAACACAATCTAGTAAAGCTGGGGGTTTCTTGTCTTCTTAGCCAGTCAAGCAATTCAGCACAGTATTACTGTTAAGGACGGAGCGTTAATGATAACACCATACACAGGAGGAAGGAATATGGGAGGCTCACTGTGGATTCAGCAAAAAACTAAACACACTCTTATATGAACATTTGAAATAAACTAAACTCTTTTGGTTTCCAAAACCACGGACATTGGGGGACCACCATTAGATGACGCAATGGCTTAAAAGAGTGTTAAACTATTCCCTCCAATCCTATACATGTGTTACAGCTAAACAATAGCGTCACTCTAAAATTGAGAGAGAGAAAAGACAATGAACCAAGATTGCATGGATGAACTGTAAAAATGTGAATAAGTAGTACAATGCAGTAATATCATACCCATAATACTGTTCTCTGAATATTACCTGACAGGATCTATGTTGAACACTCATTGATTTAAGGAGTATAGCTCTTGTAAAAGGGGAATTAGACCAGCAGCCCAAAGGAGCTGAAGCACTGAAGGAAGTTAGTGCATCATTCCCCAGAATGTATCCAGAGGTCCTGTTCTCTCACCCCAGGACATGACAGACACATTGAGAGAGAGAGACAGAGAGAGAGAGAGAGAAAGAGAAAATTAAGAACAAGGACATTAAAGGGAGAAAGAAGATAAGAAAACGGTACCATGGCTTCTGCTTTTCCTAGCAGAGAGTGCATGTTATTTTCGAGGCTATATGCGGAATCCATTTACTGGACAGTGGAAATGTCAAGTCAATTAAACCAGAAGAGGAGAGAACAGACTGTTGTTCCAAACACTCGTCGTTTACATTAGCAGGATGCAGAACTAACAGATGAGAAAACTGGGCAACTGTAAATTGCTGGCAGGTTTAAGTCCACTGGAGCCGAGCTTGAAGAACCCAAGTGCAGTTATTTAATAATCAAAACAAGATCAACCGTAAAACAAAGTCATGCCGTGACATGAAACGTGACTTACAAACAGTGGTTACGCAAACAACACTTGACAAAGACACATGGCAAACATGAGGGCTTAAACACACAAGACTAATGACTAGACAAGGGACACCTGTGAACAATAAAACAATGAACCAGTGACAACACAGAACACATGGCAGGATCACATGACTAGAACAGGGGATCACATGACAGACATGAAACAAGAACATGAAACCAAACCAAACCAAACCGTGACAACATCTGAATCAAAGCCAGAGTGAACACACAGTCCAGACTTCAGTCAGGGGTTTAGATCCTGACATTCATTAAAGACAGCCAAGCACAGATTTGACCTCAACACCAGGGGGATGTGTACGTATATCAAGTGGATGTTTCAGTATTGACATGGCTAATTCAGGGGTGTGAAGGAGATCTTTAATGACTGATGTGTCCTCATTTATCACGGAGCATACGGTATAAACATATAGAAGTATATAGTGTAAGGACTTGATGTCATGTTGTCAAGTGTATAAAAGACATTTGAAGTTCAGAAATGTTTTTTCTTTATAATAGCATGAACTAATTAATTTTTCACAATAACACCAGAATTAAGAACATAAATGTACAATTTAGATTTCATGATGACTTATAATTGATCATAAATTGACTAGTTAAATGAGGGATGATGTTTGTCACACTATCTGTCCCGAGTCACTACCATCATATCTGCCCTCAGGAGAGGCACAGACGCATAAAGCATGCTCGCTGGAAACATCCTGCACAAATCAATATACGAGTTGATGAAAACAATAATAAAGACAGTGAGCACCTGTTATGGCATTCCCTGCTCGTGTTTAGTTCATAAGGTTGAGGGTTAATATCTCTTTGGGTTCAGTGCTTCCTCCTCTCATAGAAACTCTGGATCTTTGAGTTTGGGCCTTTGGTTTAAATGATGTATGCTGGATTTGTGAAAAGAGTTTAATATAGAGTGATATGAAAAGCAAAAGGCATGCCTTTGAGAGACAATGTTTCAAAACACAACAAAAGGGATAGTTTTAAAGGGTTAGTTCACCCAAAATTGAAAATTAAGTCATTAATTACTCACCCTCATGCCGTTCAACCCCGTAAGACCTTCGTTCATCTTCGGAACACAAATGAAGATATTTGTGATTAAATCTGAGAGCTGGATCACTCCTCCATAGGCTGCCTAAGGGAATGAAACTTGCCGACCCACAGAGAAGGAAATGAATAGTTGAATAAAATCGTTATCTTTGTTTGTTTTTTGCGCACGAAAAGTATTCTCGTCGCTTGATAAACTTAAGGTTGAGCCACTGTAGTCACTCGGACTATTTTAACGATGTCTTTCATAACTTTTGGGCCGGCCAGTTTCGATCCCTTAAGAAGCCTATGGAGGAGTGATCCAGCTCTCAGATTTAATCAGAAATATCTTAATTTGTGTTCCGAAGATGAACGAAAGTCTTACGGGGTTGAACAACATGAGGGTTGTTACTGACAGAGTTTTCATTTTGGGGTGAACTATCTCTTTAACAATGTCTTATATTATGCTGAATGACAGGGGGAGGAAGTATATAACAATTAAATTCCTCCAAGAATTGTCATCAGTCTGTTTTTGCATTGCAGTAAAACACACACACACACACACACACACACACACACACACACACACACACACACACACACACACACACACACACACACACACACACACACACACACACACACACACACACACACACACACACACACACACACACACACACACACACACACACACACACAGAGCTGGGGTTAGGTGTCTTGGTACTTTAAAACCTTTTAGGCGGCCCCTCCCAGTAAAGGTAGGCTAGGCAATTTTCAGAGTGGCTAGCAAAAGCAAGCTAGCTTTGAAAGCATTAGATCCCACCCTTCCTTTACAGCGCCACACCTCCTCCAGAACACATTAACCCATACAGCAGAGTTAGCAAAGCAACACAAGACAAGAGGCGGTGTTAAACTACCTCATGTCTCAAAGCACATAACATGACAATAATAATGAACATAAACAACTGAACCACCTGACTGCTGCAGATTCATTTCAGCGTTGATAGTGTTGCCATTGAAACGCATAAATTAGAGTCCTGCTCTGAGTGTAATGTCACTGGTTGCCGTCTAATAATTAGATTTCCGATATGGCGTGAATGCAGCATATGCTGGTTGTTTTAGTTCAAGAGGAACTGAACTGTAAAAGCTTGTTTCGGTTGTGACTGACTTCTGTCTAACTCTGAATGAAACACGCTGATGATGTGTGATGTCTGCGCGGAGGTGTGAAATACATATGCTGACAGGCAGGTAGGACATTGTATCTTTGCATTTGCACTGAATTCAATGATGGACGAACATTTTATGGTCCTACGCCTTCCACAGATAATATATATGTATATAAATAAATATGCGGGTCCTAAAGCTCTTTCCTGATCACAACCCTTATTTTTCCAGTGATATTCTTCTGAGCTTTTCTCTTTTGTAATGTCTCTCAGCCATCTCTCTTTCTACAGTCTTTCTTCAAATCTCCCTCTTGCTCACTCTCTCTCCTCCACCGTCATACTGTTTGCTGATTGGCTATATGTTTGTTGAACCAACTTTCAAACAGCGTTTTTTTTTTTCAAATATTGCTTACCCCACCTTTAACGAGGCGATTGCTATCAGGATGTGAGAGTTTCAACCAGCATAACAAAAAATGTTTCTGGAACAAATCGCCTACCCTGAAGAGATGGCAAAAGTACACACATCCTTTATTCAAAGTAGAAGTACAGATACTCATGTTTAAAGAGACTCTGGTAAAAGTTGAAGTACTGACTACACTGTTTTACTCAAGTTAAAGTAAAGAAATATGGGCTCTGACATGTACTTTAGTGAAAAGTAGCCATTACTACAACCTGTTTTAGTGTCACGCTGGTAACTGGACCTCACATCGTATTAATACAAGAGAACTTACATTTCAAAACTTGTTAGCTAATGAATGAATCCAGGCTGAACAATCACCATCATCGAATCACAAAACACAAAGTGCCAAATATAGAGATAATTCTGAAATAACTCCAGTTACTCCCATTTTGGAGCCTGGTTTTCTTTCTCTCAGTATTGAAGAATCAGTGTATCATTTTATCGAAATGACCTTGATTTTAGTCCACAAATGTCATCTCTGACTTCTGACTCTTTTCCAGGCTACACACTGTGGACATCAGTACAGGAGTCTGCTTGAGTCTGAGCAACAGAAGGCAGGATCTGTTCACAGGCTGTGTTTACTGAACAAAACAACAAGATAATCCCAGGCGACACACGAGGAAAACTAAAGGCAAAACGTAACAGCTTAACATATCTAGACTAACCCAATAACTAAAACAAAGGGCTAAATATACACAGGACAGTGAGGGACTAAACAAGGAACAGGCGGATCAACAGGAACATAACACAAACTAAGAGTGCATACAATTTTGAACAAAAACACAGAAAAAAAGTGACACGTTTTTTTTTAACCCAGTTACGTTTGCTTAATCTGTGAAAGGATATCAGGGAAGCAAGGTTTGTCTAGTCTGGTTTGTCTTTGCATTAAATCATTTTATGCTAGTAAATAGCTGACTGCTTCCCATTAATCTGAGATTTACTAGCTGCTTCTCTTGAAGACTTTAGAATAATGTCCATGGTCATAGTAATCCATTGTACGACACAAATATATGATGTTCTGCAAATGGATAGTCCTTTAGTAAGCGTCAGGAACACTTCACACCCTCACGTGCAAGAATATATTATTTAATAACTGAGATTACAAAGATGTTCCCTGTGAACAGTGATTAGAGGGAAGAAGATGAAGCCACTTACAGTACTTGCCTATAAGCTGAATATTGATTTAATTCAATGAAAGCTCAGCTTCTCATCTCTAGCTTTCAACACCATTCACAATTAACCACGAGCAACAACTCCACCTCACCCCGCCTCTAATTGAGCTGTCTAATGTGATTAGGGTGTAATGACGATCTCTACAACCATGACAGATCCATGACCGGAGAATTTCTCAAGCTCTTATCGTCTTCCCCATAATCCCCCACTTCACCGCCTCTCCTCCAGGTTTAGTGCCACGTCTGTCAAGAGGGATAAAAATAACACTTTTCCCACAATAGAGTTCTGCAGCTGCAATTCCCTTATCCAGTTTCCAGCGGCGTGGCCTTAATCAGCTCAGAAAGCTTTACAGCACCTTCTGATGCCAGATAAACGGAGAGAGAGAGCATTTCAAGTGCTGTTTCCAGTTATCTGTCCCGCACGGTTACTGGAAGACGCTCAAGCTGCATAGATGAGACTCATGTATTTCTCAGAGGTTATCGGCCTCCTGTACGCAACCGCACAGCAAAAGCCTCAGAGAAACATAATGGAAAAGAAGTGAGCTAGAAATTACTTATCTGAAGAGAAGGTCCGCGTTTAATACAAAGTACTTCTTGCAGTTGTAACGTTTGTTTCAGCGTTTTTTTTGTCAATGCATCATATTCCAAAAATATAAGTGTCAAAGTATCCCATCAGACACATACCCAGGTGTCTGAGCTATAGCATGAATGTCCACCGCCTCTGTGTGATGAACTAGACATTTGACAGACTCAGAGTCGAGCAGGTCAGAGTTTGTCCTCTGACATCCAGGGACCCTTTACCCAGCAGCTGCCGAGTGCGAACCCCTTCACCCGTCGGCGGTGATACGGCTAACCCGAGACCGTTTACCCAGCAGCTGCCGAGTGCGAACCCCTTCACCCGTCGGCGGTGATACAGCTAACCCGAGACCCTTTACCCAGCAGCTGCCGAGTGCGAACCCCTTCACCCGTCGGCGGTGATACAGCTAACCCGAGACCCTTTACCCAGCAGCTGCCGAGTGCGAACCCCTTCACCCGTCGGCGGTGATACGGCTAACCCGAGACCGTTTACCCAGCAGCTGCCGAGTGCGAACCCCTTCACCCGTCGGCGGTGATACGGCTAACCCGAGACCGTTTACCCAGCAGCTGCCGAGTGCGAACCCCTTCACCCGTCGGCGGTGATACGGCTAACCCGAGACCGTTTACCCAGCAGCTGCCGAGTGCGAACCCCTTCACCCGTCGGCGGTGATACAGCTAACCCGAGACCCTTTACCCAGCAGCTGCCGAGTGCGAACCCCTTCACCCGTCGGCGGTGATACAGCTAACCCGAGACCCTTTACCCAGCAGCTGCCGAGTGCGAACCCCTTCACCCGTCGGCGGTGATACGGCTAACCCGAGACCGTTTACCCAGCAGCTGCCGAGTGCGAACCCCTTCACCCGTCGGCGGTGATACAGCTAACCCCAGACCCTTTACCCAGCAGCTGCCGAGTGCGAACCCCTTCACCCGTCGGCGGTGATACGGCTAACCCGAGACCGTTTACCCAGCAGCTGCCGAGTGCGAACCCCTTCACCCGTCGGCGGTGATACGGCTAACCCGAGGCCGTTTACCCAGCAGCTGCCGAGTGCGAACCCCTTCACCCGTCGGCGGTGATACGGCTAACCCGAGGCCGTTTACCCAGCAGCTGCCGAGTGCGAACCCCTTCACCCGTCGGCGGTGATACGGCTAACCCGAGACCCTTTACCCAGCAGCTGCCGAGTGCGAACCCCTTCACCCGTCGGCGGTGATACGGCTAACCCGAGGCCGTTTACCCAGCAGCTGCCGAGTGCGAACCCCTTCACCCGTCGGCGGTGATACGGCTAACCCGAGACCCTTTACCCAGCAGCTGCCGAGTGCGAACCCCTTCACCCGTCGGCGGTGATACAGCTAACCCGAGACCCTTTACCCAGCAGCTGCCGAGTGCGAACCCCTTCACCCGTCGGCGGTGATACGGCTAACCCGAGGCCGTTTACCCAGTAGCTGCCGAGTGCGAACCCCTTCACCCGTCGGCGGTGATACGGCTAACCCGAGACCCTTTACCCAGCAGCTGCCGAGTGCGAACCCCTTCACCCGTCGGCGGTGATACGGCTAACCCGAGACCGTTTACCCAGCAGCTGCAGGAATAAACTGCACGCTACAGACTTCATAAGCCTGATTCAAAGGTTCTTAATTGCTTTGGTAACCACTTCACTTATTTATTACAACCTGAATTTGCTGGCAAAACATTCAAGCGTACTACATCTTTTCAGGCTTATATGATGTCAAAAGAATGAACTTTTTCTTAGAATTAATCTAAAACTGAATCAATGCGGCTACATTTCTATGGAGGACCACAGGAAAAATATATACACAACAGTTACTTAACTTTGTTACTTAAGAATCTTATTAGTTAAGGCAAACTGCATATTATTGCGATTGATATGTGGTGCGATTACAAAATTGAGATGTCCTTCAAGATGGCTGACAATCGATTTCCAGGACTTGCCTGGAGGACAGAGGAGTGAGGAAATGAGGAAGCATCCATTTGATTATTGAGAAGAATCCATTGTCGTCATTTGTGAGACATTTGTGTCAACCATTCACTCATTTTGATTGCAATTCGCACACAATTTTGGACATTTACAGTCAATTCTTATTTGCACAACTCCATTAGAGAACTGGGTACAAAAATAATACAGATATGTGAATAAACTGAGCATTTAGCCAGCACATTTTCTTTTGGTAACACAATAGAATAGTTCCGTCATTAATGAATAACTACACAGGAACAAATGAGTAACGCACTATTAACATTCTAATAACTGCTATTACCTAACAAAATACTCTGCTTAATGAATTGAATGCTCAGTTGAATGAGTTAGTTCACTATTAGCTAATCAATAACTACTTTTTTTTCATACCCCCCAGAGGACTACTAAGAACTACTATTTACAGGTTCATCATTTAATTAAACAATTCAAAAACCATTCCTTAATGACCCCAGTGTCACGGGTGATGTAGGCAGAAGAAGGCAAACAAGGCTCAGAGCTTCAATTCAAACAGTTTACTAGAAATAATTAACACAGGTACTGACTGACAGGTAAGATAAACACACACACACTCTAAATAAGACTAACGATCGACAAGGACAGATTGAATAGGAAGGAACTAAATACAAGCACAAATGAACACTAACGAAGTGAAGACAGGTGACACAGATGATCATGACGAGAAACAGGTGGCTAATGAGGAAGTGAGTTCAGGTGAGGAGACAAGCGGGATCCTGGGAAGTGTAGTGATGACAAAGACAGAAGGTGCAGACGGTGACTGTGACACCCAGGGAATGTAGCATGTTTGATTTCTATGAGCTGCAATTTTAATTCCATGTATATTAATTTACATTATATTTAGCTAACTCTATAAGAATCTTGAATGTTTTCCTCTTAACATCCAGTCCAATTTCATTTGCAAAACATCTTGATCGAATACAAATGATCGTAAATTTCAAAGTTGGCCTCCCTGAGGGTGACATCCTCACGCTTTAAAATATCACTGGCTGAGAAAACGGGGATAATTAAGAATTGGAGTTTGCGCGATTGTGTGTCATCAGCATAATATGGAAACATAAATTGTTTTCTCTATACAATGAAAATAATAAAGGACCAAGGCAGCTTCGTTGTGGGACTCCAAAGTGGGTTTCATGTTTCTTAGACATATGCGTTTCCTCCAGGTGCTCCGGTTTCCAAAGACTATATTGTACTTTATACAATACAGATTGTTTCAGAACAGCTTCACAATTATAAACAGGAAAATAACAGTAAATGCTGCCAAATTCATAAATTATGTAATGATAAATGATGAATCACAGGTGAATTGGAAACACTAAATTAACTATAGGTGTGAGAGCGCGGACGTTAATGGATGGATGGTTTTTGTGCGTTTCCACTGAGAATGAATACAAAATTGATTCTCATTAAATATAATTTAAATCTGTTTAAAAACAATTGCTTTCATGCTTTGAATATTGCTTGGATTTTTTTTAAACAAGTCTTTTACTGTGAATTCACATGTGTACATTTGAAGTTGAAAATTCAAACAGTGACAGTTCGTACTATTTTATGCAGTTTTAGGACATTTCAATTTAGTGTAAATATATCAACCTATCATATCATGATATCATGAAATGAGTCTCTATAGCACGCATTGTATTTATTGTGCAATTTATACGTGAAAATGAGTTTTAACGTGCACATGATATGCACTGTGAACCCCTTGGGTAGGATTACTGGTGTGGGGTACGTGGCTGCTACACGACATAAAGTGCGTATCATATGCACGTAAAAACTCATTTTCGCGTATAAATTGCATGCGATCAGGCTGGTGAATATAGAGGTACTACAGAAAGATCAAATGTGATTAAAATAATGAATGACATGTTGTTGTTATTAAGATGCATTTGATGATTCGGGTCTCGTGGTCAGTGTTAAATAAAGGTGTAAGCGGCAATACACAGAAACACACAGCAGTGTGTATGGATCTCATCTGCCATGCGACAGCACAGAATACCCACAAACCACCACCATTCCCCTGGTGCCCCCAGGCGATCAAGGTGCCCTTCAAGAGGGAAAGCTATGGATCTCCAGGGGCGACCGGTTTACGTGTCATTTTGCATAATTGCATAAAAGGCCTGAGAATATGAGTCAAACACTAAGCGTATCCTTCAAAAGTCAAGGTGAGCACAAATAGCACACATATCATTGTAAAGCAGGTTAGAGGAGATAACGCTTTTAGATGAGACTTTGAGCGGCGTCTTCTTTTATTTGTATTTGGTTGAATTGCCTGTTCTGCGAAGAATGGAAACAGGAGCCAAAAGCATTTGGGAAACGTGTTGGTTTCTCTTTGCTTCGGTTTACGGTGGGTTTATATGAAAGAGGATCATCGGAATATGAATTCTAGTCAAGGTCAGTGTGATGCTTCATATGGGTTACGAGGGTTTGCTGCAATAAAAGCAGCATGAAATTATACAAAGTAGCCCATCTTCTGTTAGAGAGAGAGGTTGAATGAGATTCAGAATAATAAGCGAGAACACAAGCAAAAATACAAGTGTGCTAATTTGTGCGACACAGCCTAAAAACAGGCGTGAGTATCAGAGGAATGTGAAAACACATGAAAATCATCTCATTTAAAGCGTATGGATTCCCTGTGACCTCCCTCCAGGGAAAGAAAGACAGAGAGATAATAACTGCATTTATTATCTTTCCGTTGTCGCTGTACGTGTCAGATCGTTACCAGCGGCAAATTTCCTCAAGATCAATGATACTTAAGAAAAGCAGGATGAGAGTGATTCAAACAAAGGAGTGTTGGAAAATATGACTCTAATAATTTACACATCGCTATTGTCAAGGAATGACAGATGGGTTCACATCTAATAATGGATCCATTGAAATATAGTTAGAAAGAGAAAAGCTATTCTGTCTATGACGATGAAAAAGTTATGCAGATCTGAGGGCCATATTACGTGTTGGCATTACTTTACTGGGAATCTACTGTATTAATGTTCCAGCTGTACTTAATGCAGTTTACTTGTATATAAAACTGAACCACACAAAGCAAGGTTTAAATACAATTTGAAAATCAAAGTTCTCTACTAAATGTAGGTTTGGTTCATTCAACTAAAAATCTTGCCATTTCAAGTCTGTATAACTTATGATGTTGTGTTTTGAGATGTAACGGTTAATCCCCGCTCTGAGACTTCTTGTCCAGCTTTCCTCCTAAGGAAAGACAATGTCAATGTGTCTGTTCAGAATGACGCATTCAGTTTGTCTTTAAATGTAGTAATATTGCCATATTCACCAAGTAAGGTAAATGACCCCCCCCCCCCCCCAAAAATCATCCGTTTTGTCTTTTACGGCATATGATCATTCATGCTCAGAAAGTAGTACTGAAGTGACCTTCATTACAAGATAATTAGTTAAAACGTTTCAAAATGCATCTGCACTGTTTTGCATTTTGTGGCTTTCAGTCGAATAAAAGAGGGATCATCACACCCCTAATAGTGACTATGGGCTAAACGACACGCTCTAACACAGACATAGGGGATCCCAGACCTTTAACTCACTTCTTGCAGTTCACACAAGAGTTTGACACAACGCTAAATTCACTCAGAGAGGTCAGACACAGTTCATTGTCATGTGACGAGCCGGATAAACACACTACAGTTCACACACGGTTCAGAGCGAGTCGCTGCGAGACACACTGCCTGATCAAAGACTTCCTTGATATTCCTCCGTATGAGTTATGACAGAGGTATAAAGGATCAGAGATGCTCTGTTCCTCTGGGGATTTAAAAGTGAGCAATACAGAATGCCTCAAAACAGAAGGTGTTTCTGGGAGGCTGAAGAAAGAAACAAATCAGTCATATCAGTCAATGTCATCAGAATCCTCAAGGCAAGCTTTGAATGATGGCCTGACAGAGACTTGTCTGCATGGTCTTATGGGCCGTACAGACATGTCTATCTGAAATGTCTCTAGCCGACACACACCTCCGACATCAGAAACAAGGATCTATGAGAGCCCCTGCATTTCTCTTTTACCCAGCATCCCTTACTATTAGCTGCACAACAACTCAGCCTCCTGTTCTCTGTTGTGTTTGTTAAACGTCTCCTTTGGGAAACTCAACTGCACTCTCAGCATTTGTCCTTATTTTACCACCACAGTGCACTACGCATAAATTGGGCCAATTTCTGTCCTTGCTTGGCCAACTGTCTCCTGAAATAGCAGTGTGGATGTAGTCAGTGTCCCCATGGTAACTGAGCAAGTACAGTCCTGAGATGCTGAGGCTCCAGAAGCCTCCATTACGGCTCGGCTGTTTATCTTAGATAACAGGTCCAGAGGGAGCCATTCCAGGCCCGAGTGGAATAGCATTGTCTTGTCTGGAGGAACGTTTGCTTTTTGGCTTTTAATTGGAGGCAAGAACAACATAGGAACATATCTGATCCCGTTTCCCCTCTAGTACTTGTTTTTCTAAACCTTGCGTTTTTCTTTGTCATTTACATTGTCTCTGTAAGAGTGAAAGTATATAAACAAATCCATCAGCTTTATTCCAACCTACAGTACGACAATTTCAAACATCGTTCTCCTTCCTTGCACTTACTTGCATTGACCAGGTTATACAGAGTCTTCAGCCGGGAATATCCTGACTAATAATTACTGATAACCTCCCAGACAGCAACATAGTGTCGGCCCAGATCTGGAATGAACGTGTACCAGATGTGGGCCAGATCTGGGCCGACACCATGTTGCTGTCTAGGCTGCAATTAATCTCTTGACCATTACAGACCCATCAATCCTTATCTGAAAGAATGCATGAATGAAGACTAGTCAATGAAGCTTACAGGTTATTGCCAATATCAGCCCGTTCGGAAGCCGGTCTGTGCTTGTTTGTATGTCTGAGGATGAAGGTGGAAGGACTTACAATCAACACTGAACTGACTTCAGCTGAATAATAACGCTATTGTCTTTTTTTAGAGCTGCTTTACAGCAGAATTGAATTCTATTGGCATCATTTACCATCATTTTCCTGTTATCACAGTAAAGCTGCGTTAAAACAATCTGTATTGTATAAAGCACTATATGAATAAAGGTGACTTGACAATCCTGACACCACAAGACTTCAGTTTAATCAACAATTGGACAAAAGCCACTATATTCCCTTGAGCCAAGAAGAGCAACGTTATCCTGACTTCCCAGACAGCAACATAGTGTCGGCCCAGATCCGGTACACATGGACTCCACACAGCCCAGATGTGGACCAGATCTGGGCCAACACAACCCTTACGAGAAGAAAATATATTTCCCATTATACGAATCATCAATATATTAAATGAAATAACAGTATATTTTAAAATATACAGAATAATATATTGTGTTTATATATTACAATATAAGGAATTGCCGCTTTTCATATTTTGAAAAATATGTGACAATATATTTTCTAATATATCATAATGTATGTAATTTTATATTCAGTAATACAGTGCATAATATATACAGTAGATGTATATGTGGTCAGATATGGTACTGCAGGTGTAAAATATAGCAGATATATTTACTCATGCATTATAAACACATACACATACAGTATATAGAGAATAATGTAATAGATTTCTTATATTTTATAATTATTTACATTATAAATGTTCCATATGTCCAAGCTAGTTAACAAAAGCACAAGCCCACCTACAGTACATGTACTAAAGTATTTAACCAAGAGACTATCACTGTGCTGAGGAGAGCACAGCCATTACTTATAAAATATAGTAATAATAATCTTAATTATGATCAGCCACTCGTCAACCGAACCACAGGCTCGACTCTTCAGCACAATGCTAACCCCAAACACATACATTCACATTTATATGGCAGCATGTATGTGCAATATATGTACACAATAAAGGATCAAACTTTGTGAATATTATATGTAATGCTATATTTGTCTTCATTAATAAATATTTTATATGTATTAATATATAGCCATACATGGTCAATGCATATATTGCAGTATATTGAAAAATATAAGCACTAGTTTCCCATATATGGAAATGTATTGTGTAATATATCGCATTATATTTGTCAGTAAATTCCCATATGTTTTTGTTCTGTAAGGGTAGCCTGCTGTCTGGGTTATTCAATGCAGCTTTACGATATCTCAGAGCTTGGAGTTGATCTCCATGTTCAGAGTTGAATATACAAACAAAGACATCTTAGCATCTGTTAATAAAATACTGTAAGGACATTTTTGCCAAACAACAAAAACTATGACTAAAACAAAAATCTGTTCCCGATCTGATGCACTTCAGTTTAATCCCTGTTTGGTGAAGCTGTTCCCCTTCACTGCCTTATCCAATTAAGCAAGCATGAACAATCTCCTCCTGGAAGCCCTGTGTCCTGCAGAGTTCCTCTCCAACACTGCTACCCGTCTGAGAGTGCCCAGTGATCCCGAAGACACTAACACAGTCTCATCCCAAGAAGTCATATAACTGACGTCTTGGGACGTCTTTTGACCATACGTCAATATCCGCCTTTTTAGGGTACCCTTAAACGTTGGTTTATGACGATCCTGGGACGTCATACAACTGACGCTTTACCTTTAACGTCAGTTAGGTGACGGGGTAGGTTTAGGGGTAGGTTTAGGTCTGGGGTACAGTTAGGATCCGATAACGTCATCTAACCGACGTTTAAGGGTACCCTAAAAAGGCGGATATTGACGTATGGTCAAAAGACGTCAGTTATATGACGTCTTGGGATGAGACTGCGCTGAAGACACGGATGCGCTGGTTCAGGTGTGTTTCATTGGGTTTGGAGCTAAACTATGCAGGACAGTGGCCCTCCAGGAGCAGGACTAGACTGCCATAAAGGAAATAATATTACTTAAAAACCGTTCACCAGATAAGAAATATAAAACAGTACTGTATGTCTATAGCCCTATTCGGACGGGATTCGTTTTACAAGGGTAGATCGACAGGACGTCTGTAATAATAATAGGCAATTCGCACGGGATAAGAGATCTCAGTAAAACTAACAGAAGTGGGAGAGGAACTCGATTTACACACCGCCGTCACCCTCCTGATATCCTGTGTGCAAACACATAACACCTGTATTTATATATATAAAACAGTTAGGTAGGTCCAGTCGAACGATGTATTAATTAAACTCTGAGTGGGTTCTGTTGGTAATAGACACTTAGCTAGCGCTAGGAGAAGAGTCGTGCCTCTAACAAGTGCTGTCGGTCTTCTTCTTGCTCTGAGCGGTGTGGAAACACTGGAGTTTAGCACAGACGTCTCCCAGTGTCTAGAACACAACTGATGCTTCATCAAGCGCCTCCATACTTGAAAAACCGCGGTAAACTACTTTTAAACAGGAGATGATGGAATATTTACGTACATTTACAGCGGGTCTATTCACACGCGAGTAGTGTCACCTGAGGTCATTTTTCCAGACCTTTTTCCAGCAGGTGAAAGTCTCTGTAATCTTTACTGATATTGACCGTAATGATGACTGAGATGCACATTCAGACGGGACTAAAATCACTGAGAAGCTCTGGTAATAATTACTCTACCCCCCCTCTATCTCCATGTTAAACAACTGAAAAGAGCTGATGATTGTTGCCTGTACGGTTTATAATGTGAGCAGCATCACACGAGCTGAGGCAGAGCCAGACCTCTTCCCGCTTCAGTCTCTGGCAGGCGCTGGCATTCTGTTGGGCTGCAATTAACAGGACTTTTATCGCACTCAGCCGTTATGGTGGGAGTCACATTTATGCTCCATCTACAAATGGACTGGCGCTAAAACAGGAGAATAATGCACAAGAACAGACTTTTCCCTCAGACAGGTCATGGCTAGAGCGAGTCGAGGTATTACCTTGCTATTCCAGTATTAATGAGCCGTTTCCTCCACTTAGAGGGAGGCCGAGACACAGAAACGAGGAGAGGAAGATAAGGGCCAAAGGAGAATAATAAACAAGAGTAGATCTGGGAGCGAGGGAGCGCTGTGGAAGTGAATGACATAAAGCTGACAGATGGCTGCCAGAGATAGAGAGAGAGAAGAAAGATAGACTGATGTAGAAGGACAGCAGACGGCTCTCTGTAGAGATGACAGGCTGCTGAAGCAGTGCATTATGGGATCAGACTGTAATAGAGACCCTGTTGTGCACGATTCGATCCCTACGGACAACCCAAAACACTTCCACTGGCTGAACCTAGTGTTTTATGGGAACACTATTAAGTGCCTGCTTAGACATTGAAGGACATCATACACAATATATATGCAGTTAACCATGAAAACACTTGTCTAATGCTGTCTATGCTATGAGCATAGATATCTATATCCATATTGGAATCGTACTGCACAACATGTGTGCATGTGGCCATTTATAATATGAATGCGCAAGGCTTCTCGTGGCATTGTGCCTGTACAAAAACAGTCAGTTAGGCTGCACTACATTGCAAACTGGTATTTCAGCCTGTTCTCACGTAAATGCGTCTCTATAACACGCATCGTGTATTGTCGTGTAATTTATACGCGAAAATGAGTTTTTACGTGCATATGAGACGCAGTTTTTAGCGTGCATTTGATACGCAGTTCATTTACGTGTAATACACACGCACCCCACACCACTAATTCTACCCAAACGTATAATACACACGCACCCCACCCCACACCTAAACCTACCCTAACCAACCAATGCGTATCATATGCACGTAAAAACTCACTTTAGCGTATAAATTACACGAAAATACACATGCGTGCTATAAAGACGCATTTAGTGTGATCGGGTTGGGTATTTGGTTTCATATTATTTTAATTCACTATCATAATCATAAACACATTGGATTATAGTGCACATAGTTTTACAGTTTTCTGCCCTCCATTATTGTTCTGGATATTAAGCTAAAGTGGCTGATCAATCAGAAGTCTCCGCACATTCACAGAACATAGCTCACTTCAGCCATGCATATTAATGTGGATTAAAAGGGATAGTTCACCCAAAAATGAAAATTCTGTTATCATATTCTCGCCCTCATGTGCTTCCAAACCTGTACGAGTTTATTTCTTCTGTTATTTTGAGGAGTGTTGGTAAACAAACAGTTGAAAAGCCCCTTTGAATTTTTTTTGCATGCCAGAATTTTCATTTTTGGGTGATCTATCCCTTTAAAGTAAAATATAAAATACATTTTGGGTTTTGTTACCATTCTAACCTCTTACAACTGGTTAGCCTGCTACGCCAGAAACTTGGCGTAACTAGTTAGGATCAAGAAGGTTTTTCTTTTTTCTTTTACATTACAACACTTGTTCATCTTGATAGCAGTCACTCGGCTGTTGTGGAAAGAGGAGGCAAAGTCGTCACTGTTTGTTTTTTGGTCCCACTTTATTTTAGGTGGATTTATGTCCAAAGAAAATTCATTCTTAGCTACAATGTATTTATTGTGTTGTTGTTGTTGTACTGTAGGTTGGGTTACTGTAGGGTAGCTTTAAGGGTTGGTTAAGGTGTATCTGTAACGGGCACCAGCTGGAGTGCCCTTGAGAGCCACAAGAGGGCACTCCACACCAGACTATCATCACTCCCTCACCAAATACATTTCCCAGAACTCACTGCCCGGACTCATCATCACTGATTGCATTCACCTGTGTCTCATTACCCTGTTAGTCTCGGTCTATTTATACCATGTTCACTCAGTCACTCACTGCGAAGTTTTGTATGTTGTTGCACTGCATTTCCGAGTGTTTTCCCTGGTTTCATGTCTCTTGGTTTTTGTGTTACTTGCCTGTTCGGTGGATTACTCTTTTGGCTCTGACCCCTGCCTGTTTGTTTGTTTGTTTGTTTGGACTGCCTACCTGTGTTTTGACCTATTGCCTGTATATTGGATTACGTGTCTGGATTGCCCCTATTAAAGCTGCATTTGGATCTCGACCTTCGTGTCTCGGAGCAGTTTGTAACAGTATTAAATTACAGAAATAATTTACAGCTGTAATTAAATGCATTATTTTAAAAATATATATACAATGTAAAAACATGTATGTAGACAATAAGTGCATTGTATCAAATGGTTTATTTAAAATACACTTAATATAAAGTGGGGCTTTTTTTCTCCAATGTAAATTCATGTTCCAGTTTCACTAAATCTTGACACATTTTCCAGGTGAAATGAATAAAAACAGAAAAAAGACACAAGAGAAATGCAAGAAAAGGCAGACATTATCCTAGTTGTTATATGTGGGTGTGTGTTGGAGTGGAGAAAATCTCACATCCGAATTTGGATGGTAAGCAACATTAGGCCAAATATGGCATGTTGTCACACTCGAAATCAGAATGAACACAGGCCAAGCAGAACGCTGTCAGCAAATGTCCCGCTAAATGACAAGGATATGATTAGTAACAATCCAGGCTCATTCCCAATCAAAGAATCCCAGATTAATGAATGGCTCCTAACTCCAGCGAGGATGAGCATTTTAATGAGCCGACTGTCACTCATAAACCTGCTGCTGCACAGAGCCCATGTCAAGATTCATGAGATCAACACAACTGGCACACACACACACACACGGCACCGAAACCCTCACTGTCAGCAACCGGGTCATGTGACCACACGCTGCGTCAAAATTGAGTTCTGATTGAAATTAAGACTATATCTGTCCCGTGACAGATGGGTTTGCCTCAAATATATATTAAATGGTATCCGATCAATCAAAAAACGTGTCAGGTAGTAAAGTCAAACTATCCTTTATTTATCTAGACTATACGCAGAGCAGAAGTTAATATTTACTCCTTGGGCACAATATACACACTGATAAAAAGATCTCTTCTGCTCACCAGGGCTGCATTTATTTGATCATAAATACAGTAAGAACAGTGTAATATTACTCCAGTGTAAATCAGCTTTTTTCTGTGTGAATACAGTAAAGTGTAATTTATTCCTGTGATCAAAGCTGAATTTACTCCAGTCTTCAGTGTCACATGATCCTTCAGAAATCACTCTAACTCTTTCTTTCATGCTGTATTGTTTAAAGTGCTGTATAAATAAATGCGACTTAACTTTCTTTTTTTTCATAATTTGATAATGTTGCTTAATAGTGTAGAAAGTGCTTTTCCTCAAGATTCTTTGAGTAATAGAAAGTTTGAAACAACAGCATAATTGATTTGATCTTTTCTAACATTTAACGTTTAAAAGCATAAATGTATTATTGTGATTTCAGGTTAACTGGGTGACGTTTCCCCAATCATCTCAATGGCAAAAAGTGTCCCGTTGAACCTGAATCCCCCATACGCCCATTGCTGGTCCAGTTCACACAAGCAGTGAAGCCGGTCTCGTTGTTTGGATGGACAGAAGTTGTGATCACATGGACAGATTCCTGTAGAGTTTGAGGTGATCTGAACGAGGCAGATGTAAATGTGACGGCTCAGTGTGATTTGACGTGTTTACTCCGTGATCTGAGCTGTGCTGTCAGAGGGAACGCATCGGGACACACGGGGAAGTCGTGAATCAAGAGGAGCGCGTCTATCCCGGTGCTACACCGAATGTCTATGGGGTTTCTTTGATAGCACAGGTGTGTGACACTTTCTGACAGATGGATTATGGGACGAATAAGGGCGTGTTAACACTTGGCATCTTATTTGTCAAAAAAAGTTGACAAGGGTGCTTTAAAAAAAAAAGAAAGAAAAGAAGCTGGCTGTGTTTTGTTCCAAATAGCAGCCGAGGGCGTCTTTTGTTGCTATGAAACATATATATACAACATAGCGTCGCAAGTAGTACAGTTGCTGACAGCTGCTGTTATCAGCTGGTTACGGTCTTGATAGTTCTGTTGCTGAGTGAACGTTAATGTTAGCTAAAGTTAACAGCTAAGAGAGTTAATGACAAGTAGTAGATGATGCACTATTACCTGAACAGCGAAGGATCCGTCTTGCCCACACAGCCTCTTATATTACAGTAGAGTTGTGTGCTCATGTCATATAACTCCTTGTGCTCGGGCACTAGCACAATAAGTCCATCTACCGGCTTTTTCTTGTTGTTATGGAAATGACAGGTCTGGCTACTCGCTTGTCCTTGATCAGCTGTCCAAAACGCGCATGACATAGGCCGTTTTTTTCAGAGAAGTTGAACTTTATTCAGCTTGAAAAGACGCTCTGAGTTGCAGGAAAGACGTCGGCGGTGGTGATTAAAGCGCTCAGGGCGCAGTTTACTCCATAGGATTATAATGCAAGACAGACGCTGGTAGCTTCAAAAAAGACGTGTGTGAACACACCCTAACCATTCAATTCAACCTGCATGAATTAATGTCTTTCCACCGCTGTCCTTTCCCTCAGAGGGTTGCTGATGCTAACTATCGACATTCTGTAAAGTACTGACTTAACATTCATTTCAAATCTAGACCCGATATGCAAAATCACCGATTTGCACCCATTTTTTCTCTCTTCACTGTAGTTTGTCTCACCAGTCCTGTGGTCTTGGGGAACAACACACATTACAGGTCCAGAGAGACCAGTGTTGCTGAGTCTCGCAAAAATAAATCAACAAACAAAAAGCAACAAGGTTTGACAAAGCAAGGCCGACACAAGCCAACACAAACATGTTAAAGTATCTGCTGTCGACCAAGTCACAGTTCTACTGTAGATTAAGGCTAATGTATTTCAGTGCTAGTGAGTGGGAAGGTTCTTCGGAAACACGTCAGGTCCCATCCGAACCCACTGGTCAGGGACCAAAGTGAAACTCTGAAACCAGCTCTGTGCTCTCCACATTTTAGAAAGACAACTCTACAGAACTAGGTTTAATCTAAAGAAGCTCTCTGGGCCAGTCATTTTCTTTTAGGTCCAAGAAAATAACCAACGAAACTACATAAATATCTACCAGTCTACATGCATTCTGCATTCATAAAATATTAATCTGTGATTATTTTCGAGGAAGTATGTATATTAAGAAATTGTACGTGCTTTTATAAATCATACTTTTGAAAGGCCACAGAAAATGTTTCAAGTTGTCAAATAGTGCAGCCTCCACACTTCTTTTGAACACTAACTCCTGAACGATACTGTTTGAAGAGTTGAAGTTCAGTTCATGAACTGTGAAAACTCAGAAGAGGAAACGTGTCTGAGAGAATCAATTTAGACAAGCCACAGAGACATTTCAGAGAGATGTTCCCTTTTCACAGAGCATACAAAGAAAAACTAATGAGGATGTGTCACATTACACATACTCCCACAGATCTGCTGCATTGTTTCTCATTCGGATGCACAGATCTAACACATGAAAATGAGATTTACACTGTTCATGTGCACTGTGCATTTCGTCCCTCGAGAAGAGGCACTTGGGCCGCTAAAGGAGAGTCCTCTTGTTCTCACTGAAGACACTGGCTGCGTTACACACCGCATACTCATTGAGAACCTACTTCATTTCAATAAGTACTTACTTAACAAGCGCTAAAAGAGTATGCACTAAAAAGTGTGAAGTACATGAATGCGATCCAGACATCATTCGCCATGTTGGTGTTATCATGTGACCTACGACGTTATCGCAAGTGCAACAACTTAAAAGATATGAGCGACACGTTTTTAGGGTTAACCAAATTTAGGGTTGATTTAAGGTCTAATATTTTTAACCCTACTAATGTGACCCACAGTTTTATCCTTAAAGATATTATTTTTTATTACGAAAACCCGAAATCGTCATGTCTTAAATATGTTGTTAATTTCTTTATTTTATATGCAAACATTTTCATCCACAACCATCCAAAAGTGCCTTAAATCCCCTTTGTTTTTCTCTTTTTCTTGTTGAATTTAACTCTCATTTCATCCCTCAGTCTTATGAATAAAAAAAAATAAAAAAATTAAAAATGTATATGTATTATGATGAATTATTCAAAGATATTTAGCCAAGTCATTGTGCGTTGTTCTCCATGTCGCCTACTGCTTTATGAATAATGAGCTTTCGGACATACTGCTCTTTTCACGGAAAGTAGTAGGAAAGTAGGCATATTCGCACGCAACATTAGTATACGCACATCCGAATCTCGCAAGAAAGAGTCCAAAACCCCGGTATTTCTCGCCTACTCTTTTATGAATACTGAGGATTCGGACATACTATTAGTTGGCCTACTGCTTTTTGCCTACTGTATAGTAGGGAAGTATGCGGCTTCGAACGCGGCCAGTGAGAATGGAGTTGGATGCTCTCAGTGATGAAGCACAAACCTCCTCTAAAACAAGACATTACTCAGGTGTCATCTTCTCTGAAGGCTCAACTCACTTCTTACCTCAGCACAATCCCGTGTCACTTTCAGCTGTGAGGGAGATTTTGCAGATGCCCTGTCCATCGATGGACTGATCCCATGTGGATCATTGACCCTTGAATCCTCACCTTGCACAGCAGAGGAAATCGTTTCTACAGCTGAGACGGATTTGCCAGAGGTGGGTTCTTCCTGGTGCTCGCTAAGACCTGGAGATCTCCCTATTCAACGAGGATCCAGGTTCCCAGTACACACACTTTGATGGACCAGTTGTTCCAAAGAGTCGATGGTGGAGATTTTGCAAGCCTTCTCTCCTCCTCCTCCCTTTTGTTCAGACAGGGATGAGTGGTTGCATTTGCATTTAAGCGTTTGGGATTGAACATGCAAAAGCCACAGATGAGTTATTCATTTGTTTCCGAGACCGTATGAAGAGTCTAGCTGACTCCAAGCAGAGAATATCTCTCGGGTTAGTTCAAGCAGTGCAGTTGGCTGGCAGAATCGCGTGGGTTTCTTCATCCCATGAGGACCAAGGCTCACTCCACGAGAAACACAGCCTCAGTGTGGACTCAGTCGAAAGACTTTTCTTTCGCATATCTTCATAGTTCTGTAGTCTGGATGTTTTGTCATAGGCTTTATAGATTTGTAAAATTGTATCATCTTCCGGTGTATGCAATGCGCTTTGTAGGCACGCTGGCACTCTGAATGAAAGCAAACTGGTTTCCTGCTAAAGTTCAGCCGGGTTGAGTCTGGCCAGTGCTGGGATGGGAGACCACCGGGGAATAGTAAAGTTGATTCTGTGAGAGGTGTTAGTGAGGCCAGCAGGGTTTCCTCAGCCTCGGGTCACAAAGCCAGCGTTCACTGATGGAGATTGGGAAACTATAATGCTCTCAGTGATCACAAAACAACTCCATGGATGTCTTCTGTAAAGATGGCTCCATCCCTCATCACTAATAGCTGGTGTAAGGTGGGCATCGTGCTGGGGGATGCTGTGTGCTGTGAGATTTCCCCTTCTTACTGTGTAAAGTGCTCTATAAATGTTACTACCAGGGGTGTAACAATATTTCGTGTTACAATATATCACAATACAAAAATGCAACAGTATGTATCATGGATAGTGACAATATCTATTGTGGATAGATCACCCAAAATTAAATGTCTGTGTGACAAAAAATTCAAGTTTTAGTGTCAGTACTACATTAAACTGCTATATAATGTTGAATATAATGTATAATAATGCAATGGGGGGATATTTGTGGGTCCTGATAATGCCAAATGTCTGATGTTACCAGTAAAAAGTGGCCGACATTATTTCAAATATGTCTAGACAGTGACAAGAGCGCAGGCATATTCGTCTAAAATAATTCTGTATTTTCAGCTTCAGCTCCAGAATCATGAATATTGTTATTCTGCTGTCTCTATTGTCCTGTGCTTTGGGTTTCCAGCACTGAGGCCAAGCCTATTCATTTACACACACAATGTAATACCAAGTTTAGCATTTTAATCAACGGTATTTTTTTGTTAACCTTTTATCATGTCTCGGAGTATCGCAATAATATCGTATTGTGAGTTCAGTTTTGTGATATGTATCGAATCGTGACATGAGGGTATCGTTACACCACTAGTTACTACTACTATCAAGAATAATGTGTCTCTGATGTTGATTTCTAAACTCCTTCAGTCACAATTGCAAGAGAATAAAAGGTTTCCACACATGCTGAAATAATAAAACTGAGATTTTTCCATCAGAATAAATGGTGAGTCGACCTATCCAGGGAGTCCAACAGTTATTTCTCTATTAAAACTCACCCAACACAGACTACATCAGTTACACACAGGTATGATCACTGATGCGCAACTTCTACTGATCTTGGCTATCTTGGCTGGTTCTCTAATCATGTTCAGCTGAGTGTGCAGCGTTCTGCCTGTCCTAACACTGCTGCCATGTGGGAAACACACTCACGGACACGCCGCTGTAGTCACACACACACACACTCTCTCTCTTTTCTTTTCTGCATTTATCTGATATAGCTTGTTTCCTAATCAAGCTTTCTAATAATCTTGGCATTGTACTGAATAGCTAATGTTCCTCTACTGTACAGTAAGTCGCTTTGCATAAAAGCATCTGCTAAACATATAATGTGAGTGAATAGATAACTCAGCACATTCTGAAATTCGGTCCAAACTCAGTTTACATAAGAGTCATTATAAGAGAAAGATAAAATACAGATCAAAACAAGATTGAGAGGAACTCACTACTGTTTTAATCATGTGTTCAAATCCTCTTTTACTGCACACTTTATGACAAGTTCAAGTTAATTTGATCAGTAGTAAACATAAGTTAAATGACTCCAATTATACACATATCTGTGTATGTCCTTGATTCAGTAAATACTTTAAATTGTACATTTTGTCACCAGAATGTTTTAACAGTCTGTGCTCAGTTTTCAACACAATCCTCCCAGTGAATAAGAGAGCTTCTGTCTGATCAGCTGGGTTCCTTTTCCCTCATGTTTTCTGCAGGATTTGGAAACTCCATGAGTATTAGAGCAACACAGCATGAAAGAAAATCCACTTCACCGACTTACAGTTACAGGCCAAAGGCTCTGTATATACAATTCATCAGTGTGCCCACACACACACACACACAGACACACACACACTTGTACTTATCTTACATGGTGGGTCTTTCCTTTGACTTATGTGGTGTATAATATTGTGCTATTCATAGAAGGTGTTGTATATGTACTATTTGACAAAATTCTTTTTTTTTTTTATTCTTTATTTGTGTGAATGCTAGGATACATGCGTTTGTGTGTATTCGTTATTTTTGGTCTCTAATAAATGTTATTGGTTAGATTGCACCTCGCTTCATGTGTCCTTTTTATGCTGCTTACCCCCTTTAGCGAGTGTTTGATTAGAAGTTCGTAACATGCTATTGATCTCAAACTAGGTAAGATGGTTCCAAATTGATATATCCGTACATAGTGTCAAAACGAGGCTGTAGTAATAATAATATACGTTTTCAATGCCACTGTACAGGATGATAATGAAGTAAACACACACATGTATAAATGACTAACACATTGTAATCTAGCAATTGATTTAGCCAGCAGTCCAATAAGAAGCGAGTTACAGCAGTCAAGACATGAGGTTATCAAAGCATGAACTCGAGTTTCAGTGCCTTTGGGGCTGAGAGCAGGGTGCAGTCGGGAAATATTTCAAAGGTGGTAAATGAGATTGAAATGTAAGTGAATAATCAAAATGTAATTCCCAGATCTTTAATAGTTTGAGATGGAATTTATAATGCCCCATCAATTGAAAAACTCAGTTCATCAGACGTTTTTAAAAGGAATGGTGGACAAAAAACAATAACCTCAGTTTTATAAATTTCAGAAAGTTATGTAACCAGATTTTGATATCAGCAATACAGGCATTTACCAGAGCAAGCAGATATGTAAAGTTGCAGGTCATCATCATAATAATGATAGCTGACTGTCATGAAACACCCGACACCGAGGGATCCAAGTGCAGCGTAGGTTTATTTACAGGGTAGTCAGACAGGCAAGGGTCATAGACAGCAGACATAGCATAGGAGACAAGGCTAAATCGTGGTCCAAATACCGGGCAAGAGATCAGAGGCAGGCAGCAGACGATACGAAATCCAGGAACACAGGCAGAAGGTCGGGAAACACTGGCAGGATATCAGGCATGGAAATGCTCTAAAGCAGACTAGGAATCAAGACTAGGAAACACTAGGAATAGATCACGACAGTGACATACAATCATACAATACTAAGCCCCGAGTGATAGTGACAGTGAGGTATAAATGTGTGTGGAGCTGCGTGTGGAACTAGATGCAGGTGTGAGAGTGATCAGTGGAAACAGGTGTGTGAGTGAACCGTCCAAGGGAAGGCAGTGCAGGTGGAGCGCCCTCTCGTGGCACTCGAGGGCAATCCAGCCGAACATCGTCACATAACCCCCCCTTTAACGAGCGGCTTCCAGACGCTCCAAAGAAGATCCAGGCGGGGGGCAGAGCGAAGACGATCCTGGGGGAGGGACGGAGGGCCAGGCCCGTGCAGGGGAACGGGACCAGGACCTAGGCAAGGCGGGCCTGGGCCGCAGAGCGTGGGCGGAGCAGGACGAGGCGAAGGCCAGGGCGGAGCAGGACGAGGCGAAGGCCAGGGCGGAGCAGGACGAGGCGAAGGCCAGGGCGGAGCAGGACGAGGCGAAGGCCAGGGCGGAGCAGGACGAGGCGAAGGCCAGGGCGGAGCAGGACGAGGCGAAGGCCATGGAGGTGAAGCCCCGGCAGACGACCATGGCGGCGCAGCCCTCATGGTCTCCTCACCGGACTCTTGGCCCCCCCCCCCCCAAAAAGTACTTGGGGAAATCCACGGGAGGAAGGTGCTTGAAGGGCGCCGGCAGGGCGAGGCGCAGAGGCGGGGCCGGCAGGGCGAGGCGCAGAGGCGGGGCCGGCAGGGCGAGGCGCAGAGGCGGGGCCGGCAGGGCGAGGCGCAGAGGCGGGGCCGGCAGGGCGAGGCGCAGAGGCGGGGCCGGCAGGGCGAGGAGTCTGGGAACGCCCTCCGGAGCCTGGCGAGCCAAACGAGTCCTCCCTCTCTTCCTTCTGCGACGGCGCTTCACAGGGCAAGATTCACTACTGGACGTACTTGACTCAGTAGACTCACTTGACACAGTAGACTCAGTTGACTCACTTGGCTCGGCGGCACTTGACTCACTTGGCTCGGCGGCACTTGACTCACTTGGCTCGGCGGCACTTGACTCACTTGGCTCGGCGGCACTTGACTCACTTGGCTCGGCGGCACTTGACTCACTTGGCTCGGCGGCACTTGACTCACTTGGCTCGGCGGCACTTGACTCACTTGGCTCGGCGGCACTTGACTCACTCGATTCACTTGACACAGCACTTGATTCACTTGATTCATTCGGCTCGGCACTTGACTCGGGGCTAGATTCACTTGACTCGGGACTTGACTCACTGGGACGAAACCCAGGCCTGACGGTCTCGGCGGGAAGAAGCTCTGGCATGTCGTGAAAATCTGGCAGGACCTGACGATTCCCCATCTTACCCACAGTGAGAGCTGAACCACTCAGAAGAAGGGCCATGTCCATATACTGCATTAAAGTACCGTGAGGATCATGGATGGGCATCAGTGACCGGAGCGGTTCCGATAACCCTCCGCGGAAAAAGATCATTAGACATTCGGTGCTCATAAGCGTGAGACGTGCCAGTTCAACAAACTCTTCGACATACCACTCAATCGATTGATCTCCCTGCTGGAGTCGCATGATATCAGCTCCCGTATCCATGTCGTCCTTCACTGGGCGAGCTTGACGTGGAAATGGGATCAGTTCAGGGCTGACAACAGTGGAGACAGGTTGAAACTGGGATGGTCCCGGTGGAGGAACATGAAGACCGCAAACCATCTTGGCCAACCTCTCCAGCGACGAGGTGAGTTCGTCCAGTTGATCTTGGTGTAAGGCGCTCAGACCCGCACTGGCTGACTGGGAGGCATACAAGGCTGACATGCTGCTGGATCTGGTTATGGCTTAGTATTCTGTCATGAAACACCCGACACCGAGGGATCCAAGTGCAGCGTAGGTTTATTTACAGGGTAGTCAGACAGGCAAGGGTCATAGACAGCAGACATAGCATAGGAGACAAGGCTAAATCGTGGTCCAAATACCGGGCAAGAGATCAGAGGCAGGCAGCAGACGATACGAAATCCAGGAACACAGGCAGAAGGTCGGGAAACACTGGCAGGATATCAGGCATGGAAATGCTCTAAAGCAGACTAGGAATCAAGACTAGGAAACACTAGGAATAGATCACGACAGTGACATACAATCATACAATACTAAGCCCCGAGTGATAGTGACAGTGAGGTATAAATGTGTGTGGAGCTGCGTGTGGAACTAGATGCAGGTGTGAGAGTGATCAGTGGAAACAGGTGTGTGAGTGAACAGTCCAAGGGAAGGCAGTGCAAGTGGAGCGCCCTCTCGTGGCACTCGAGGGCAATCCAGCCGAACATCGTCACACTGACACCATGACAACGGATAATATGACCAAGAGGTAACAAATAAATGTTGAAAAGAAGAGGTCCAAGAACAGAACCTTGAGGGACACCTTGAGAGAGAGAGCAAGTGGAGGATTTGAAGTTATGGACAGAAATGAAAAATGGTCTATCGGTGAGATAGGATGTGAACCATAAAAAGCAGTTGAGAGATAACTCTCTGGTGGGATACAGTGTCAAAAGCTGCTATTACAGTTTTTCCTAAAATGCTAAAACACTAAACCCCATTCTCTGAACCAAATTCTCAATAGCCTAAACCAATCCTGTAAAACCTTAAACAAGTTCAGGCAGTTAGACACTGTTTGCAAATCTCATGCATGTTTTTTGCAAAACTCTAAACACATTCTCACTCACTAAAACACCATTTGTAGTGTGATGAACTTGTTTTGCAAAACACTAAACACAGGAAAGCAAAAGTTAAGCACAACTGAAACACAGCTGTAATCGTTTACACACAACGATTCAAAATTGTTCACAATTTTTCTAATTATGAGATCAGAAGGTACAAAACATAAGCCAGTTCAAGGTTCACAGATGGCATGGGTGCATCCATCAACAATGGATAACAATATGAGAGGTAGAGGAAGAGTACGTATATGAGGTGGTGGACGAAGAGGACGAGGAAGAGCAAGGCCAAGAATAGTAATTTCAGATGAAATTAGAGCTACTGTGATAGTCCATGTTCTTGTCCATGGAATGACAATGAGGGAGGCAGGACAAAGAGTTCAACGTAATTTACAGTTTTTTTCGATTGCTTAAGCACAATTTTGAAAACAGGGCCCGGTTTGTCAAAACACTACACACAATTAACACAACCCTACACCAAAGTAGCACAACACTTCAGATCATTTGCAAAATGGAACACTTTTGTCAAAACTATTCAATGTCTTATAAAAACCTTATTGTTGTCATAACATAAACACAACCATCATATGGTTTGACTCTGTTTGAATCAGTTAAACACTCCTGTGCTCAACCTAAAACACTTTTAGCATTTACAGAGAAAGTGTAAAAATAAATTCACCAACACCACATGACACAAATTTTGCAGACTAATGAAAATATTTATTTATTTTCATGTACTCAAGTCAATCAATACTGAACATTTCAACAAAAAAAAACATTTTCCAGTTTTCATACAGTATTACTGAACGTACCATTGTACTGTAAGCTTACAGTAATACTGTAACAAATTACATATCCAGTTCAGTACTAAACATCTCTCCGCCTGGCTGGTTCTGGCCACAGGGCCTCGTCAACATCACAGGCTATATTTTCATTTGCAAGGCAACGTGGGAAGAATCTTTTCGAGTGACAAATCCACCCTTGTATGGATGCTGCTTCAATTTGATCACATGCTTCCTCCATAGCTTGAATGAGGGGCATCTGGACATAGGGCCGGAGATCATAAACCTTCCACCGCCATGTTCAGAAGAACTCCTCGATGGGGTTTAGGAAGGGGGAGTATGGTGGAAGATACTGAACTGTAAATTGTGGGTGTTGATGAAACAAGTTTTGGACCAGAGCAGAACGATGGAAAGCTACATTGTCCCAGATGACAATGTATTGCCTCTGGTCCCTTTGGTTTGCTGCTGTGATAATATCGTGTAATCTGTCTAAAAATGTAAGAATGAGGACAGTGTTGTAAGGACCCAAGTTGGCATGGCGGTGGATGACCCCATTCTGTGTAATGGCAGCACAAAGGGTAATGTTACCCCCACGTTGCCCTGGTACATTGACAATAGTCCTGTGGCCAATGATGTTTCTTCCCCTTCTTCGCACTGTTGTCAGGTTAAATCCAGCCTCATCAATGTATATAAACTCATGTGGGACTTCCTCCGCATCCATTTGCAAAACTCTCTGAAATACAGCAAAAGATCACATTGTGTAGATCAATTTACTGCAGGTCTGCTATATAGTACAATTACATGTACAGTAAAAAGGTTATGTGTGCAGTACACAATACTACAGTCAGTGAACAAAACGTACCACCACATATTCACGCCGCAGGACCTTCACCCTGTCTAAATTTCTTTCAAACTTTATACAGCACTTTATACAGTTGTTTCATCAGAACTTGATGTTTTTTAAGGATACGGGCTATTGTTGACAGAGAGACCTGTTGGACATTATTGAAAAGGAGGTGATCATTGACAATATGGGCTTGAATTTCTCGAAGTCTGATTGCATTATTGGCCAAAACGAGGTTTATGATCTGTCTCTCTTGCTCCTGTGTGAATATGGGGCCCCTCCCTCCTTGGTGCTCACGACGTTCAATCCCATGTTGGCCAAACAAAATACATAGCTTACTGTAAAATGATACATGCAGTAACCAATGCATTTTCTGTTGATTGAAGAGAAGTTTCTCACCTGTGCTCTTGACGAAATGTCCGAACTATTGATGCCACCGTGTACCTGCTTAGGTTAGGCTGTACTCTCAGTCCAGCCTCCCTCAGTGTTAGTCCGTGCTTTATTACATGGTCCACAATTGTTGCACGAATTTCGTTACACAGATTTGGTTGTCTTATTCTTTGTGCATGTCCTACCACTCCTCCAGGTCTTCCTCTTCCTCTTCTTCCTCCTCCTCCTCCTCCTCCTCCTCCTCCTCCTCCTCCTCCTCCTCCTCCTCCACCTCCTCCTCCTCCTCCTCCTCCTCCTCCTCCACCTCCTCCTCCTCCTCCTCCACCTCCTCCTCCTCCTCCTCCTCCTCCACCTCCTCCTCCTCCTCCTCCTCCTCCTCCACCTCCACCTCCTCCTCCTCCACCTCCTCCACCTCCTCCACCTCCTCCTCCTCCTCCTCCTCCTCCTCCTCCTCCTCCTCCTCCTCCACCTCCTCCACCTCCTCCACCTCCTCCACCTCCTCCACCACCTCCACCTTCACCTCCACCTTGTTCTCTCCGGATTCCCCCTCTCATCCGCACTGTTGCCTTTTTATAGTACTTAAACCTGATTGGTGTGTCTACAATTAAGCACCAGTGTGTGTGCACACCTGGTGGCTGTGTTTAACCAATTGGTTCATGGGTGTGTTCATTTGAAATTGCAAGGAAATTACATCATGATAAATTTCTGTGTCAAATGCATACAAGTGTGTTTAGTGTTTAGCAAATCACTGTGTGTAATGTTTTGCAAAAAGTGTGAAGCTGACAATGTGCTTACAGTTCTAATCTAGGCCGGTGTTTTGCTCCTTGAGTGTAAGGTTTTGCTAATTGTGGGAAAGTTCTAATTTTAGTGTGTAAGCAATCGAAAAAAACTGTAAGCATATTTTCTGTGGTCACCATAATCAGAACATTCAGAGAAGTGAACTGGTATTTTTTTACACTGTATTTTCATCATTTCAATTTATAATTCACTTTGTCAATATACAGTAAAGTGGACTGGAGAAATAAAGAAAAGCTTTCCTATGTTATGTATTTTACTCTAAGTAATTTCCATTACTATTTTTACTACATGTGTATGTTTGTTTTTTATATTTTGTAGAATTGCAAGACTACCACATCAGGGTGGAAGAACTGCTATGTTCTCCCAACAGCAAGAGGTTCTTATTGTTGATATGGTCCATCAAAACAATGCCATCCGTTTTGAAGGAATCAACAGTGCAAGCCTTTCTACCATTGACCGTGTTCTCCAACGTAACCGCATACGCATGAATAACTGATAATAATGTAAATGTGTACCTTGGAATGCAATGTAAGTCGCTTTGGATAAAAGCGTCTGCCAACTGCATAAATGTAAATGTAAGCAAGTATACAGAGTACCCTTTGAGCGCAACTCTGAAAGGGTCAAAGATCTACGACATCAGTATGTGCAAGTAAGAAACGCTCAGACATTTTCAGCGCTGATGCTTACAGTACAATTCTGATATTCTAGCCTACAGTTACTGTTAAGTGCACTATGTTGTAGTGTATGTAAATCAGGAGTGCATACAATAGTGGAAGTCCCTGGCCAGCGTGGAGGCAATGTTACCCTTTGTGCAGCCATTGGTAATCATGGGGTTCTCCATGCACATACAACCCAGGGACCATACAATACTGAACATCTTCTAACATTTCTGGATGTTGTAAGAAATGTTTTGCTTGAGCGAGAGCAGCAGGATCAACAGCAGGCAGTGCAACCGGTCTATGTCGTGGTTTGGGACAATGTCAGTATTCACCGTAGTGTCCGAATACGTGATTGGTTCACCAACAATTAGCAATTCATAAATGTGTTCCTTACACCATACAGCCCTTTCCTCAACCCAATTGAAGAGTTTTTCTCTGCATGGCAGTGGAAAGTCTATGACCTAAACCCATATAGAAGGGAACATCTCTTACAGGCAATGGAACTGGCCTGCGGTGACATAGACGTGCAGTCTTGTAAAGGCTGGATCCGCCACACCAGAGGGTCTTTTGCCCATTGCCTGGCAAGGGACAACATTGCCTGCGACGTAGATGAAGTCCTCTGGCCGGACCCAGCTCTATGATGATTTTTTTTTATAGCAACATGGGTTTCAGTATAATCATCATACCTAGATGTGATTTCTTTAGTTTTGTGTGTGTGTTTTTTTTCTTTATTTGCAAAATGTTTACTATGTACAATAAACGTTTTTTTTTTTTTTTGTAACTACATGCCCTGGACAGTGTTCTCCATTTTACTCTGTAGTGTCTAATGAATGACCTGTAGTGCGTATATTATTGACTGATGTGTCTGTTATGAAAGCATTGTTTGGCATTGAGTACATGTGAAAATGGTTTTGAAGCAATTGTTTGATTTTGCCAGAAGAGTCAAGGGTTTCGTGAATTTAGTTTGAAAATTTGGTTTTGTGTTTAAGGTTTTGAGAAAATGAGTGATGGTTTCAAGAAATGTGTTTTAACAATTCAGAAAAACTGTAAATCATATATGATAAGAACAGTAAGAAAGAAAGAATCATCAGATAAGAGAAGGTCTTTGGTCATTTGAAACAGTGTTGTTTCAGTGCTATGGCCTGATCGAAAACCAGATTGATAGTGATAAAGAAGATTGTTGTCAGAGAGATGAGATTGTAACTAAACTTTTTTTGAGCAATTTAGAAATTAAAGGAAGATTGGGTATAGGTCTGAAATTATTCATAGCAAAATAATCTAGCCCTGATTTCTTCAAAATAGGAGTAACAGCCGCAGTTTTTAATGATAGAAGACAGACCCAGAGGAAATAGAGCAGTTGGTCAGGTGGGCAATAGGAGATGAGATTACAGATAAGCACCCTAGAAGTGAGGTAGGTTCTGGATCTAACTGACAAGTGGATGAGTTAATTTGAGCAATAAGGTCACTAACAGAAGATGGGCTGGTGAGAGTAAAGCTAGACAAGACATGCTTTATGGGTTGAGATGGAGTCCAGTTACAGTAAACTTCTGCTGCAACTAATGAAAATGTTGTTTAAATAGATTTTACTTTACAGTGGAAAATATTAATGAAATAGTTGCAGAGGTCGATTGAAACAGAAATATGGTGTGCTGGAGAGTTAAAAAATTTGCTGACAGTAGAAAATAACATCTTAGGGCAACTTTTATCAGTGCTAATTATGGAAGAGTAATATGATGTATGTATATGTGGCATTAAGTGCAGTCTTGTGTTTCTGCTGATGATCACAGAAATCCTGGTAATGCACTTCAAGTCCACTTTTCCTAAACCACCGCTCCAGACGTCTGCCAATGTGTTTAACCACTCAGAGCTCAGGTGTATAAAAAAGGAGACGCATGAGATGAAGGAATCTGCCTAGTTCCCTTTTAGTCTGTCACGTTCAACGTTACGTCGATGTGTCGACGTAATTGGGATTGCTTTGAGAGACCAATCTACTTTAAGTGTAATAAATCGAGCCAATGCACATTGGCATGTGATAATTGCATCAGCTGCGAGCATTTAATGAGTCACATATTTGCTTTTCGCTTCGAAGCCGAGCGGTTCTACTGTTCCTGCTCTACAATCTTTTTGACAATATTTTAACTTCAAAAAGAAGAAAACGAGTCTGCTTCTTCAGGAGAACGCCTCTTCAAAGCTGGTTTTGGATTAAACAGCGAAAGACAGCGCTGGCCGCGATCTCACAGAGAGCTGGTAAAACAGCTGTTTTCACCGCTCAGAATGTTGCGCCTTCAATGAGAATGTGAGTGGTCACATCAGGCTTGCACTATCGTCCTGTTTGTGTAGCCGCGGCCATTCCCTGGGTGCTTCAGCACCAGAAAGAGCAGTTTCTTGAGAGAGCATACACAGTTTGACACTGTGTCTTTTTCAAGATGTCATTCAATCTGTGTGTTTCTGGATGCGGTCGTTTCCTATCCTCATATGACGGCCACGATCACTGTTTCATATGCCTGGACTTAAGCGTACTGAGACTGCGCTCATTAGTGGTTCATGTTCTCTCATGAGAGTGTGACCACGTCAGCACATTGTTCTTCTCACTTTTCTAATAAAGGCTTGAGCCACTCAACGCTGACAGCGCGCATCGTTCAGCGCTCTAGATGCGCGGTCGAGACATTAGTGCCTCAAACGAGGTGGAGTCCCCGCGCCTATGCCCCGATCTAGTTCTTCTTAAGGGTGCCTCAGAAAAGGGCTACTTCTGCGTATAGCCAGGGTGACCGGAGGATTATAGTGAGGGCTTCCCCGCACGGTAACCAAAACTATTGCTTCAACTGTTCTCTGACTTCAGTTAACACAGAAATGAACGATTAACTGCACTTACCTCTGCTCAGCCACGAACTGGTCGAAAGCTGATGACGTAACATGCAGGTAGGCCCGCCCTCACGTGATACTGATTGGTCGATTGATGAGCTTAAATCTGATTGGCTAAAGAGTACGACTGCTCTGTGTTACAAGTAAAGCGCTGCCAGGAAAGTCTCAAAAACACACACACACACATGCAAGGCGATTCGTACGTGAATGACGATTTGCACATTCAAATTCAAGGACACACTCGTACATTTTAAACATTCAAATGTTTTTGTGCACAGTTGTATATCTACGAATTGTGTTTTGCATTTGTGAAATGTATTTTATGAATATATAATTTTATTTTGCGCATGTGAATTGCTTTTTGTGAATATATTTTTTTTCACAAACGTGAATTTTTTTTGTGTGTACGTGAATTAGGTTTCACGCATGTGAAATTGTCTACGCATGTGTGAATCATGTTTTTTGCGTGAATTATTAATGAGTCTGATCTGGCTCCATACAGAAGCACCCCCCAGCTAAACCTTGCAGATGTCCGAGACATCGCCAAAGTTCACTTTCTCAATGCTCCCATCTCAGGAGGTGGCCTTTCGGCGACACTGTCGGAGACTGTGCCCAGCGGTTCTCCGCAGTTCAGAAGCAGGCTGAGGTAACCAAAAAGCTTGCACCTATGTGCTCTCTGAGTCACTTGTGGGCTGCCCCTCGGTCTGTGCGGTCGCAAAGGGTGTCAGTCCCCTGCGAAAAAAAACAACTAAATTCTGCAGCCCTGAGATGGGTGACCCAGAGTTGGACACAGCTGCTCTTCCTCTTTGGGTACAGCCAGCAGTACCCAAATTCACAGTAAGAGCAGCTTCTCTATCTCTGGGTCCCAAGAGAGTGAGGTTGGCAGTGCGCGACGCTAGGCCTTGCCACCCTTAGCCCCCTCTTGCATCGTCAGCAGCAGCCTAATGCGTTGAGGCCTTGAGTATGCCATCTCATGCATCTCCTGCCGATCGGTGGAGTCAGGTAAGTGTTGCACCGCACACTCAGAACCCACTTCGGGACGCTTGCCATCCGGGGCAGGTGTCCCCGTAGAACAAGTGTCCAAGCATGCTGCTGTCTTCATGGATGCCTCTGCCACCGGCTGGGGAGTCACATACAACGGGCATGCAGTTTCAGGTCTGTGGACTCCATTGGCAAATCAACTGCCTCGAGTTGTTAGCAGTACGTAACCCTAACCTCAAAACGCTACTACAAGGCAAGCACGTACTGGTCCGTATGGACAGCACTGCGACCGTTGCGTACATCAACAGTCAGGGTGGTCTGCGCTCCCGCTGCATGTCACAACTCGGCCGCCATCTTCTCCTATGGAGTCAGTAGCGTCTGCTGTCGCTTCGTGCCACTCACATTCCGGGCCTTCGGGACCGCACAGGTAGATCTGTTTGCCACCCCAGACATGTCGCTCTGCCAGTTGTTTTACTCCCTGACAAAGGGCACCCTCGGCACGGATGCACTGGCACAGAGCTGGCCCAGGTACCTACGCAAGTATGCGTTTCCCCCAGTGAGCCTTCTTGCACAGACCCCGTGCAAAGTCAGTGAGGACGAGGAGCAGGTCTTGCTAGTTGCGCCGTACTGGCCCAACCGGACCTGGTTCCCAGAAATAGTGCTCCTCGCGACAGCCCCTCCCTGGCCTATTCCTCTGAGGAAGGACCTGCTCCTCGTCCTCACTGACCTCGTCCTCACTGACACTGACCCTGACAAAGGGCACCCTCGGCACGGATGCACTGGCACAGAGCTGGCCCAGGTACCTACGCAAGTATGCGTTTCCCCCAGTGAGCCTTCTTGCACAGACCCCGTGCAAAGTCAGTGAGGACGAGGAGCAGGTCTTGCTAGTTGCGCCGTACTGGCCCAACCGGACCTGGTTCCCAGAAATAGTGCTCCTCGCGACAGCCCCTCCCTGGCCTATTCCTCTGAGGAAGGACCTGCTTTCTCAGAGACGGGGCACCCTCTGGCACCCATGTCCAGACCTCTGGAAACTCCATGTCTGGTTCCCAAGCGGTGGTAGACACCATCACTTCCGCTAGAGCCCCCTCTACGAGCGGCCTCTAACCTGTTCGTTGAGTGGTGTTCTTCTCACCAGGAAACCCCCCGAACTTGCTCGATCAGGGCAGTGCTTTCCTTCCTGCAAGCTGGGTTGCTATCGCCGCACATCACAATGCAGTTGAGGGTAATGTCACTGGGGAAGCATGACCTAATCATCAGGATCCTGAGGGGGGCAAGGAGACTAAATCCTTGGGACTTGTCTCTGGTGCTTACCGCACTGCTGAGACCAACCTTTGGAAGTCAGCAGAGGTAAAAATTCTGTCCTGGAAGACAGTAACCCTGGTTGCATTGGCCTCCATCAAGAGGGTGAATCGTGCCTAGAATTTGGCCTGGCCAACTCTCACATTATCCTGAGACCTCGGCCCCTGCAAGCGCTGCCCCTGGAGGAGGCAGAACCAGCCCTGGCTTTTCTCTGTCTGTTCACGCTCTATGCCTATACGTGGACAGAAGGTGCGTAGCATATTTGTTTTACGGTGAGGAGTTGAGACGTGTTCGGCCGTTCAGTGATGGTCCAACAACCGTGGCTACGGGACGTAATGTCTCCCGTTCCCTGGGTTACATACGTAACCAAGACGTTCCCTTTCCAGTCGGTCACGTTCGACATTTCATCGACGTGCCGACGTAATTGGGATCCCTATGGAACACGCCACGGTTACTGCCACATCCAGCGGCCGACGCAAGACTCTCAGACCCCCTACTGACTGGGACGGAAGGCCTGCGTAGAGGGAGTTTCTGGGGTGGCTCCAGCCTGAGAAGGGGGAGACTACACCGGACAGTGACGGCAGAGCGGACTCTGCCAAGGGAAAGAAACTGGCTCACCACAGGGAGCTGTGCCCTGGAAGAATTCACATATGGGATCGGCGCAGGGATCACAACATATGGAACCTAGCACAGGTTCCACAAGCATACGAGTGCTAGGCCTGGCGTCGGACCCTCCGCAACGTCCGACTGCTGAGGGGTGTGGAGTAACTCAACAGGGTTCGCCGCATGGAACTGTACTGGAGCAAATAAGTGCACGTATCCACTCCATGGGGAGGGGAGTGGCGCACCGAGTGGAGTGGCCTCTCAACTTGAGCGGGCAATGCACACCTTGGGTTTGGTACGCCAAGGCGATGGCATCCAATATCCAGTGGGCCATCCTTTGCTTGGAGACAGCCTTTCCCTTCTGCTGGTCACCATAACAGACAGAGAGCTGGTCTGAGGTCCTGAGGCTTTGCGTTCTTATGCTCGCGCTGCAAGACAGAGTGCATTGGTGCAATGTTTTATTACATTCGAAGTAGATTGGTCTCTCAAAGCGATCCCAATTATGCCAGCACGTCAACGTAACGTCTCCTGTTCCCTCCTTCAGGGAACGAGGGTTACATACGTATGGATCATCTTAAATGACCCAAAGATGGAGTCCTATGAGCAACAAATCAACAGGTCCAGAGCGAAGATATGCGATGTTCAACATGTTCAAAAGCTATGGACATAGTGCGGTCTCCGAAGAATCCTAAGCGAGCGACAACACTCATAAATCCCAGAGTCAAGCTGCTAGACCAGCATGATCCGATGCATTGTCACTGATCCAAATAGTGAACACACCCACAAACTCAGCTAAAACCCGTCAAAAGAGCAACGACACAGTCTACAAGCAGCGACACAGCTAGCAGAGAGAGTCAGCAGAAAAAGCCACAAACTAATTAAGTTTTTTCTGCGTAACAACAATTGGTGACACCCATGCAGGGGCGTTGATGTGTTCTATCGCCCCAGCTGCTTGCAAGTAATTTAATTCCACTGACACAGCACTGCAACTGAGAATGGCAGATGGCAGAGTTTTGGGTGCACAGGTGTGACAGTTTCATCCAATTTTACATGGTGTATAAAGTTGTTAGCACAGCCAAACTCAGTTGACTCAGCAACATTGCACTGAAAGACTGGCACAGGAGAAGCAGACACAGGAAGGCCATTAGGAGGCAGGACATAAGTGTAAGTAAGAGGCACAAACCCAGCAAGCAATTTTCCATTTAAAAAACATCTAATAGCCGTCCAAACACATCCCTGGCGTCTAAGCTAAAGCAAGGCAAAATTTGGGCTGTCAGTGAAAATTTTATAATAATAATAATACGTTACATTTATATAGCGCTTTTCTCTGTACTCAAAGCACTTTACATGGAAGGGGGAATCTCCTCAACCACCATCAATGTGCAGCATCCACCTGGATGATGCGATGGGAGCCATATTGCGCCAGAACGCCCACCACACACCATTATTGGTGGAGAGGAGACAGTGATGAAGCCAATTAGTATATGGGGATTATTAGGAGGCCATAATGGACAGAGGCCAAGGGGCAAATGATTCAATGGGATTTTTAATGACCACAGAGAGTCAGGACCTCGGTTTAACGTCTCATCCGAAGGACGGTGCTCTTTGACTGACAGTATAGTGTCCCCATCACTTTACTGGGGCGTTAGGACCCACAAAGACCACAGGGTGAGCACCCCCTACTGGCCTCACTAACACCTCTTTCCAGCAGCCAGCAACCTGGTTTTCTCAGGAGGTCTCCCATCCAGGTAGTGACCAGGCTCAACCCTGAAAATCCCCCAAAAATAGACTAGTCATCAATTAGATAACATGTTACACCTTGTAATCACTGTTAACTTTGCTTACATGATGGAATATCATACATCTCGCAAGTTATTTGGCAAAAAAAACATGTTACCAAATTCAAGGTTATTTTGGCTAGAAGTAGTTACTCATAGCCGGACTAAATCGAGACTATAGGGGTCGGCTATCGTGCCGGCGCGATTGTCTCTCTTTTTTTCTTATCAGTGCAAAAGAGACTTAAATAACTCTGTCGATTTTTGTGATACAGGCAAGTGTTATACATCATTCAAAACTGTTAAATGTCTACTTTTATTTGTGTACACTAATAATAAAAATAAACATGATGCGCATTCTGTCGTCTCTCTCAATGTGAAGTTCATTCTGAAACGCGACAGAAAATGCTCTGTAACTCAGCAAATACTTGCCACCCACACGTGAGAGTTATGTCTTTACAAAGCTTTAAGTCTCCATTTTTAAATGATGTAAATCATATCAAAAACAAATATTCTCTGTTTAAGTAATCCATATGAAACCAACGACATGTACAGAATCTTCAGCCCGAGCTCATTAACTCTAATGTGACCACGACCACACACGTGCGAGCTGTTCAAATTGAAATGATCCACGTGAAGGAACGCAGAGCTGTTACCGCCCTCGATCATCACCTCTAAACAAAGAATCAGCGACGTTAGTCCTGCTTTGCTTTTCGTCGAGTTTGGAAGTGTTTGGTCTGTGCACCTTGGATTTACCTCAGAAGAATTAGAAGAACACGATTTGATTATGAGAACGATTTTTAAGGTAAGACACATAATAAGCGTCTTATGGTTGTATATACTTTACATTGTAGCTGCTAGTTAAACTGTTGCCAGACTAAAATGTTATGAAATGAGATTGGAGTGAAACATGAAGCCTAATGCTAAAAGAATATACATGTACACACAAGAATGTTTTTATCTTCGATAATTAAACATATGATAATCCATATATTTGTATCTAGTGTAGTGTTACTGAAGTGTTCCTTTTTAACGATATATAGGCTGCCTGCTATCTATCTGTTATTATTTTATGCAGCCCTACACATAGGCTATAACAATGCACAACAAACTTGGTGTTCATATATATTTAATAATAAATTTAACCAGAAAAATCTAAAATGTATTGCACAAAATCGTGCAGCCCTATAGTTTCTCTTGATATCAGCTTGTTTGCAGGTTTATTTTTTTATTTAATTTTTTACAGGGACCAGATGCCACTGATGAGTCCTGCTGACTTCAACATTCACAGGAGACTCTGTACATGAACATGGTAAAATGAAAAATCAAACACCTTGGAAATGACAGGTATGTACTATGTTTCAGGAATGGTACAAAGGTGTGTGCGGGGGATGATTGTAAGGATCATGAATAATGCTCTAATTCACACCTGAGAAGACAATGACCCGCATAATGAGCTGCATAATGAGCCGCATAATGAGCTGCATAATGAGCCTTTCACACAGGTGTGTCACTGGGTACCAAAGAATGCGAGGACAAAATAAATAAATATATATATATATATATATATATTCTTGTGGTACCCAGTGGAAAAAAAATGCATTTTTTCAAGATGTTTCAAAATCTAACTTTTAACCAATTCTGTAGAATATATATATATTCTATAGAATTGGTTCAAAGTTGGAAACGTCTTGAAAAAATGTGTCTTTTTCCACAAATTTTGTATGCATGCAAATTCTATAATATCCAAGGTAAACATTTCTAGTAATTGTGTAGTTAATTCACATACTGTATTTTCAGAAAGGTTTGGAATATGTATCCTCTCCCCAAAACTGTCACTAATAAAACACTAAAAAAAAGTTACAATTACAAAAACCATTGCAATTTTACAAATATTTCAAATGTAATCTTTCTTTTTAAAGTATATATTTTATCATACATATTTCAAAGGTAAGGATTCATTAGTTTGAATATTGGAACAATCACTATAATAACATCTTATTTGATAATTCAATATACCTACTTTATTTTTTGACAAAACATCCCATAGGCTACTATATATTTTAACATAAGAGCAGAAATTGGCGAACAAAAGCTTATTTGATGTGGCAGTAGTCTTTTTTTACAGTAAAAACTTTATAATCTATCCAAAAACTAATCAACGAAATCTTGTCTAAACATTCATATTTAGTCTGTAACAGACATCAGACATCCCAAGTCTTGCGGAAGTTCCGGGAGTCTCCCGCATATTGATAGCGGCTCCCTGATGCCCGCAAATTAGTTCAAATCTCCTGGAATCTAGAGCGCGCATGTGAGACAGAACATACTACGCGCAAACCATACATAGCGTGCGCATGGCAGAGAGGGAGAGAGTGAGAGACCTTGCGAGTCTGCCTCACGAAAGCTTGTCAACGCTCTCTCAGTGGGCGTGGTCAAATTCAAACTTAATGAGCTGAAAAGAAAACGACTGACATCTCTCTCTTTTCATACAGATTACATAAACTGAGAATATTTTTTTTTAATATAAATTACTTAATTTAAAAGAAGATCATTCAGCTTCATGCCTGTGTGACAAGTATTCGCTGAGTTACAGTTAATTTTCGGACGCGTTTCAGAATGGACTTCACTGACAGAGAGAACGCAGAACTCGCATCATGTTTATTTTTCTTTATTTGGCGAAAAGCACAACACTTTGTTTTTATTGTGAGTATCCACAAAAAAATAGACACTTAACATGATCTAATGATGTACAACACTTAATATGTTAGATCAAAATCAACAGAGTATTTTGAGTCTCTTCGCTGGCTTGATAGCCGACCCCAGAGGGTTAAACAATAAAGCACATGAGACAGGAGTTGCGAACTTCATCCATCTCGTTTTCTCATAACTTCCGTTCTCCACATACATTACGTCAGAACACAACACTTCACTTGGTCCAAGAACTATAGTATATATTGTATGCTGGTTTCAGTATGTCACCCATCATATGAACATGACTGCTATAATGCTATGATCTTGGGAATATCTACTGGTTAAAACAGGCTTGGACCTGACAATAGACAGAGCTGAACACACACACACACACACACACACACACACACACACACACACACACACACACACACTCGGCTGTGTTAATAATTTAATGACAGCAGGAGGAATATGAGTATATTCAGAAATGAACTCAATGCTCTGCTCTCGTATTTACAGATTCATGCAATACAACAATGTCAATCCTCCTAAAACAGCTTCAGCAAACTTTTATTTCCTTTTCAATTATCTTTAATCTTGGATTGAAATGTTTTGGTGAGATACACACACCCATCAGTATTTCTACAGCAGTGTGTTAGCAGATGTTCAGAAGAGACAATCAGATGCTTTCAGTGTGCTGCTGAGGTCAGTCAACATGATTTGTGATATTGATGTGAAACGAACACAGCTGTGAAACGAATCATACACACAGTGAGATTTGAGCATGATAATGGAGATTATGCTTAAGTCAGCTTCTTATATGAAGCTAGATATTAAACAATGCATAAATCCTGGACTCTGTTAGATAATAAGATGTTAGTTGATTTGTGCTTTCATTTGCATAATTTCACATGATGAACTGATTTATACTAACAGTGCGTCATGTTAGTTGAATCATTTATATTTGGTCACCACATCTCTCTTTTTCTCTCAAACACACATATATTCTGACTGTCAAAGTATGCCATAATTGGTAATTTATATGTTATACTAAGGTCGGTAATTTATATGTTATACTAAGGACGCTTTGACAAAACATTAAACATACATTTTTTCCAAAAATTACAGTATACAAAAAACCTGTGAGCTTCAGCAACTTAGTTTCATTGTTAGGAAGTTTTACAATGACTACTTTTCTATAGGGGCTTTTGCACTGGAGGAACCTTTTCATAGTTCCTAGAACTAATGTCAGAAGTAGCAGCTTTTTGGCATGTTCGTACTGCAGGAACTGGTAACAATTTTAGTTCTAGGAACTCTTTTTAAGGAACTAATTTAGCTCCTACTTCAGAGTAAGGTCTAAACCAGCACCATAGGAACTACCAGTGACCTAAGTGTTCACTGATTGGCCGAATGCACGTAAAACACCAGCACCCGCCATTTATAAAAAGCCGTGTACACAGATTATAACCTATATATTTACTACACACTGATAGATGAACCTCTCAACCTTTACGCTAAAGAGAAAACTCACTCTGGTGACTAGTTCCTATAACTAAGTTCCTAGAGCCACTGACCTTTTTCATCGGAGGTGTTATGTGCCCAACATGTGGCAGGCAGTGTAAGACTTTCCACTTACAAGCTACTGGCCATTCAGAACTTCTACTACTGTAGCTAAAACAATATCAGAAATAAACCACAGCTTGGTCACAAGTCACAGCTTACATTTAAAGATATTTAGCTCCCTTTCAAAGTGGAACTCGCACTGAACATGGTGTTGACGCTATGGGAACACTTCTCATGAGCCGGTGTCTGACGTGTGCTAAATGCCAATCTTGATTGGCTACTGCCATCAGGTGATGTCACAGCCGCGCTGGCTGGCTATATAAGGGGGGCCTAGAGAACATGTCATCAGCTTCTTTGTCTTCAGAAAGCCGTTTGTTTGTGTGTGCATGTGCAATAAATCACAAAAAAAAACAAAAAAAAACAGAATGAGTGAATGCAGATTCAAGAAATGTGTGAGGGATATATCACACCAAACAACACGCATGATTTATGTGTGATATGTCTCGGAGGGGAGCATGTAAGGTCAAGCCCATGAGGGTTGCCGTGATAATTTCACATTGAGAAAGATTTACTCCTGTCTGGCTCTATTTACAGGTAACGGGAGTCAGGCGTCTACACTCCGCTGTTTGGGACCCGCTGTTGCCGAGGTAGTGCGGCGTCAACAGTCATGGACCTCGCAGATGGATCTGGCCGACGAGCTTGGGAGGGGTCTTTCCCTATCCCAATCCTCTGTCGTCAATTCCGAGACTCTCGCGCCGAATCCGGAAGCCTGCCCGCCGGCTTCTTCCAGCATGTTGCTTGGAACTAGATGTGACGGGAGTTGAGGTGAGATGTTTAAATGAGCCCGCCTCCCCATCGTCATCTGCGTATGGGGAATTACTGGATGAGATGACCCACGCCACCGCAAGATTGAGTTTAGACTAGAGGGAGGGGAAACAGGAACACGCTCCAGGCAGGCTAGACCAGCGCTTCCTGGCGGCTCGTAAATGTGTCCCCAGCGATTCTTCCATTTCTCCCAGATCTCAACACTTCACTTTTCATTTATGACCCGCCAGGAAGCCTCGCCCATGTGTTCCCTCCCAGCAAGTCCAACTATGCTAATGTAAAGGGGTTGAAGGAACACGGGTATATGAAGATCATCTGGCGTGGCATCTTCATGGAAGGCTCTAGTTTTGCCCTCAAAGCCATGCCAATTTACATCAAAACTTGTGGGTGAAGCGTACGCGGACGACGGGCCAAGTCGGTGGTGCCCTGCACCCCATGACGGTTATGCAGGTGTACCAGACCAAAGTCCTGAAGGACGTTGATGCTGCAGGGGTGTGGCTCCAGACATGATCAAGGAGCTCTGCCACAGACGTTGGCCGCTGAAACGTAGTTAAAATAATTAATAATCACAATGCTGAAATTAGGCTACTAAAATTAAATTGAATAAATAATGAAAACATTTCAACATAAAACATTGCAATAAAAACATTTAGGCTACATCAATGAGGCTTTCCAACAGCATACAGACGGTAGCTCAGTGGTTAACGCAACAACTCGAGATTCAAGGACCTTCAATCGACCCGAGATCGAATCTCAATGTAGCATACATGTTTTTAACCGATGTTGGCCGACAGCGTTTATATTTTATCACCTTGATGCTTAAATAGGTAACTGTTTATAACTGTTTACTTATTTAAAGTCAAGAGTTTTGTTTAATTATCATTACAACATACATTTGCTACATCCCCGTAGAACCGCAGCCGCTGCACAAACGACAATAACTGATGAAGGAAGATTGTCAGCCGATTGCATCAGAAAATGAAAATGAAGAAGCTCGTCTTTAGTCTGCTAAATTATTGTGTAATGTAAAAGAACACTAAAATTACTTAAGTTTGAAACCAAGTTTGAACATTTCAAGGTTTAAATAAAGTGTCGGGACAGTTTTTTTTAATTTATTTAAAACAGGATTGCATCGAGTTTAGAGTTTATTTCTTTTGCGATGCAAAATAAGAAACACTAGGCTAATCTTATTCTTGCGACATTTTAAATTTGTATTGTCAAAGAAATTACAGCTAAATTAAACAATTAAAACAGTACAAAACGAAAATTGTCCAAAGCAACATAGCCTAATTAAATTAAAAACATGCGTTTTTCTTTGCCTCTCTCGCGCTGGATCTCTTTTTAGCAAGTTTATTTAGTCTCCCTCGCTGCGCCCGCCGGGTCTCTCTCGAAATTAAACATTTAAAAACATGTAAAAACACATCATACAGCTGATAATACTGTATATGTCGCGGCGTGTCAGCCAAACAAATCACGGAAAAAATATTTAGCCTTTAATTGTTGCTTCAAAGACACAGCATGCCTTGTTGAATTCACCTTACAATAACTTCAATTGAAATTTTGTGTGAAAAAAAACTTTAAATAGGCTACAATAAATAAACTACAATATTTATAATTTAATAAGATATGGGGCCTACATTTGGACACAGATTTATCCTTACAATAATTTTGCCTGCTCATCTATCCGACACTCTCCATATGAAAGAGGAACATTAACACCTTTGTCCAGCAACTGTCCCTCCAAAAAACTCAATATTATTCTACAGGGATCTTTGGATCCTTAACCAGGCATGCAATTAATTAAAAAAAAAAAATTTTGTATTATTTAAATAAATATCGAACCACGGTGCTTCGTGGTAATGCTACTAAATTAAATAACATTTATAGAATAATTATGAACTTAAATGAAACAGTATCGCAACATTTCGACAAATAAATTATTTGATCTGTTTTTACATTTTAATTCAGGGCGATTTAGCCTACAAAATGGAGCGAGATTTTCACCCTTGTCTTGTCATTTTCTCATTGGGAAGCGCTTACATTGAGTATAGATCCTCTGTACCTCTCGTTTTCATATGGATTACATAATCAAATAACATTTATTAGCCTAAATATTTAGACATTTAAAGACTTTAGACATAGCAGATTTCTTATCGTGACTGAGCTGAATCGGCTTTTGGTTCATTTTTGTGACGCGCAGTTCCCGGAGACAGAGACGACAGATATAAACTGTTGTCGTTAGCCTAATAATATGAATACAAGTTTACAGTTTTGAACGATGTAAGTTACTCTACTCTTATCTGTATGACCAAAAAATTACGAAGTCGCCTATTAAGTTATTTTAGCTGTAATGAGAAAAATAAATTGCCAGAATAAAACTCGACTTTAGAAAAATGCATAGGGCCACTCGGCGTGGTGTGCCAAAACACTTATAAACTTCAATATTTCATTCAAAATAATCTCAAAACGCTTTGTGAAATTTGAAAAACCGTGCATGCATTAGGCCACTGGAACTAATGAACAACTGAAACGCTGGTTTTGATTTTATTGTTTGTCGTTTAAACGTGCCTGTTGCATATCTCTATTTTATATATTTGATATGGTCTATTGGTGAAGTAGCCTAGCATTGATTAGCTACTGTGGAGGGAGGGGTGTGGGGATTAAAATAATTCAGCAGAAGCAGGGATGTTTAGACCAGAAGGAAATCCCCGTCCCCCCTGGCAAATCACACTTTACTTAAAACCATTTTTTTTTAAACTCTAGGTTGTAGGGAATAAAAAAAAAAAAAAAAAAAAAAAAAAATATATATATATATAGCCTATATATAAAATAATTTTTTTTAACAGAACTGCTTTTGAAATTACGATTGGTAGCCTATTATTATACAGATGCAAAGTCGTTCTGTTGGATTTGTTGCTTAGTGTAAAATGGAAATGCATGGTAATTTTATTTTATAAATATAAGCAAAAAACTGTATGGTGTAACAGAGTTTTAGAGCTAGACAAATCTCTCTGCATTAACGAATATAAAATTTACAGTAGACCATGTTTGATCGGGATTCGAACCCGCGTCATCTTGATGATCGAACCGTAAGTTCTACCGCTCGGCTATGAATTTACTCACTGAGAATTTCCCAAACTTTCTCACATGAGCGAGAAAACGTTTTGTCGTTAGCCTGTGAGTGTAGGCCTATAGCCTACTGCATGAATAAAAGTAGACCTTTTACAGTTTTAAAAGATGATATCTTATCTGTATGACCAACAATTACGGAGTAGGCTTTAGCCTTTTAAGTTCTTAGCTGTTATGAGAAAAATAAATTCAAATGAACGCGCCGCCGCGTTTGTCAAACTCTAATTCAACATGCCAGAATAAAGCCAGATTTTAGAATAATGCATAGCGCCACTCGGCGTGGTGTGCCAAAATATCCTAATTATAAACTTCAATATTTCATTCAAAACCATCTCAAAACGCTTTGTGACATTTTAAAAAGCCGTGAATGTATTAAGGCCACTGGAACCAGGATTGTAACTGAAACGCGCTGCATGTCTCAATACAGGAGCAGAAGCGCTGGTTCAGATTGTATTGTTTGTTGTTTAAACGTGCATGTTGCATATTTAAAAATATTTGTTAAAAATAAATGTTTGTTGTAGGCTTATTTGGAAATGACCATAACTTGTAGTATTTCATCCTTACTGTTAATTGCCCCACTTACGTTTTGCTAAATGTCCCTTTGCGCCACCTGGCGGTCATTTCGCGAACGACTTTGAAATGCGACTGGTTTATTTTTACGGCGGTGGATTTGCCGCAGCGGTAATAGGCATTCTGGTTGACTACCTACTGTACTTTAGTAAACGTTATTTTTACATGTACACATACAAACTATATTGCTATAGCCCACTGAGATTTCTTCTAATCGCGATATACTAGTGTCTGTAATGACAACATTTCGTTGACTAATTTTGGATAGATTATAAAGTTTTTACTATAAAATAGACATCAAATAAGCTTTTGTTAGACCGTTTCTGCTCATATGTAAAATATATAGTATGTTTTGTCACAAATAAACTAATCAACTGTTATAGTGTTTGTTCCAATGCAAGCTATATCAAAATAATGAATCCTTAACTTTGAAATATGTATGATAAAATGTAGTGCCTACTTTAAAAAATAATACTTTATAAGACATTTATGGAAAAAGACTATTTTATTTTCAAGATGTTTCCAACTCAAACTTTGAACCAATTCTGCAGAATTGCCCATACAACCTATTTGACCAGGATTTGTTTCCAGGTATGACTAAAAATGTACTTTTGGCTTTCATTTATATTTTGATTGTTTGTGTGTGTATGTATATATATATATATATATATATATATATATATATATATATATATATATATATTATTATATTTATTTATTTATTTATTTATTTATTGTCCTTGCATTCTTTCTTGTGTGACACCCCTGAATGAAAGGCTCATTATTATGCAGGGTCATTGTCTGCTCAGGTGAGAACAACTTAATTATTCATGAAAGGGGTTGGGCCGTTCACGCCCATCCGCATATTGCCTTTGCAAACAAAAAAATGTTTTTCACAATTTAAAACAATCTATTGTTTTATGTGAATGATTAGACAGGATGATTTTCAGATCATTTTGAAGCCTAAACTCTAGGCGACAACATCCATTAGTCAAAAGTCTTGTGGACACATATTTAGTGTGTGTTTTGTGGCCTTATTTCAGAAACTTTAGTTTTTAGTTTTTTCAATAACCATGCATAAACAATATTCTCTCAAAAATACAAACATGTACAAACATGTTGCTAACATATTATGGTAGCCCTGTTTGTGCTAAACAGAGTGTAATTACACCAGTGCCATTAATTTCTCATTGCCTACACTATGTTGTCATTTAGAAAGTACTAGCATTCAATATTGTTCATATATGAGTCAGTTCATTGGGTTTTGGAACAATGGATCCAGAAAGACATGAAGGAAGAGGTCGAGGACACTGGAGTGAGGAGGGGGAGGAGGAGGATATGGGACTGGAGGAATAGGTGAAGGGGAAGGACAAGGCCAAAGAGACCAGCATTGCCACTCTAGTTGCCCATGTCTTAGTCCATGGTATGACTATGAGGGAGGCTAGGCAACGAGTACACCCAGACTTGAGTCGCTTCACCGTCGTCTTGATCATAAGATCCTTCATGGAGAAAAACAGGTACAATAGATGTACTTCAGACTCTCTATATTGTAACTTCTGAGTGCAGTACACTGTGCTGTTACACACACACACACACACACACACACACACACACACACACACGTACTGGAGCTGTTGCCCTATACTACTGTAATAAAAAGAAATGCATCAAATTGCCTCACATACAGATATAGTTTTCTGAATGCTTCCATTTTGTAAAAAGGATGTGTTACAGTTACAGTAATCAGTACTTCTATTTTTCTAGGACACAGAGACGATGAAATGGAAGAAGCCTGCCAAATATTCCAGTAGAAGTATGCCAGCGGGGAACAGGCACGAGGGTTTCTGGCTAGGGCCAATATAGCCTGTGATGCTATATTCATGTTCAATAACATGAATCACTCAAGTCACTCAAGAGTGGCAATGCTTGATTGTTAAGTTGTTTTGATTGATACTGTGAAGCAGCTTTGATACAATCTGTATTGTGAAAAGCGCTATATAAATATATTTGACTTGACTTGACTTTGACTTGATGCGGACGAGGTTCTCTAGACTGACCCAGACTAAAGACAGGATGCTCTGGCAGAGTATTTTTTTGTGTGTGTGTGTGTGTGTGTATTGTACTGTACAGTACATTAAGGAATAGAAAAATGTGCCAGTGTATCCATTGGTTGTGTCTTTTGTGTTCATCATGTGAAAAGGTTTGTGAGGGAGGAACCAAAAGCAACCTAACTTACCAGTTTTGGAAATGTTGTTTTGAATTTATTGCACCAGTGTGTAAGACTATGTTGTAGTGTGTGTGTGTGTGTGTTTGTGAGGGGTTGTGTGTGATGTCTGAGGGCAAAGTTTGTTTTTTCAGCAAGAGTGAATGGTTTTGAGTGTAGAGCTTCATTTTGAGCTGAAAATAGGATGTTTGGGGAATTGGGTGAGACGTTATGGATTTGTGTTTACTGTTTTGAGAATACGAGGCATAGTTTCAAGAAATGTGTTTAAGCAATCGAGAAAAACTGTAATACTTGTATGGCTGAATATAACGTAAATGATGTCTCTTACTAAAATATGTAGTAGAAAACCCATGAAAGATTTATGTTATTTTAAAAAATCCACATAATTTTATACATATTTTGGATAATAGGGGGGCGCCATTTTAGGGGCGCAGTGCATTCTGGGCCGATGACGTCAAATTGTTGCACTCGTGAGCTACTGGCGCTACCTGATGCTATTTTAACTCGGGAAATAAAATACTGATACGATGCACATTGTGCGGCTTTTGGTTGTAATTTTCAGTCGAAGGGCAACAAGAAATGCAAGTCTAGAAATCGTATACCATATATGATATGAGTGGATGTTTTTTCAGGGGCCCAGAATTGACTAGCTATGGCCCTGATGCTGACCACATCTGTTTGTGCTCAACAGAACAAACTCATTTTCAGATGAACTATTCCTTCAGAATCCATCTATTTGTTCCATCAAATTCCAGTTTGCTGCTGAGACCACACCCATTTATCGAAATGCTTTGTTGAGGTGAAATAATGTAATTATGACAAATGAACACGCTGCATGTTAAACGCTTTCAGATAATTAGTGATCACGATCTCGGATCAGCTTGACTTTCCGTCCCGAGGACATCCGTCTCTCCTCGTCTTTCTCTGCGGTGAAGGATGCGTGATGAATCTGTAATCGTTGTATTATTCCCAGCGGCTCTGAACAGACAATCCCGCTCACGGCTCTAATGAATAGAGCCCCGATCATAATCATATCAATCAACCTTTAATATCAGCCACATCCCCAAGCACACAGCAGTGAGCGATGAGAGCGAGATCAGATCGATACGCATCACGGCGGGCTCGTCGTCAGGGGCCCCGGGGCCACACACAGATATTACTGCTGCAGACACACACCAGGCCTTATTCTGACGCAGTCCACCGCCTTGACCGTCATGAAATTAAAAGACCTAGGTGCCTTTATTTGATGCTTTAACACCGGTACAATTAAATAAAATTGTATCAACAACAAAAGAAAAAAAGGTGAGATAGTGAAAATATTGTTGACCTTTTTCAGCTAACTCGCCAAACTTTACATCCTTTACCAGGATTTACAGTGCTGCTGTACCAACAGGGAGCTATTTAGATGATTTTATGTGTTTTACCCTCAAACTAAAATTAAACAAGAGGTTGTTTCTTTCAAAAACACATTAAAAGGCTATAGAACAAATTAACAACATTTAGAAATACATCTTTAAAGCACCCACAGACTCCAGCAGTACGTTCATGAAGAAGATGATGAAGATTACAGTTACAGCCCCATACTGACCTCTAGTGGAGTCAGTACAACTGTACATCAGTTCATATCAAAGATTCACATCTATATGACATGATCAACACACACACTTTAAAGGGTTAGTTCACCCAAAAATGAAAATGAAGTCATTAATTACTCACCCCCATGCTGTACCAACCCCGTAAGGCCTTCGTTCGTCTTCGGAACACAAATGAAGATATTTATGATTAAATGTGACAGCTGGATCACTCCTCCATAGGCTCCCTAAGGGATTGAAACCTGACGGCCCAGAAAGTCAATGAAGAAAATGTTTAAATATTCCATGTCACAACAGTGGCTCAACTATAAGTTTATCAAGCGACGAGAATACTTTTTGTGCGAAAAAAAAAAAAAAAAAAACGACTTTATTCGACTATTCCTTTTCTTCCTTGTAGGCCTGAAACGAGACTTCAAGAGATTACCAAAGCGCTTCGCGGAGAATAAAGACGACAAAATTCAATAAAAACAAAACAGAAACAACAATAGTAAGCATCTTTAAAAAGATGGGTCTTTAAAGACTTCTTAAAACAGTCCAGGTTTAGGGAATTTCTAATAGCCAAGGGAGGTTTGTTCCACAATCGTGGAGCAGAAAGAGAAAGAGCCCGTCCACACATACACTTCAGTTTTAAAGTAGGAAAAAAGTAGTCTGAAGAGAACAGCGGAGAGAGCGAGTTGGAGAAACTAAAGTACAAAGCTATGCCGTATGTGTTCAGATCAAGATTTTAAAATCAGTATGTGCCTGTGGTGGAAATGCAGTGCGTAAAGAGCCGGGGACGTAAGCTGTGAGCAGTGGTGTAGTGTAGGCCAGTAATATACTGGATATACTGCAGTTTCTGGATATACATGGAGACCAGAATAAAGCGCATTACAATAATCTAGCCTGGACGTATAAAGGCATAGATAAAGGCCTTCCCACATCTGGCAGAGATAGAGAAGGTCGTAGTCTGGCAATATTTCTGAGATGGAAAAACTCATTTCAAGACCATTTTAATATGGGCATCGAATGACAATTGCAATTGATAAATAACAGCAAGGTTGCGCACTTCTGATGATGGAGACACTGAGTCAGAATCCGTGAAGGAATTACTGCATTTGTGCAAAGCTGTCGGCATACCAACAAATAGAAGTTCGGCTTTAGATTCGTTAAGTTTAAGATAATTGTCATGAATCCACACTGTTATTTCTTCCAGGCTTTTTCTTCACGGAAAGAGCATGTACATTTAGGTCACAGTATAAGTAGTTTGACTGGCATCACTGGCATGTAAACGTGTGTGTGGTCAAGTGTTCATGTGCCTCGGGTTACATGCAAATACACTGCAAAATCCATTTTCCATTTGTGCTGTATATGATATATATGAGTCAGCTAAAGGATAAGCATCTGAAGCCTTGGAGTCACTGCCGTCTGCAACTGTTCACTCGTGACTCTGTTCTTCTGAAGCTGCTTTGCAGACATTTATACAGTAAAAACAGCACTAAACAAATAAACTGGGGGGAAAAGTGTGTGTGTGTGTCATGTATGAGATAATCAGAATATCACATTCCAAAGTTTTCATCAGACAATAAAATAGTAACAAATTTTCAGCACGCGAGAACAACTGATCCATACTCCTTTACCATGGTATTTACATAGTGCTCCAAAGTAAATAATACCAGATAGTACCAGGGAAATGTCCAGAAAACGCATTATCAAAGGCATTCCACAGAGCATTTCGTTTCAGGCAGCTTGTAGAATTTCCTCAGGACTCAAAAAGCCACAACATGCAACGAATGTTCGAACTCAATAAGAAGCGTCACAGCATGTCGCGTTACTCTTCACACACCTCAGACCAAAGCAGATGAACACACCAAGCAATGGCAATTTCTAAACACTGCCTCATGATGTTACGAAACCTTTACGATGCCAGAGTCATGTGACTGCAGTTAACGGGGCTTCATTACGTCATAACTGTTTCGAAACACTTCTAAATGTCACCGGTTCGCCGCTAGCGATCTCTGTCAACCCATGAATCAGGAGGAGTCACTGAGAACCAGTGAACAAGTGTCTGTGGGGTTTACCTGATCTCTTTATACATGTGTAGACTTTTTAATTAGAAAAGAACATGAACACTTCATAATCTTATTAGATGATTAGATAATTGCATTTGAAAGATTCTACTTTCAATAAAAAAATGTGCAATCGATTTGTAAAAGGTGTTTTTATGCATGTTTGGTCATGTTTTTGTTGCATTTACACTGTTCTGGCCACTAGGGGTCCGCGTGGAGACGGGTGTGGGTTCGACACAATACGGCACATTTGCTTCAACTGTTTCAGTGCTCCACGAAGCCTCGATCTGCCCACCACTAAACACGCCGATCTGAACTAAACGGACACACAACACCTCAACCTCCTGCACCACCCAACGAATCCCAGTCCTGGAGATCTAGCGTCCTGCTGGGGTCCACTCGAACACCTGCCTGTGAGGAGCAAGAGTCCTGCTTCAGGCGTGCTGGATCTCAGACACAGGACTGGGCCTCCATGATCTACACACCAGGCTTTAGAAGAGAAGAGAGGGCGGGGCTTACGGGGGTGCTGCCGTCTGATAGGGTGGCCATGCTGAGGGAGGAGCTCATCGGAGAGGAAGGGGAGGGGCTTCTCTTCTCCAGGATATCGTGAGTCTGCAGGAACTCCCGCCAGTCATGCTGCATTCTGACAGGTGACGCCATTATTCACATGAGGAGCGCATAATAACACACCCATAATCACAGATAACGGTATCATACAGAACTATTAATAATACAATAGCAATAATGACTTACTCACTATAAATGATTAAAAGCAATTACTGTTAACAAAGGAAAACCAATATTACTGATAGCGAAGTGATAGCAATAATCACAGATAACACTGCCATATACATTATTGCCTATGACAATGGAATATGTATAAATACAGATGGCAATGTGAGACTGATAATTAGCTATGGCAGCGTGATATCTCAAACTGCAGATGAATGATAATCAGGAAGTTATGGTGATATTGACTCACATCAGCACTGTGGTGTCCAGTGGATGTGTGTTCACCGTGATGTTATTCTCCACGTCTGTCGCCATCTGGTGGCTGAAACACACACACACACACTTTACTGTAGGGTATAATGGGGCTAAAGGCACACCTTAAGAAAAAAGTGCTTTCCACTATTCCCCATAGTGTATGATTGCAGAAAAAAAATATGTTTGTATTGAAAATTTTAACATAAAAATCGTATAAATGTATGCGGCAGCGAGGTCTTTTACCCCACAGACACACACAAGGTAAAAGACACAGAATTGATACAAATACTTCAGCTAAAATAATATGTTTTTAATAATGTCTAAGTTACGGTAATACTTGATCAAAACAATCACTTTAGCAAAGTTTGGACTATTTTCAGTTTATTTTGATAAATAAAAGAATTCATTTTTGTTCAGTAAATATACTGTCATTAAAATATGTTAATATAAAAATATATTTAAAAACCAAAATTATTTTAAAAAGTAAAGATTCTGAAAGTATTGAAGGAGATCCCATTATCATTTAATTTAGATTTACAGTAGTAACAATAAATTATATTAATATTAATATCGATTAATATCATATTTTTAAATATGATGGTTTCATCATAAATATGGTGATTATGTCTAAGATGGACACCCAACTTAATATATGATATTTACCATCTGAATCTGACCAAGGCTGGATTTCCCGATAACGTTGTCTCTTGGCGCGCTACGGAGACTAAAGGTATAACTTAACTAAAGCTATAGTATTTCTAGGCGTGTTAATTATTGTGCCTTTTACCCCGAATGCTATCCTTTATATTCGTCGTTTATTGAAAAACTGTTGCTTTAATTACCTTGAACAACAAATGAAAATCATTAACAAGACCTTTGTCTCAAAATATATAGTTTTAATAGTTTATTAAATAGTTTCAGCGATTCTCATTTGCTACTTAAATCTACAACATTTTTAAAGTCATCAAATATTAGATCAAATTAGCGCAGAATCAGATTAGCTCTGCCGTCCGCCATCACGTCACGGATCAGACACATTTCCACGTGCATCTTGAAAAGCAGATGTTTCACCCATCTTGTGATTTAGAGGAAAATAACATCAAATACCTACTTTAAAATAAATCTGTTTCGTGAGGAGCGAGGAAACACCAGTCTGAGTATTGAGAAGCACACACTGTGTTTCTTTTGTTCTGAAGCGCGAAACATATATCACGAGTTCATCAGCAGTGCTGTAGTGTTGAGGAAGCTCATCTCGGTCATTATACTGAATAGTTTCAGTCTGAGCGTGGATGTGTGTTTAGAGATGTGCTTATGGTGTGTGTCGTAGCACTCGTATCTGTAAGCGGAGTGTGTGTGTGTGGAGGTCTGGAAATACATGCGTTGAAAGGCGGGTGGGACATCGCATCAGGACCAAAACATGATCGTCCAATCATTTCCACAAACATGTTTCGGTCCTGAGACTTTTACAGAAGATATATGTAAAAGAAATGTTCTAGTTAGACCCCTTCTATTATTAATTGCCATCAGAGTGTGAAGAGAGTCTCAATTACGGTTGAAAACACACATTACTTAGTTGTTCTGATTCGACAATCTTTGGTAGTTGCCACCAGGAATTAATTAGCATGTAATTAGCATTAGCGTGCTTTTCATCCCACCGATCGGGATTAAACTACTGGGCTAAACTGTTAGAAAGCTGGTTTGTGATATATTTCTCTTCAAGATACATGAAATGGCTCTGTTTTCACTGCGATGATGGAGAACAAAATCTGTTCTGTAACATTTGAGCCTACAGCCCCCCCTGCACACACCCGAGAGCTCGTACATGAATACTCTATATATATAATGCATAGATGATATAAAAATGTTCGTTTATTTGTCCTTCTTGTTTCATGGTATTTGGTCTTTGTCATCCTAATCATTAGTTTTGTCTTTTACACACTGTTGAGGATTTATTCACTGGGTTGGTTTTTGAGTTATTGAGACTTTTTCAAATTGATTTAGTCTACTTTTGCCTTTTTTTTATTTGATACGTTTCCCTGGGAAAGCGCTGTGAGTTTCCCAGCATGCACTCACCTCTGCGGTGCGTATCCTCCGTTGTTCAGACACTTCACCCTCTGGAGTGACTTGAGCTCCTCCTGAAAGACAGACACAGAAAGGGGAATTCACTACGATATACTGCACTGTGTTACAACCCAATCTAATGAATCATTAATGCAAATCAGAACACAAACACCGTCAGAAATGTGGCACTGAACACAATTTGCATGCCACAACTATACAACTTTACACACAGTTTAGTGTTCTCAGGTCGTTCTACACATATATCATCCTGTATCAGTTACTGGGGAGGATCACATATGGATAATAATCAAGATCTTGCAGGGAAAATAACAGCTTAAGTCAGTTGAAATCTGCTCTTTTGTGTCAGTGAAATGTTTTCCATTTTGTGCCAAGCTCAACGGTTGCAGTCCCCAAACACACTGGCCGAGCGAGACGCTTCTGATACGCTGTGCCAACACGCGACCTCTCATCTTTTATATACTATAGACTAAATGAGTGTATTGTAGCAACACATGTTCTTAGCACTAGTAGGTGTCGCAGCACACGGGTCGTGTGAACAGGATACACACATCAAGCGTAGCGTCAGTTCTGGCAGGTCACGTTAGTCAAGCTCGCCTCAGTGACTCTCAGCTGATCCTCTACCTATAGGAATATGACACCTATCACTGTACTCATATATAAGCTCTTCAGTATTATCAGCAGCTGTCGTGTTCCTCAGGAGCTGATAACCCTCCTCCCTCCCCAGCTCCTCCTGTCTCAGTCAGGGTTTGGCATTATGATTCCCCTTGTATCAGAATAAATTCTTGAATTATGTTGTACTTTAAAATCTTGAATTAATGATATCTGCATACATTCATGTTGGTTCTGTTCTGTTTGGAACAGGTGGGTTATTGCTGCTCTTATTCATGCTAGGCTGACTCGATGCGCAGGGAGTTCTCGCCCAGAACAGAACCACACCGCCAATCCAAACTGTATGCTACTTGTCAATCGTATTTGACGATAGCGGTCCTGAAAGAAATATGGTCAGCTTTCTGTTGAGTATGAGTAGCGTTGAGTATGAGTAGCGTTGAGTATGAGTAGCGTTGTGTATGAGTAGCGTTGAGTATGAGTAGCGTTGAGTATGAGTAGCGTTGAGTATGAGTAGCGTTGAGTATGTGTCACAGTGTCTGGTTGTGTTTCCCTGGGTTATCACTAGAGGTCCTCGTTATCACGGTGTCCTTCACTATTGACTACTATTCCCAGCATTCTGTTCTGCCACTTATCTGATTATTGCACTCAGCTGTTTCCCGTCACCTTGTTAGTTCTGTGTGTATATATGCCCTGTCTGTGTTAGTGTTTGTTACGGAGTCCTTGTTTTTGTCCCCACACTTCCGTTCATGTATCTGCCTGTTTCTTGTTTGTTTCTGGATTGCCTTATTGGATTTTTGACCCTTGCCTGGACTGTTGTGAGTACGGATTACCCTATATTAAATACTGCTATTGGATCTTACGTCTCTAGTGTGTGTGTCGTGACAGAAGGACTCCGTCACAACTAGATCCAGCAGTATGTTTTGCAACATCTCTTCCCCAGCCACCGAGCGGGAGAGAAGGGAGTTGTTTAAGGGGACCCGGTTGGTAAAGTTCCGCGGGACCCGTGGAGGTCGTCATAGAGGAGGAGATAGAGAGATGTTTCACCTCCCGTCTGCCCAGCGAGAGACCGTTCACGTCCCGTCTGCTCTGCGAGAGACTGTTCACGTCCCGTCTGCCCAGCGAGAGACTGTTCACGTCCCGTCTGCCCAGCGAGAGACTGTTCACGTCCCGTCTGCCCAGCGAGAGACCGTTCACGTCCCGTCTGCCCAGCGAGAGACTGTTCACGTCCCGTCTGCCCAGCGAGAGACTGTTCACGTCCCGTCTGCCCAGCGAGAGACTGTTCACGTCCCGTCTGCCCAGCCAGAGACTGTTCACGTCCCGTCTGCCCAGCGAGAGACTGTTCACGTCCCGTCTGCCCAGCGAGAGACTGTTCACGTCCCGTCTGCCCAGCGAGAGACTGTTCACGTCCCGTCTGCCCAGCGAGAGACTGTTCACGTCCCGTCTGCCCAGCGAGAGACTGTTCACGTCCCGTCTGCCCAGCGAGAGACTGTTCACGTCCCGTCTGCCCAGCGAGAGACTGTTCACGTCACGTCTGCCCAGCCAGAGACTGTTCACGTCACGTCTGCCCAGCCAGAGACTGTTCACGTCACGTCTGCCCAGCCAGGGATTGATCAGGATATGCCCATTTGTGTGGCCGCCAAGGCTATGATGGATTACCTAGAGCGTCTGGCTCGGATCCTGGACATGCCAGGGTCTGCCGTTCCAGGATGGGAGCCTGTTCCTGAGCCGGTGCCTGTTCCTGAGCCGGAGGCAGAGCCGGTGCCCGTTCCTGAGCCAGAGGCAGAGCCAGTGACTGTTCCGGAGCCGGAGGTCATGTCGGTTCCGGACCCAGTTTTTGTGTCTGTGTTTGTGTCTGTGTTTGTGACTGTTTTTGTTCTAGTGTCGGTTTCCGAGCCGGTGTCTGTTCCCGAGCCGGTGTCTGTTCCCGAGCCGGTGCCTGCTGCTGCTCCCGAGCCGGTGCCTGCTGCTGCTCCCGAGCCAGTGCCTGCTGCTGCTCCCGAGCCGGTGCCTGCTGCTGCTCCCGAGCCGGTGCCTGCTGCTGCTCCCGAGCCGGTGCCTGCTGCTGCTCCCGAGCCGGTGCCTGCTGCTGCTCCCGAGCCGGTGCCTGCTGCTGCTCCCGAGCCGGTGCCTGCTGCTGCTCCCGAGCCGGTGCCTGCTGCTGCTCCCGAGCCGGTGCCTGCTGCTGCTCCCGAGCCGGTGCCTGCTGCAGTTCCTGAGCCGGTGTCCCCGCCACAGCCGCCCGAGGGGTCTTCACCGCCCTGGCCGCCCGAAGGGTCTTCACCGCCCTGGCCGCCCGAGGGGTCTTCACCGCCCTGGCCGCCCGAAGGGTCTTCACCGCCCTGGCCGCCCGAGGGGTCTTCACCACCCTGGCCGCCCGAGGGGTCTTCACCGCCCTGGCCGCCCGAGGGGTCTTCACCGCCCTGGCCGCCCGAGGGGTCTTCACCGCCCTGGCCGCCCGAGGGGTCTTCACCGCCCTGGCCGCCCGAGGGGTCTTCACCGCCCTGGCCGCCCGAGGGGTCTTCACCGCCCTGGCCGCCCGAGGGGTCTTCACCGCCCTGGCCGCCCGAGGGGTCTGCACCGCCCTGGCCGCCCGATGGACTTTGCGTCTCGCCCTGGCCTCCCGATGAACTTTGCGTCTCGCCCTGGCCTCCCGATGAACTGTGCTTCGCCCTGGCCGCCAGATGGACTTTGTGTTTTCCCCTGGATGCCGGTAGACTTTTTGTTTTGCCCTGGTCCCCGGTTAAACCCTCACCCCTTGTTCCTGTCTCCCTGCATGGTCCTGGCCCTCCCATCCCTCCCTCGGATCTTCCACGTTCCACCTTACTCTTGGACTCTTGTGTTGTCTTGTTTTCTGTCATGGAGCGTCTGGTAGCCGCTCCGTAGAGGGGAGGTTCTGTCACAGTGTCTGGTTGTGTTTCCCTGGGTTATCACTAGAGGTCCTCGTTATCACGGTGTCCTTCACTATTGACTACTATTCCCAGCATTCTGTTCTGCCACTTATCTGATTATTGCACTCAGCTGTTTCCCGTCACCTTGTTAGTTCTGTGTGTATATATGCCCTGTCTGTGTTAGTGTTTGTTACGGAGTCCTTGTTTTTGTCCCCACACTTCCGTTCATGTATCTGCCTGTTTCTTGTTTGTTTCTGGATTGCCTTATTGGATTTTTGACCCTTGCCTGGACTGTTGTGAGTACGGATTACCCTATATTAAATACTGCTATTGGATCTTACGTCTCTAGTGTGTGTGTCGTGACAGTATGAGTAGCGTTGTGTATGAGTAGCGTTGAGTATGAGTAGCGTTGAGTATGAGTAGCGTTGAGTATGAGTAGCGTTGAGTGTGAATAGCGTTGAGTAGCGTTGAGTATGAGTAGCGTTGAGTATGAGTAGCGTTGAGTATGAGTAGCGTTGTGTATGAGTAGCGTTGTGTATGAGTAGCGTTGTGTATGAGTAGCGTTGAGTATGAGTAGCGTTGAGTGTGAATAGCGTTGAGTAGCGTTGAGTATGAGTAGCGTTGAGTATGAGTAGCGTTGAGTATGAATAGCGTTGAGTAGCGTTGAGTATGAGTAGCGTTGAGTATGAGTAGCGTTGAGTATGAGTAGCGTTAAGTATGAGTAGCGTTGAGTGTGAATAGCGTTGAGTAGCGTTGAGTATGAGTAGCGTTGAGTATGAGTAGCGTTGAGTATGAGTAGCGTTGAGTATGAGTAGCGTTGTGTATGAGTAGCGTTGAGTATGAGTAGCGTTGAGTGTGAATAGCGTTGAGTAGCGTTGAGTATGAGTAGCGTTGAGTGTGAATAGCGTTGAGTAGCGTTGAGTATGAGTAGCGTTGAGTATGAGTAGCATTGAGTATGAGTAGCGTTGAGTATGAGTAGCGTTGAGTATGAGTTGCGTTGAGTATGAATAGCGTTGAGTAGCGTTGAGTATGAGTAGCGTTGAGTATGAGTTGCGTTGAGTATGAGTAGCGTTGAGTATGAGTAGCGTTGAGTATGAGTAGCGTTGAGTATGAGTTGCGTTGAGTATGAATAGCGTTGAGTAGCGTTGAGTATGAGTAGCGTTGAGTATGAGTAGCGTTGAGTATGAGTTGCGTTGAGTATGAATAGCGTTGAGTAGCGTTGAGTATGAGTTGCGTTGAGTATGAATAGCGTTGAGTATGAGTAGTGTTGAGTATGAGTTGCGTTGAGTATGAATAGCGTTGAGTAGCGTTGAGTATGAGTAGCGTTGAGTATGAATAGCGTTGAGTATGAGTAGTGTTGAGTATGAATAGCGTTAAGTATGAGTAGCGTTGAGTATGAATAGCGTTGAGTATGAATAGCGTTGAGTATGAATAGCGTTGAGTATGAATAGCGTTGAGTATGAGTAGCGTTGAGTATGAATAGCGTTGAGTATGAGTAGTGTTGAGTATGAATAGCGTTGAGTATGAATAGCGTTGAGTATGAGTAGTGTTGAGTATGAATAGCGTTGAGTATGAGTAGCGTTGAGTATGAATAGCGTTGAGTATGAGTAGTGTTGAGTATGAATAGCGTTGAGTATGAATAGCGTTGAGTATGAGTAGTGTTGAGTATGAGTAGCGTTGAGTATGAATAGCGTTGAGTATGAGTAGTGTTGAGTATGAATAGCGTTGAGTATGAGTAGCGTTGAGTATGAATAGCGTTGAGTATGAATAGCGTTGAGTATGAATAGCGTTGAGTATGAGTAGCGTTGAGTATGAATAGCGTTGAGTATGAGTAGTGTTGAGTATGAATAGCGTTGAGTATGAGTAGCGTTGAGTATGAATAGCGTTGAGTATGAGTAGTGTTGAGTATGAATAGCGTTGAGTATGAATAGCGTTGAGTATGAGTAGTGTTGAGTATGAGTAGCGTTGAGTATGAATAGCGTTGAGTATGAGTAGTGTTGAGTATGAATAGCGTTGAGTATGAGTAGCGTTGAGTATGAATAGCGTTGAGTATGAATAGCGTTGAGTATGAATAGCGTTGAGTATGAGTAGCGTTGAGTATGAATAGCGTTGAGTATGAGTTGCGTTGAGTATGAATAGCGTTGAGTAGCGTTGAGTATGAATACCGTTGAGTATGAGTAGCGTTGAGTATGAGTTGCGTTGAGTATGAGTAGCGTTGAGTATGAGTAGCGTTGAGTATGAATAGCGTTGAGTATGAGTTGCGTTGAGTATGAATAGCGTTGAGTATGAGTAGTGTTGAGTATGAGTTGCGTTGAGTATGAATAGCGTTGAGTAGCGTTGAGTATGAGTAGTGTTGCACCTGCACGTCTACTAACTCTCTGTATCGCATTAGTTGAGGATTAGCACTGGCAGTGGATCTACTTCAGCCCAATGTGGAAACACGGAGTAAACCAATGAGATTCAACAATTCAGACCATTTTATTCTTTCCAGTTTAATCAAGAAATAACATGTGAAGTCATGAAAAATATTTCATCGCAGACCATTTGATGCTTATGAAAGTCTGATGTCATTAGTTTAGCAGCATTATGCCAATGTCAAACTCAAAATCATCTGCGCTCAAACACTACACATGATTTATGGTGTGTGTGTGTAAATAGAGTTGCTGATATTCCAGGGTTTGGAACAGGTCCACATCATCAGTGTGAGTTTGTCTTCTAATGTGTTCACAGACACACGGTCAGATCCAGGGCTCTCTTCACATTGGTGCTGCTGCGTTCTTCACACACACAAACAGCCAAAACACACACGAAATAAAACACAATGCTTTACATAATTTAGTGTGCAAGAGGACAGCAAATCTATATTAATTTTGGGTTTTGCAACTCCAAGCAGACTGCATTGATTAGCGAGGAAACTACACACGCGATCTATATGTGTGTATATGTATGTGGGGCTTTGAAGGTGAGAGAGAGAGAGAGATGGTGGGAGGTGTGTGTTGTGAGTGTGTGTGACAGAGAGAAAGACACTGGCTGTATGATATTAAACCACACATACAGAGAGAGAGGGTCAGAGATGAAGAGAAACAGCAGTACAAACTTGATTTGTACGTTCTGATTTATGTTAATTTTTTAATGTCCTGAAGATGATACGGGTGATGCATGCGTTACACAATCATGAAGAAACTGATTTTGTTCCTCAACATGTTTGGCTTTGTGTCTGAATTTGAAGAATACTCCACACACACACACGCTAATTTGACTAATGAAATTTTAAAGTCCCCCTGTGGTGAAAATCCAGCGTTTAATGTTGTTTATGTGTCTATGTGGTGTGTTTAATACGCTTTAAGACACACCGTGTGTAAGTTCATAAGTCGACAGCATTGCTGAGTATTTCCTGCTTAAAACTGCAGTGAACCAAAGACAGTCTCAAAAACACGGTTTGAAATCACTGGTGTTTCTGACGTCACAAACGACCTTGTAACCAATCAGATCAACATGTGATCGTCAACCAGTGGATCTCTGAGCTGAGTGAGTGAGTGGAGGCGGGGCTCATCTGCATATTCATAGAGCCGCGCATACTAAATGAGGCGAGGGTGTCGAGTTACATTCAAGATATTTTAAGGCATGAAGACATTTTATTCAAGGAAAAAAATTGTTAAATGTGTCATTTTGGTGATTAAAGATGAGTTTTAAAAGATAAAATCATTGTCTACGGGGGACTTAAACTGTTCCTCTGAGATGAAGTCTTCGCTGATCCCTGCCTTTACAGTAACTGTGTAAAACAAAAAACGTTTGAGCTTCTGTTCACCATATTTGATGTGCTCTATATGTGTGTTGATCAATGTTTATATGTGAATAAAATCCTAAATGAAATCTGTTCATCATATAAAGTGAATGTTTCTCTCCAGAAGACATGTGTTTTCTGCGGCTCGCAGCACATAAATGCAAGCAGCTGGGATAACTCGTTTAATAAACGCTGTTAACCACAGCCAGGAGCAGTGCTAAACAAACATCAGTCAACACACACACACACACACACGGTGACAGCCGCTCAATCATCCCTAACCAGCAGAGCAAACATTAACTAAATACACACTTCACAATAATGTCTCTTTAGGCAATGCACAAACTAACATTAACAAGCAATGTGCTATATATTTGTTGCAGTATTTATTCATCTTAACATGATGTACAACTGTACATCAGCTCACTGTTAGTTCATGTCAGCTCCAATTAAAAAATATTAAAAGCTACAACTTTTGATTTTAATAAGCGTAGATGTTACACCTCAGGTGTGCAGTATTTTCTAATAATTCAATGGACCTGACTCCATTATTCCACTTATAAATCGGTTACCAAACCTCAAGACATTGTTCATATGTTGTATTTTAAGACATTTGTCAGGTTTTTGTCCTTCAAGCGCCCTTGTGTGTAGGACTAATTTCTTATAAATCTCATCCTATGCCTCCGTTGCTAATTCCAAAACATCATTTTAGAGCTATTAACAGAGACTTGATCCATTGATAGCAGTATTACAGTTTTTCTCCATTGGTTTGGCTCATTTCTTGAAACGGAAATTACATTCTCAAAACAACATGGAAAAACCTCCAAACCACTTGGCAATTGTTCACAACAGAATTGAATTTCTCCTTCATTTCATCAAATTGCAAATGTCCAAGTAAATGTCTCAATGTCTCAGTACCCCTTTGCAAATGATTACTACATTTAGCACAATTTCCAAGTGAATAGATCTTGTTGATCTAAACTGATTGTCGATTCTCAGTCTAATGGTTGTTCGCTCCAAAACGTGTCGGCGTCATTTCATTGTATGAGTCATCACATGCACAATAGTCTGTTCAATTGTCAAAATTAGTCAAGAACATAATAAAGATATGAATACCATATATGAATCCATTGGAACATTTGATTAATTTATTACAGCAATTGACAGTCAGTGTGAAACTAGAACTTGACTAACAAAGGAGTTTCACACATCTCAGATGACCAATCAAACAGTATGTTTAGTTACCTGACAGGTGCTGTCTATGACTGTGAATGCTGCCAAACATGTATCTAAAGAGCTTGACCATGCAGGACCAGCTCAACATCTGAACATGGAGGCACTTGGCCAAGTAAATGAACAAGGGCAACTGCCTGCTTGAGGAAGAGGATGAAGAAGAAGAGGAGGAGGAGGAGGAAGGGTGCTTGGTGGTGGAATAGGGGGAAGAGGCCGAGGAGGAAGAAGACACCATGCTGTCCCGGATGAAATTCGGGCCACAATTATAGACCATGTTATCAACCATGGCCTCACAATGGCAGAGGCAGGTCGCCGAGTGCAGCCTAATGTGCCTCGCTCTACAGTCTCCTCCAACATCCAAACCTTTCGCAGAGAAAACATGTAGTCAGTCAACCTGGCCAAGGGCTGAAGACGTGGCCGTAATATTATTGGCCACCGGGCCACGGTGGATGTCCCAGGCCAGCGAGGGGGCAATATAACTATGTGTGCCGCCATATCTGAGAATGGTGTGGCCACTCACATCCCCAGTCTTGGCCCATACAATACACAGAAGCTCCTCATGTTCTTGGAACGCCTTCATTTTTATCCCTGAAAATGAGAGCGGTCTCGTAGGGCCTCACCTACCACAATATGTCATTATATGGGACAATGTGAATTTCATCCGTGGCCCGCTCATCAGGGCCTGTTTCACTACTCATCCAAGGATAGTCATGGTGTTCCTACCACCTTACTCTCCTTTGCTCAATCCTATTGAGGAGTATTTCTCCGCTTGGAGATGGAGAGTGTATGAGCATCAGGCTCAAGATCAGAGCTCCCTGCTCCATGCAATTGACGCTGCGTGTGAGGATATTACAGGAGATCAGTGTAGGGGATGGTTGCGACATGCACGCCGTTTCTTCCCACGTTGCATCGCAAGGGAGAATATACGCTGTGATGTGGACGAGAATCTGTGGCCAGACAGACAGCAGCGTGTGTTTATATTACAGTATATTATGCTGTATATACATTTTCTTTTTACTCTGATGTATGGAAGTTACTTCATGTGTGTGAATGATAATGGTTACAATTTCCTTGGCAGTATGAGTGTAATGTGTGATGTCAAACCTTGGAAGCTCCTCCTAAAATCATTTTTCTTTTTTTCAGTTTTATACACAATTGTATTCTGTTAGCTGGACAAAAAAAACAGTATAGTAACCATTGTCAATGAAGGACTGGGCTAAGACTGAAAGGTGGACATGAGGGATATTTCAATGGTCCTCAGCCATAGTGACAAAACATCTAAACATTTTGACTTGCAGTGCTTACACAATGCCAAAGGGACGAAGCATTTGGGGGCACTGACTGTTTAAATGAGAAGGAAATTTAGTTTTGACACATGAGTGAACTGTTTTGGGAGAGGTATGAGCTTTTGCAGGTGAACCATGGTGTTGTGCCGAACCATCCACATTATTTGAAGCGTGAGTGAACAGTTTTGGGAGAGATATGAGCTTTTGCAAGTGAGCTATAGTGTTGTGCTGAACTGTAAGACTGTTTTGCCAAATGATCTTAGAGTTTTGAGAATGTAATTTCTGTTTCAAGAAACCAATGAAGAAAAACTGTAATGCGGTCATTATAGAGAGAGAGAGAGTTATCAAGCGTGTGTGATTTACCTGAGTGTGTGTGTCTCTCAACAGTGTCTCTAATAGCAAAACTGTAAGTTTATCTGCTTCAAGAACAGTGCTATTACATCGCTACTGAGAAACGTCATGCAGCTTCTACGTTTCTAAACTATTTTACTGATAGTCATCAGAGCAGCGCTGACAGCATGTGAGTGTGTGTCTGTACACACTTGTGAGTGTGTGAGCATGTGAGTGTGTGTGCGTTTAAGCAGGAGAAAGAGAGTATGTGCTGTCCATACATAATAAAACGGAATTCTTTGGCAAAAACATGGAGATAATTTGTGTTTTTTATCCTGTTGTCTACTATATTTATTTGCTCAGTCAGTGTCGGTGTGGGTTTTGGTTCTTTTGGTTCTTTTGCTGCTGTCAGATTCAACCATGCAACAGCCCTGTAGTGTAATAGTAAATAATGTACTCGTAGTGACGTACCATTTTCTTTCCTATGATTGTACACATGCAGAAGACAGAATGACCTGGGTTAGCTCGATGTTTATACTCATGAAACACATGGAAGTGGATCTGCTGTTGAGTAGTTGTGCATTTAGTGGGCACATCGAGACATGTTCACAGTCCAGCAGCGCCGAAACAACATGACAGAGAAGCAGTGAACCCACAAACTCAGAGTCAGACTCTAACAGGTATCCTGAGAGCTCTTTGTGTGTGTGTGTGTGTTTGGGTCACTGGGCTCAGTGGGAACGAGGAGCAGCGATCATGCACACACTGCCGACACACACACACACACACACACACACACCACGAAGCCCTCACAGCAGTGTGTGAAGCTGCAGGAGAGATGTGTGCTGTGACTGTGGGAGCATCTGGCTGGAGACAGACTGGGAATACACTCCCACTTTCAGTTCAGTGTGTTTACTGTGTCCTAACCAACTCAGCCTCATTGGGAAAACGCGCCTGTAGCAACATTTCTCCAACGTAATATTAAGTTGCTTCTTGCTCGTTTCGTGACACAAGTGAAATGTCCAGTGAGTGGCACTTAAAAGGGTTAGTTCACCCAAAAAATGAAAATTATGTCATTAATGACTCTCCCTCATGTCGCTCCAAGCCCGTCAGACCTCCGTTCATCTTCAGGACACAGTTTAAGATATTTTAGATTTAGTCCGAGAGCTTTCTGTCCCTCCATTGGAAATGTATGTACGGTATACTGTTCTTGTCCAGAAAGGAAATACAGACATCATCAAAGTAGTCCATGTGGCATCAGTGGGTTAGTTAGAGTGTTTTGAAGCATCGAAAATACATTTTGGTCCAAAAATAACAAAAAACAGGACTTTATTCAGCATTGTATTGTCTTCCAGTTCTGTTGTGGATGGGGGGATGTTCATTTTGATGTTACCATTTAAGGTTATTTTTTCAGTTTAAATTTCAAAATAGAGAGTAAAATTGGCCACATGAAAATGTTGTGAGAATGTACAACAGTGTGAGCCATCATATGATCTCTGCCGCGTGGTGAGCTCCTGACAATCTGCTGAGAGAGCAAAGTTATAAACCATTGAATGTTACGCGTCCAGCCTTCGTTCTGTCTCTGTCTAATAAGCTCCTCTGACAGTTGGAGACAGTGACTATGAATATGGATTGGGTGAGCTTGTTTATTCCAGTGGATGAACAGAAACTCTGCTCAGGCTTCACCAGGAGCCAATGTTTCTGTAGTGAGAGCGGCCTGATGTTTTTTGACAGCACTGAAGGTGAAGGTTATCTCCTCGACACTGACGGGGGGGGGGGGGGGGGGGTGAAACTGCTAGTGTTGCGTAGCGGGCATGTTACGGATACGTGGTGTACATTTTTTAGCAATCAAAAAGCATGTCTAATTAATTGAAATAATGTATTATGAATCATTAAATGTATACAAAATTAAAAAAAAATATGAGAAAAATGTCACATTAATTTTGTGTTGTGTATTTTCTGGTAATAAAATGAAGACATAAAACACAAATTTTATCATTTATCATCAATTTTAATCATATAACATAAAATTTTTGTCAAACAACGTGCTGCACAATGAGCTTAACTGTTAAAATTAAAACATGGATTATTCCTTAAATTCAGCTTTGATGCTAATTTATTTGGATTAGTGTTAGTATATTATTACATTGGGACATATCTAAATTCTACTGTACAACGGTAATAGATTTCTATCAAGTTAAACCAAACTCTTATTTTGACGGGTTGCCGTGAAGACCTTTTGAGTTTCTGTGTGTTTATGTCATGATGATAGTTTTTGTCAAATGAAGCGGTTAAATGATCACGAAGTGACTTTCGGAGTGGATCTAGAGCCTGGAGAGGAAGTTCATGCATTTTTGTGTCTTCATATAGGCCAAAAAACAGCGCAAGCGTCACACGTGTGTGTGTGTGTGTGTGTGTGGTTAATGAAACTGCGCGTCGGCTGCACCATTCATTACACAGAACAAGCAGGATTCGTATTTAAATTGTCTTTGTGGCTTAATATCCATACACACTACATCGTGATTTGATTTCAAGTGTACTGAACTGCTTTCTATTTATTCCTCAAAAGATTTACAAATTCGATGAAATTCCGCGTTATACAGTAAATTCCTTTTTCCCATGTGTAGGATTACCGGCGGAACATTCTGATCTCTGGCTGTCAAGTTCAGTTGAAGTTTCGCTTGGGTTATTTGAATCCAGTGTTTCCCCCCCCAAAACAATGGTAGGGGAAACACTGGATTCAAATAACCCAAGCGAAACTTCAACTGAACTTGACAGCCAGAGATCAGAATGTTCTACACTGTATGGAAAAGAACAGCATTAACATTTTGATGTCCTTATATCTTAAATGAACTGTTTCCCCCATAATTGTGCAATGAAATATTCACAGATGTTTAAAGAGGACTGCATTTTTGCAAGTAGTCATTTAGTAGACACTCGTATCCATGCACAGATACTGGCATGTTATTCATTTCCTTTCGATTGTCCTGCACTGTTCTCTCCCTTTACCCAGCTCCTAGTTTTAATGGCTTTTTATATCCACTCACATCAAAAATCCATAAGAGGTGCAATGAAACTGTTGTTAGCTTGCTTAACCCCTAAAGTAAATGTACTGTACGTCCCAGCTCAGGACAGTCACTAGTGGAGGTTTGTGTGCTCTTGTGATGTCATCGGCCAATCAGCGTTGTCATGACATCCTGTGTCCATCCATGACATTAATGAGATTACATTTATGTGACTGGCTTTGTGTGTCCCATAAGTAAAGTTTTGTATGCACTCTTTGCGGTATTCATTGGGCCACAGGTACAACCTCCTGCTCCAGCACTGACTGAAAGAAAATGTGATGCTTTGTTGTCATTGTATTAAAATAATTCCAAACGTGTTATATTAATACGATTTGAAGATAATTATTAATAATTTCTTATTTGTATATCAACTTTCACAATCATTTTTATTCTGAATTAACTATTGAAAGTTGATTTTCCCCCATTGAATCTTGACCACTTCCACCACTGTGTTAGATGTGTTGGTCTAGTGGTTGAATTTGGTGTGCAAGAGGACAGAGATTCAAATAACCACCTCATATTGTAAGGATTGCTCAGAGTCGGGAAGATCCATTTGCAGCTTTTATTTGATATAAGTAGACAATAGTAGAAGGGCTAGGCAAAGAGTACTCAGATACACAGGCGTTGAAGTCCAGGCCAGGCTGAGATTCGTCGAAGCACGGTAAACAATCCAGGGTCAAGGAAGCCAGAGAATAATCGAAAGCCAGGAAACAGTCCAAGGTCCAGGTAGCCAGAGAATGATCGTAGATAACAGCAAACAGTCCGAGATCTGAACCAGTAGGAGAAAACACCAGGATAAACGCTTAGTAAGTAAGCCAGGGCTAAACAATACTTCGCACTGAATGAGGGTTGAGAGCTGGTTAAATACACAAGCAAATGGGATACAGGTGTGAGAGCAATGAGTGGAAACAGGTGTGTGTGTAGGTCCAGATGAACTGCATGATGGGAGATGTAGTGTTAATACTCAGGAGACGGCTCTCTACGTGGGTTTGAAGGAGGTGATGCAGGAAACCTCTGCATTATAGAGCCCCCTCCCTGCGAGCGACTCCCGGCGCGAGAAGGTAAACGGCGACGGGGTCTTCCACGAGGTCGAGGAGCAGGTTTGCTGGGGTGTGCTTGGTGGAATTCCTCGATAAGTGTGGGATCTAGGATGTCCTTAGCCATGATCCAACACTGTTCCTCTGGACCGAACCCCTCCCAGTCGACTAGGTACTGAAGGACGTTACCTCTGCGCCTGGAATCCAGCAGTTCTCTTACCCGATACGCTTCCTCGCCGTCTACTAGGATTGGAGGAGTGGTTTGTGTTGTGAGTTCCTCTCGTCCCTCTCTCGGGACGGGCAGCAGGTTTCAGCAGGGAAACATGGAATGTGGGAGCTATACGATAGTTAGTGGGAAGTTTTAGACGAAACGACACTGGAGTAACTTGTTTTAGGATCTGGAATGGACCGACATATCTGGGGCTGAGCTTGCGGCAGGGAAGCCGTAGTTTGAGATCCTTTGATGACAGCCATACCCATTGGCCTGGGCGGTAATGGGGGGCTGGTCTACGATGCCAGTTGGCGTGGTGCTCCTGACGCCTAACCGCATGTACCAGATGGGTATGCGCCTGATCCCAGACCTCCTCACTCCTTTGTAGCCATTCGGTAACGGAAGGGAGCTCTGTGGGTTCCCCGGACCAAGGGAACAGCGGGGATTGGAAGCCAAGAATGCACCGAAACGGAGTTAAACCAGTGGCGGGCTTAACCAGGGAGTTCTGCGCATACTCTGTCCAGAACAGATATCGGCTCCACTCTGTTTTTTGTCGCTGGTAGTATGTGCGCAAGAACCGAATGATGTCCTGGTTCAGATGTTCTGTCTGCCCGTTGGATTGGGGATGATATCCGGAGGACAAGCTGATGTTTACATTGAGGTGTTTGAAAAAAGCTCCCCAAACTCTAGAGGTGAACTGTGGCCCTCGGTCTGACACGATATCGTCCGGCAGACTGTAGAAGCGAAACACCTGATTGCACAGGATTTCGGCAGTGGCGAGTGCTGTGGGCAGTTTGGGTAGTGCCACCAGTCTGCATGCTTTGGAGAAGCGATCGACTATGGTCAGTATGGTGGTGTTACCCTGGGATTCCGGGAGGTCGGTGATGAAATCTATAGCGATGTGCGACCAAGGTCGTTGGGGAATGGGCAATGGAGTGAGAAGTCCAGCAGGGAGTTGACGAGGTGTCTTGGAGGTGTTGCAGCTGGTACAGCTTTGGATGTGGTTGGTAGTGTCTGTGAGTAAAGAGGACCACCAGAACCGGTTGCGGAGCAGGTGAACGGTGGCAGTGATACCAGGATGACCGGAACTGGGCGTCGTGTGAACCTGATCTATGAGGCGAGTACGTAGGGAAACAGGCACATATAGGCGATCAGGAGGGCAATTCATAGGTGTAGGTTCCTGCTGATTAAACAGTTCGATCTCCGTGGTGATGTCCCATTGTACTGGGGCGATGAGCAAACTGTCAGGAAGGATATTCTCTGTACCCGTTGTTTGGGTTGTCTCCTCAGTTTGACGAGAGAGAGCGTCGGCCTTAGTATTCTTGGAACCTGGTCGGTATGTGAGGGTGAACTGGAACCTGGTAAAGAACAGGGCCCACCGAGCCTGACGAGGATTCAAGCGTTTGGCCGAACGGAGGAATTCGAGGTTTCTATGGTCAGTGAGGATAATGAATGGTTCCTGCGCTCCTTCCAACCAGTGCCGCCACTCCTCTAGAGCCAATTTCATGGCCAATAACTCACGGTTGCCCACATCGTAGTTGCGCTCCGGGGGAGTGAGCTTACGGGAGAAAAAGGCACAAGGATACATTTTCTCAGGCATCCCCTGACGCTGGGAGAGAACTGTTCCTACTCCAGTGTTGGAAGCATCCACTTTGACGATAAACTGGCGCATGGGGTCGGGGTGCCGCAGAAGTGAAGCGAGCTCGGAGATCATCAAAGGCTTTGGAGGACTCAGGTGACCAGCTCAGACGATGGTTGTAGCGTTTCATCATGGCAGTCAGAGGAGCAGCAACTGTACTGTAATTCCTGATAAACCGACGATAGAAGTTTGCAAATCCCAGGAACCATTGTAACTGCTTGATGGTCTGGGGAACTGGCCAACTCAGGACTGCCTGAACCTTCTTTTTGTCCATCGCCACACCCTCTGAACTGATTACGTAACCCAGGAAAGACGTACTCGTGCGGTGGAATTCACATTTCTCGAATTTGGCAAAGAGCTGGTAGTGGAGAAGTCGTTGGAGAAGTGATCTGACGTGCTTCACGTGCTCCTTCATGGTTGAGGAGTAGATCAAAATGTCGTCGATGTAGACGATCACCCATTTCTTCAGCATTTCACGAAAGACGTCGTCCATGAACGCTTGGAAGACCGAAGGACTGTTGGACAGACCGAACGGCATGACGAGGTACTCATAGTGCCCACTAGTAGTGGAGAAGGCTGTCTTCCACTCGTCTCCTTTGCGAATTCGAACCAGGTTGTAGGCATTACGGAGATTCAACTTGGTATAATACTTGGCCTGGCGAAGCTGTTCGAGAGCGGCTGGTACCAACGGCAGTGGATCACTGAACTTGACTGTAACTTTATTCAACCCATGGTAGACGATACATGGACGCAGAGTGCCATCCTTCTTAACGAAGAAAAATCCGGCTGCGGCGGGCGAGGTCGAAGGCTGAATGAACCCCTTGGCTAATTCCTCCTCGATGTACTTCCTCATGGCTTCGGACTCAGGCTGTGACAGAGGAAAGACTCTGCCCTTAGGTGGTGTGGTGCCGGGTAACAGCTCGATGGCGCAATCACTGGAACGGTGCTCAGGAAGTTGTGCAGCCCGGTGTTTGCTGAAGACGTTGGCCAGATCGGAGTATTTGGCGGGCAGGTTAGGATCACTGAACCCGGGCGTGGAAGCCTGGAGGGAGTGGTTTGGAGTACGCTTGACCTTGGACAGGCATGTTCTGTGACAAGAGAGGTCCCGTTGGACGATCTGGTTCTCGCGCCAGGAGATTTGGGGATTGTGTGTACGTAGCCATGTAAGGCCCAGGACTATGTGGTGCTTGGAGCCCCGGATAGACTCGGAGTGAAGTGTTCCCATGTGTAGGATTACCTCTTCGGTGAGTCGGAGGATCCTCCTCTCTCCTATGGGCCGACCGTCTAGCGCCTCCACTGTTAACCCTCTGAGGTCGGCTATCGCGCCGGCGCGATAGTCTCGATTTTTTCCTTATCAGTGCAAAAGAGAATCAAATTACTCTGTTGATTTTGATCGTACATATAAGTGTTGTACATCATTAGATCATGTTAAGTCTCTATTATTTTTGTGGGTACTCACAATAAAAACAAAGTGTTGTGCTTTTCATCAAATAAAGAAAAATAAACATGATGCGCGTTTTGCCTTCTCTCTGTCAGTGAGGTCCATTCTGAAACGCGTCCGTAAAATTAACTGTAATTCAGTCAATACTTGTCACAGAGATACTAGAGATTTCTCTTTATGAAGCTTGCATTCTCTTCTTTTAAATGAAGTAATTTATGAAAAAAAATATATATATTTTCAGTTCATGTAATCCGTTTGAAACCAAGGAGAGGTACAGTTTTTCGTTCTCCCTTCATTATTTTTAATGAGCTGAGGCTGCCACGCCCCCGGCGCTTTTCACATGGTAAATACGTGATATAGGCATCGCACACACGGACACGCCCCCCGATCAATGCCACAAAAACACGAAGTTTCTTCATCAGATTCACTGATAGTTCATCACGTTTTGAGGATGGCACGCTACTCCGGTAAAGATGCCCTTCAGATGATTCTGGAAAGCGAGGAAGAATTCACCTTTTCCTCAGAGGAAGATTGCAACTCAGACGACGAACGGCTGCATTTTCATGAACGGATTGATCCCGCCGAGGATGCAAGTTCGGAGTAAGTTGTTTAGTATATATATAATATATACACCATATATTTTTATATGTTCTGTTTTGGTTAGCCTATGATACTAAATATCATGCGTAAATACTACTGTCTTATCCGTAATATATCTTGTTTGCGAATATCTGCTTAGGTTATACAATGTGATTTAGAGCAAATATATTCAGCCTCCGGTAAAATATGCAATACTGTCTAAATACAATATATTTTTATATATAAATGTTCTGTTTTGGTTAGCCTATGACTACATATCATGCATAAATACTGTCTTATCCGTAATATATATTGTTTGCGAATATCTGCTTAGGTTATACAATGTGATTTAGTGCAAATATATTTCAGCCTCCGGTAAAATATGCAATACTGTCTAAATACAATATATTTTTATATATAAATGTTCTGTTTTGGTTAGCCTATGACTACATATCATGCATAAATACTGTCTTATCCGTAATATATCTTGTTTGCGAATATCTGCTAGTTTATACAATGTGATTTAGTGCAAATATATTTCAGCCTCCTGTAAAATATGCAATACTGTCTAAATACAATATATTTTTATATATAAATGTTCTGTTTTGGTTAGCCTATGACTACATATCATGCATAAATACTGTCTTATCCGTAATATATCTTGTTTGCGAATATCTGCTTAGGTTATACAATGTGATTTAGTGCAAATATATTTCAGCCTCCGGTAAAATATGCAATACTGTCTAAATACAATATATTTTTGTATATATAAATGTTCAGTTTATTACTTATCATGCGTAAATAATGTTTGAAATTTAGTGATGTGTCGTTCGCTAAATACGTGCGGTCTATATGGCCCATCAACAGATACTCGCGGCATCAACAGATACTCGCGGTGACGCGGTCAACGGCCCATCAATAGATATTTCTCCGTCCCATGGCCCATCAACAGATATATACATACATTGTGCATCCATACCCATTAAATGTCCATCAGTTTACTTTGGATAATGTATGCTAACAGTTTTTTTGTTTGTTTTTTAGGAATGCGGCTGCATCACACTCTCCTTCTCCAGCACCGCAGAGGGACACGCAGGTGTCGTTCAGTTCTCAGTGCGATCGAGAATCATACTGAGTAAGTGCACAGATGTAATATTTTACTGATGAAATGTAATTGTGTTAACAACGTCATAATATACAAGTACCTATTCTTGTGTGAAATGTTGTCTTTTTTTATCCATGGCCATTATTGATTGATAATGATAATAATTTCTTTGATTGTTTTATCAGCATGCTCACACTTTTTATTTTTTTTATTTTTTTTTACAGATGTGACAATGAACATGTCCAAGCACCTGTTCTGAAGAGAGCTAAGGCAAACAAGCAGGCGAGCAACAGGCAGTCCACTCTGTCATGGAAAACAGAGACTGATGTTGACATTGATCCACAGACACTGCGATTCCTTCCTGCACGGGAAACTGGACCGCAACTGAGCTCTGTAGACTCACATTCCCCCATGAGTCTTTTCAAACTACTTTTTTCAGAAAGTGCTGTGTCAACTCTGTGCCACAACACCAATGCTCAGGCTGCCAAGGCAACTGCAAAGGGCTGCAAATATAAATGGACAGATGTCAGCATTAGTGAGATGTACCGCTACATTGGGCTGCTGTTTTACATAGCGATCTTCCTTTACTTTGGTTTATTTTGCTCACATTTGATTTGCTTAGAGCCCGCATCAACGGGGCATAAGCATTTACTGTGAGATACCTGACTTTACTTTTGTTTATTTATCGCTCACAATTGCTTTGTTTATAGCCGACTGATTATTTTTTTTATTTTGCTCACATTTGATTTGCTTAGAGCAAATTTAGAACATTGAGTTCCTCCACAAAGAGGAATTACAATAAAACAGATTGAAAAACAAAACCTTTGAATCTCCTCTCATTCAGTATTCAGGCTGCCACACTTGATGGGCCATTAACCATTGGGGGAGTGTTTGTCACACCCCTGGTCTGAATCTCATTCATATTGATCGGCCATTACCACTCCCACGCATAAACCTCTTCTGACAAAAAAACAGATTTTCAAAGTTTGAATCAATGTTTTGTTTTATGTGAACGATTAGGCAGGATGATTTTCACATCATTTTGAAGCCAGAACTCGAAGCGACAACATCCATTAGTCAGAAGTCTTGTGGACGCATATTTAGCATGTGTTTTGTGGTCTTATTTCAGCAACTTTCATTTTTATTTTTTTCAATAACCACGCATAAACATTATTCTCTTAAAAATACAAACATGTACATACATGTTGTTTACAAATTACAATAGCCCCGTTTGTGCTATATAGAGTTAATTTACACCTTTGCCATTAACATGTTTATAAATAACTGAAAAAAGCACAAATGTCAGAGCATGTCAGAACACCTCCAGGACCCAGAAAACACATCAGACCTCAGAGGGTTAAGGGAAGATCACATAGATTAGTTTAAAGTTTGTGCTGAACTATGAACTCGTGAGACATGAAATTTCCTGTAGCTCCTGAATCTAGCAATGCTGTAGTGTCAATCTTCCTGCCATGGAGAGAGAGACGAACAGGTAGAATGAAACCGGGCCACTGGTTGTCTGAAACACCCGTTGCACTCACCGGTTGAACCTGGGAAGGTGGGCGAACTGGGCAGGTGAGTCTTCGACGACCAGACTGACCGCAGTAGAGGCAAAGGTGCTGCTGCATGCGTCGCTCAAGTTCCTCGGGAGTAAGACTAGTGAAACCCAGCTGCATGGGCTCTGATCCAAGCATGTCATCAGAACGTGCACGATAGGAGGCTCGAGGAGTACGGCGAGAGCGAATCAGGTTGTCTATCTCGATGGCCAGGTTGATGTATTCGTTTAACGACCTCCCCTCGTCGCGGCACGCCAATTCAGATTGTAGTTCGTTGGTAAGGCCCTTCCTGAACAAGGTCGTTAGAGTGTCCTCAACCCAATTGGTCTGTGGTCATCAGCAGTGGTTCTTCTCCCCTGTGTGTGACTGAGGAGGCGTTCCCCAGCATCACCCTGTTCTGCGGGGTGTTCAAAAACGCAGCGGAATTCCTGGGTGAATGATGCGAACGTGGTAAAGGGGAATCCCTCCGGCCTCCAGATGGCAGTCACCCATTCCAGTGCCTTCCCTGTGAGCAGTGAACACACAAAGGCTATTTTCCCGGCATCTGCGGGATGTAGTGTGGGCTGTTGGTCAAAGTAGAGGCGGCATTGGAGTAGGAAACCCTTGCATCTCGCTGACGCACCGTCGAACTTCTCTGGAAGAGCGAGCTGAGGATTGACAGTAGCACTCGCAGTCAACGGGGAAGCCCCTGAGGGCTGATCGGTGGTGGCGTTGGCCGCTGATACTTGCAGTCATCGTATCGCGTTCACAAGCTCATCAGTGAGCGTTGTAAGGTGCTCCAACTGATGTTTGTGCTGTACTAGTGCGGCAGCCTGTGCAATTACTTCAGTGGTCAACTGTGAGACCGCTTCTGGACCTGGGTGTGGCGAAGTATTCTGTAAGGATTGCTCAGAGTCGGTAAGATCCATTTGCAGCTTTTATTTGATATAAGTAGACAATAGTAGAAGGGCTAGGCAAAGAGTACTCAGATACACAGGCGTTGAAGTCCAGGCCAGGCTGAGATTCGTCGAAGCACGGTAAACAGTCCAGGGTCAAGGAAGCCAGAGAATAATCGAAAGCCAGGAAACAGTCCAAGGTCCAGGTAGCCAGAGAATGATCATAGATAACAGCAAACAGTCCGAGATCTGAACCAGTAGGACAAAACACAAGGATAAACACTCAGTAAGTAAGCCAGGGCTAAACAATACTTCGCACTGAATGAGGGTTGAGAGCTGGTTAAATACACAAGCAAATGGGATACAGGTGTGAGAGCAATGAGTGGAAACAGGTGTGTGTGTGTAGGTCCAGATGAACTGCATGATGGGAGATGTAGTGTTAATACTCAGGAGATGGCTCTCTACGTGAGTTTGAACGAGGTGATGCAGGAAACCTCTGCGTTACACATATTCCCTGCTGTTGTTCAGTCACATTGTTTTTCTGCTCATGAAATTGCTTAACTTGACCTTTCACAGAGTTTTAGAATCTTGTCTTTGTTCTTTAGTTTTTGGGTCTCTCTCAGTTTAAAGACTTCTGCACTTGGATTCACTAAATCTCTCAGCCTGAGCTCACTGATACACAAACATGTCTCATAGCAGTAAACCACCATTCATAACAAAAACCTTCCTCAGCCAATCTAGAATCCAGCGCAGATGTAATGAATAATGCATGCTCCTCATGCAGAACCCCCTGAGATCTCCAAACACACCGCCTGTGGTGTTCAGTCATCCAGAAGACAAGAGGGTTGGAGATAAACTCTGCAGGACTGTGGCCCTCCAGGAGCAGGATTGGACACCACCAAGGATTTCTTCCACAACTAACTAACTAATTGTCATTAGTCAAGAGTGTAGCATCTTAATGCTTACCTCACGTAGTTGATTTAATATGCAGCACATCTTCTGCGGTCTTTGCTGTTTCTGGCAAGTCCAGTGCTGTGTTGATCAAGAATCCGTGTGCAGAAATAAAAGCCCATATATCTCCATTGACAGCTTAAAGGATTAGTTCACTTCAGAAGATGTTCATGTTTTTATTTTAAAACATTCTAGGATGTTTCTCCATATAGTGACTTCAATGGGGTCCAACGGGTTGACCTGAGAAAAATCCTGGAATGGTTTCCTCAAAAAGCTCCATGTTTTTCGATTGAAGAAAGAAAGACATGAACATCTTCTGAAGTGAATTAATCCTTTTAGCAGCATGAACCTGTCAATGGAGATATGTGGGCTTATATTTCTGCATGGACGTTCTCTCCACTCCTGGAATGTTTAATTCAAAAATCTTAATTTCTTTTCGACTGAAGAAAGAAAGACATGAAGATCTTGGATGATGTGGGGGTGAATTAAGTGATCAGGAAATCTTAATTCTGATGTGAACTACTTCTTTAAATAGTCATATAAAAGATGCAAAAACTTGTCTTGTCCCACTCACTTATAGTTTCTGTCAGACCCTGGATGATTTCTTTCAGGTCAGTTTGTAAGAAGTAGTAAGTGAACACCCGAAACCCATCTCAGATGTCTGCAGCTCATTCAGCATGGCTCATGAACTGTATAATGTGCTTTGTGGAAAAAAAGTGTTCTGGGATTCCTTTATTTTCACTTTCTCAAAAGTAAAATTATATACAGTAAGGCTGTTTCATAAAACTAATGCACGCATCCACATTGGGATGAAGTTTGTGCACAGATAAATCTTCCTCTTGCTGTCACAGTGAATTGTCATGTGACTCTTGCCGAGATAGACCCAACGTGTCAACTAATTGCAGAACTAGTCAACTAGTCATTACAGCCCCTGCAATCAATACACCTGTTAGACACTCGATTACTCCTGTCTGCCGTCTCTGAACTGGATAACGCTGGAACTGCATGGCGCCGGTTTGAGGAACGGGGTCTAAACCTCTGGGGTACCTCAGGGTTCAGTGCTCGGCCCCCTATTCTTACACTCATCTACCAAAGACGCAGCTCCTGGTTCTCTCAGCCAGGCAACAATTCAATACTTCATCACTTTCAAGCTAGGCTCCAAAAATCTAACATTGTGTTTCTGTACTTCTCAAATTGTTTGCATTGTAGCCAAAGCCATCACTAAAATTCACAGCCCTGTGTACATCGCTACACAATTAACATTGGACGAGGCACTCGTTTTAGCTGTTTGCTCAGCCAGTTCTGTACAGTTGCTCACCTCGAGAACATAAACATAACCCTTGTCTTTCAATTAGCTCTCCTACCACCTTCCAATGTAATCAAAGCAACAGTAACAATAGTGGCCACACCCCAGAATACACACTGGGCTCATGCACTTCCCACCTTCTTCACCTGTGAAATTTCGCTACTGTGACTGTGCCTTAAGAATTACCTGAATAGTGGAGGTGCAGTGACAACAAACGTGAGGGAACATGACCCACAGTTATAACTGTTAGCAAGGATCAGACAGACAGATGAAGAAGGCACGAAGATGAGGATAAAGCTCAAATGCCGAGTTTAATACACATCCAACAGGAATTACAGAATAAACACTAACGCAAAACGAGACCAGACAAACACTGAGTGAAGGTAAGGAACTTAGGGGCTTTTTACACGACACCGGTTAAAAACGTACAACTTTTTATGTGTTTTGGCCGTTCGTTTACACAGCGTTTTGGATGCCTGAAAATGCAAACTTTTAAAAATCAGGTTTCAAAGTCCAAGTTTTTGAAAACAGTCTCCGTGTAAACAACAAAAACGTAAATCTCTGAAGACGTTGTCGCCATGCACATGCCTATGACGTCTTCAGTCTAACGTGTTTCATCGCCACCTAATGGCCTGGCAGCAGAGTACAGCGTTTTTATTCGTCTTTGCGGATCCGTGTGAATGGGGATCGTTTTGACGATGGTGTCGTCTGAACGCGGAAAACTCAAAGGAAAAACTTCTCCTTTTTAAGCATATCGTTGTCGTGTAAACGTGTCGAAAACATCACAAAGTACTGTTCACCTGTGTTGGATAGCAACAGAACTTAAAGTAGTGACCTTACTACTCCTATTACAAATAATGAGCTATTGTTTTCCATTTAATAATGTTCCAGTGCCACCAAATGCCACATCGCCAAACTGTATTGCACTAAATATACAGTAGATTCTCCTTTTCACCACTATATTTTTTACTTCAACTGTTATAAAAACTAAATTGTATTAAGTGTACATTTATCTAGTTCAATGTTCAGTAAGTTAATAATATTGGTGCTACACTAATTGAGATCTTCATTGTTTTGTCAGACTTCGGAAAAACAATCTGATACATTTAAAAAGATATTGCTCCTTTAAATAGCTTCAGTGCAGGTAATATTTTTTATTAGTAACTTGTATTGCTAATTGCTTTTTTTAAAGGATGCCTAGCATGCCTTAAATTATGAGTAGCTTGAGAAGTTCCAGTTTCAAAGTATAGGTTCCCCAACGTTTTCAAGTCCAGGAATGGTGTAATATCACATGCAACACTTCAGCGTCCTCACCTACAGGAGACCGGCAAAGTCAGATACCATCACAAACTCAAGCTACACTGCAGGATCCCACAGAGGGAGCTCGTGCGTTATTCAGCAGGAGGTGTCTTAGCAGTGCATATACATATGCATGAGCCCATGTTTGTTTGGAAAGGTGTTCTTGTCAATCTCCCCTTGAGACAGTGGGTTTCTTATGGTGCTTAACAGAAACATGTTCCACAGAAAGAAAGTAATTAGAGTTTCAATAAACATGAGGATGTAAAGGATGACAGTATTTGCATTTTTGGATGAACTACTTCTTAAGAGGGTTTACACTGAATACACTTGTATTTCAGTCTATTTGGCACCCAGTCATCTACATCTCTTACCAAATACACATCGTACATGATTTTTGCAGCGTACAGATTGGTGTAATATGTGCACCAAACATTTGTAATGCACTGACTGTTAATAATGTCTTCATGTGACTTATAAACCTGTAGAAGTATATTTATTAAACCTGTCCAGTCTAGTCAGAAAAACTCAATCCATAGACAGGCCTGGCTTGGCCAACGCTCTCAGTAGATTTAGCCTTTGACAGAATGTTCTGGTGACAGATGCGAGCGCGACTCTAATGGAGTTAGATACGCTGTCCCGTCTTCAGTGCCGTATCTCTGGCGACAGTAACTACAGCAACCGAGAAAAGGTGACCGAGTTCACAGAGTGTTTAAAAATAAGACCCCAACTCTGCTGTCTTCTGAGTCAGATCCACTTCATGACATGAAATACACTGGTGAAGTTCACTAATGCTGCTTCCAGAATCAAATACTTCCCTCCTATACAACATGCGAAAAACACTATGCCAAAAAACAGTAGACAACACAGAACCCAGATGTGCTTCTACTTCTGCTGAGGTTCTGAAGTGTGCTAACCCTATAATAACCATATTCATAGCTACTATATGTACTTTTTTAATGGGCGCAAAGTAAATTCAAATGTGCAACCTACTCAGATGGTGTGCGATTTTACAGCTGAATTTGAATGTCTCACATTTGATGAAGTTTGCATCATTGATTCTGTGAATTTCATATTTATAACCGTGAAGATGCTTTGAAACAATCTATACTGTATAAAGTGCATATAAATAAAGCTTGACCCGCTGTAGGGTCCTGCTCAAACCCAGAGCCTCTAGAACACGGACTGTATATGCTTGTGTTGCGTCCAGTTTCTGCCTTTTCTGTTTGAAAGGGTGTTTTTCAGGCTTGTATATCACTAGAATGAAATGTCAGTGCCCATCTAAAGCTGTCGAGCCAAGCAACATTACTATTACTCTTTCAATTTCATACGTTCAATCTACTATAGTGCAGAACATAAAGCTGAACGCTCCATATGCAGCGCAGTGCAATACATGTCGCCATGTCGACTGATTATGAGGCTTTGGGTTTGATTTTTCATAAACCCACTCATAAATATGGGCAGTCACACATTACGTTCTTTATGTTACATTTCAGAATACAGTCGGGCTTGGTAATGATCGACCGGCACAGAACAGAGACTCTTCATGGCCAGCATGTTAAACGTGGTCAGGTAAGTTCATGATCATAAAAAAAAAAAGAAGTAATTACCAAATGGAATTAGTTGTTTGCAGTATTCAGATCAAATATTGAGTGCGATGATCATGTTAAGCAGAGATAACTGGTCTGAACAGTGACAGTCTGTGTGAAAGAGAGTCGAACGAACCTCTGATTTAGAGGACAGCACCGAAGAGCTTCACGGAGAGCTTCACGGAGAGCTTCACGATCTAAGGGAAAAGCTTTTCTTTCAAGATGTAAACCCTTCAATTTCCACAAAGTTCAGTACAAGAGGTCATACAACGGCTTTCACAGATATGTGAACTGTCCCATCCACCACTGCATATTATACACTGGCCTTGTTTTTCACAGCTTATGTAAGGACAACATGCCAAACAAGTGCTACTATATTGGTTGTGCAATACAATCAGAATTGGTTCTGCTTTCTTGTAGACATTTTCTGCTATTCTAGCTATGTAACTTTTGTTTTTATTTGACTCCCTCAAAGACTAAAGAGCTGGATGATGGAGGATGTACCTTTATGAGTGTGCTCTTTTAAATCACACACGTGACAGTTTGTTCTGGTTTTTTATTATGTATTTCGCAGAAAAGCTGTATTTCTTCAGCTCTAAGCTGTTCCTAATCACCTCTAAGAGAGGGAATGGGATATTGCCTGCCAATAAATGTCAATTCACTCTCTCATCTATTAATTAAAAAACTTAATATACATTGCTGTTCAGAATGGCTAAATAAATATATAAATAATATTACATGATAAATAAATACATAAATGTACCTATATAATGATTTATTTCACTAATCCGTAACGGTGATCTGTACCGGCCTATATGCTTCCAATGATCATGATCGACCCTAAAAATTCTGATCGAAGCACCCTCAATCATTTTATGATTTATGATTAATTGTATTTGTATTTTTTTAAATGTTATGCTGTAAACAGGCTGTTTAGTATCAAACACAAGTCATTCCCTTTGTTGTCTAGTGTATAAGACGGTTAGAGGTTCAGTCCTGCAGTCAACAACTTTCCTGATCCATACAATATGCATGAGCCTTATTACCTTCCTGAGCCACTTCAGTGTGTGTGTGTGTGTGGTGCCTAGCAGTCTAAACCCATTCTACTGCTTTTCCCATTATTTGTTTTCCATTTTGCAATATACATATTTTTAAATGTCCTTTCTGGTGATTATATCACACATCACTATTACACTCACATTTAGGGATAGTGATGTTCTGAAACCTCAAACACTGCGTATTACAGTTGAGTGTGTAAGTGAAGTGTTTGAGCTCCAGACATGATTCCTCAGATCATGTGTGTGGTTGAGAAGAGCGTGCTGCTACTTTAGTAAGTGAATCCGATGCGGGACAACAGGTCATCAAACTGGGCGCAGGACAGGCGGAAGAACCGCTAAAAGCGGCCGTCATCCAGGCGCAGCTCCTGGAGCGAGCAAATGGTGAAACTCGCCAAACTGGGTTCGCCTCTGAAGGGTCTGGTGGACACAAATACGGCGACGATGATCCCTACGCCGCTGTTCTGCTCTCCAGAGCAAATACAGAGCGGCGACTCTCTCGATGAATGCTCGATCAAATTAAAAAAGATGGCCGCCAACGGGTTTGGAATCCGACGTGACGCGCGTAAATTTCGCTTCAAACTTTTGTTTTTAGGCGCGTCAGTTTTACTCTTGACGCGCGAATTAACACAAAGTGGTCAAGCATCAAACTAGGCGCGGTAGACGCGAATTTGACGCGCTATTCGCGTCCGGTGTGAACGCACAGTAAGATGAAAAACAACACAAATGCAACTGCTTTGTAACACTCTACATTAAAATTGTTAAATAACTAGTATATTTTCTGCCTCACGATTGAGAGCTCATTATTAACACCAATCTAAAAAGGTTTACCAAACAAATACATCATTTAAATACAATATATATATATATAGATATATAAATGAAACAACCATATCACAGAAAACAGAAACTAGAGTTGAGTATTTTTTCCTTAAAACTGCAGTGAACCAAAGACAGTCTCAAAAACACGGTTTGAAATCGCTGGTGTTTCTGACGTCACAAACGACCTTGCATCCAATCAGATCCAAGTTTTAGGAGTTCATCATTGAATAATTTTGGATTTACCATGAAATACTCCTTATATATAAAATTGAGTCAAAACCCATATAGGATTCTACATTGAGCCCCACTGAAGCACTGAAGAGCTGTAGTCCACTGAACTGTGCTCAACCAGCTTTACTAACAGACCTAATTCTCATAATGTGCATCTCCTGGACTTCACCTTGTGTTTATCACAGATAAGCAGCCACATTTAAAAGAATTCAGACCATCCTGCCAAACATAATTAATCTGCAATTTATTTGTTTACCTCATTAGACGCTCTTAATGTATCTATTTGAGAGATAGTTTTCCAATATGCATGTAAATGACATCCCTTATTACCATGACCAACATGATGCTATCGCTGTGATTTGGTGCATCGCGGTAAGGACAGGCTGATGGGGTAAAGACTGGAGGAGTGAGAGGAACTCTTCTCTGTGTCCAGCTGACACACGCATCTCAGTGTGTTTACTGGATACTTCTCAGGTCATGGTGCGTGTAGAAGTTGAATATGTGTGTGAAGACATCTGCGGGCCGTGAGTGCAGTCACTGTGAGCATCTGTGTGAGCCTGGGTCACCTGAAGGACGAGCAATGTCTACATTTGACCAACAGTTGCTTGCTTCAGCAAACATTTTGAATTGAAATTTAAAGGGATACTACATCCAAAATTTTTAAATCCTCTCATCATTTACTCATGTATATGAGTTTCTTCAGAAGAACATAAACCAAGATTTTTAGTGAGTAGGTGCTCAAACGTTGAAGCTCAAAAAAGCAATGCGCTTACACCACACTTCACAACACGTCAAGAGAACAAAGAAACTCATACAGGTTTGAAACAACTTGAGGGTGAGTAAATGATGACAGAATCTTCATTTTGGGCGAATTATCCCTTTAAAGCCTACATAAGTGTGTAATAAAAAACACTCTGCTAGTTCTGCTAATTGCATTTAATGCAAATTTAAACCATTTGTTCAATTCTCATTGACCTGAAATAGCGAAAAACGCAGTAATGCCATATAAAAGGCACAGTGAAGGTGTCACAGCTCAACATGTCTGAAGCATAATGCAAACCGTTAGACCACCACTGCAACTACAAGTTATCGTAAAAATATTTTAAACATCCTCATAGGCTTCAAATAATCTTCAGCTGAAAGGACTTGAAATGTGGCAGGCGGTGATCTGCAGGCAGAGAGTGTATCGTCTGCAGACAGACAGATGAAACCCTGCTGATATAAAGTGCTGAATTCAGATCAGCTCCACTCGGCCCTGAACACCTTCTGAAGGAGGAGCAAGAAGAACAGAGTGTGTTCAGAGCATCAGTTCACTGTCCTTCATCCCTCTCTCTCACACACACACACACACACACACACAGACGATGAAGTCACCTCAGTCACGTATTAGACTGATGATCCACTGTTGATCTGAGAGAATGTGATCCCAGCCGTGTATCAGAAGATCAAGATTTGAAGAACATTCGATTCAAGCACTTTTCCAGCACTTTCAAGAAGTGGCGGTAGGAGCTTTCCGTGGGGGGCTGTTTATGATAAACTATAATAACTATTATTAAAAAAAAATTGGGTCTTTTTAAGAACCAAATTACTGGATCCTATAGTGTTTAAACAATCTCAGAGATTGTCTGGTGAGATTGGACTTCATTCCCTCTACACCAACAAAAATACAAAATATATTGGCAGCTATTCCAGAATGCAACAGCCATTAGGTTGTATGCAATCAATCTAACTATACTTATCGTTGTACGTCATTTAAACATTTCAATACTATAAAACCCATTCAGTTTAAAGCGATATTTAGTTTTAAAACGAATATAACATGCTCATATGTGGGAACAGCTAGTAGGGAAATAAAACGCATATTGCAGAACATTGTAGTACAAAAATAAAAATATAAACTGTCCATTAGCCAAACACTTTGAAGAAGATAAATATTTAATTGCCTCATAACGCTATAGGAATTGAGAAGAGAAGTAGAACTGAGAAGTCTTTCCTAAGAACAGGCCAGTACATATCCGGATGGCGCCGAGTATGGCTGCCATGTTGCGAGCTCCGACTCAACCTGGCAGTTCTTTGTTTGTTTTGTCAATAATTTTTATGTTTCTTGTTTTGGATGTCGTCGGCACTATGTTTACAACAGACAGACACTTTTGGATATCGGTTCTGCAGTTGCTCATCGCAAACTGGACTTTAAGTTTCTCAATGCCGACTCACTGTTTACAAACAACACAGCGGAGCCCCTTTTTTGGGCCGCCTGAACACGACAACGCAAACAGAGCCGGAAGAGAGGAAAGAGAGCCGGCATCCTCGTCAGACTAAGACGCCGCACAAACCGACCACCACTACCCAGCATCCTACTGGCAGACGTCCAGTCTCTGGACAATACACTTTGCGAAATGAGAGCGCGGATCTCTTTTCAGCGCGAGATGAGGGACTGCTGTATTATTTGCCTCACAGAAACCTGGCTGTCCCAGGAGGTACCAGACTTTGCCATTGAATCTATAGGATTCTCTGTGCACCAAGCGGATAGAGAATGGGACCTCTCAGGGAAAAGCAAAGGAGGGGGTGTATGCTTCATGATCAACAACTCATGGCAGAGGCGGCCCAAGCCTTTTGGGGGCCCTAAGCAGAATTTGATTTGGGGGCCCCTCCCACTACACGGAGTCACCTGTGCTTGACGATTATTGACACAAATATCACGCAACAATGATACATTATCAATTAATACAGTGAGGTTATGTATAAATACAAAATAAATACTTAATAAAAAATAGATAGCATACTTAAATATTTTTTTTTACTTTTACTTTTCTCTTTTACTAACTCTTTGAAACTTCTTAAAACAAACTGTCTCAAAACATATCAAATCAATTATTTGCTAAAATAATGACAAATGAGAAATCAAAAATATAATAAGAGCAAGGGTTCAACAATGACAATTATTGTTGAAAACTGTAAAAATATTATTATTTCTCAACTGTCTCAATACAGTGTAACTGTCCACAAAGACTTTTTTTATTAGTATTATTGTAACAGACTTTGTTAGATTGTACATGACAGAATCCAACAAAGTCTATTACTATAATACCGGTAATGATGTACTGGCGCTCGTTGTATATGTGTGTGCAATGTATTTTTCCCCTCTGGGCTTGCCGTAGATAGGAATGGTTCAATTGCTGCACAAAACATACCGTAACTTTGTTACAAAGCTACTTTTATCTTGCTCTTTTTTTCTCCTCCTCTGTCATTTTCTTCGTTCTATTTTCGGCACCAGAGGGATACGTCCTTTTTTGTGACATGGCTTAACATTACCGCGAGTCCGCGACTATGCGCAGTTGCGCACGAATGGGCTATATGCACGCATAAGTTCCGCATTTGACGCAAGGATGCTCTTCAGTTTCCGTTTGGGGAGATTAAAGCGAGGAAAACTGGATTATGGCAGAGTCTTCTAAATTTACTGTCCTCCCGTCTTTGAAACGAAACTTTCATACGTTTAGATGTCATTTTATATATAGTTATGTTTATTTAATATAATTTTAAAAAGAAACATAAACACAACGAGGGGTGTCTGTTTAGTCTGTTTTTGTGACTAATGTTTCTTTAGTATAACCATGGAGTATAAAATTCAATATAAATTCTCGGTATTGCATTGGGCTCTACGATTGGCGGAAGTTATCGAGCATCCTTAGACCTTCACCGGAAATACCGCCGTGCATAGAGCCAAAGAGCCCATTGTCTATGCACGCGCGAGGTGTCTAGATTATGCGCATGATGGCCAAGGGGCCCCAAGCAGCCGCTTAGTTCGCTTATGCCTCGGGCTGGCCCTGACTCATGGTGCAACCGGAAGAATGTATATACTATACACTCACATTACTTCCCTGACCTGGAATACCTCACACATATCTGCCGACCCTTTTGGTTACCGAGGGAATTCACAGCGGTCATTATTACAGCTGTTTACATCCTCCCTCAGGCCGAAACAGTTGAAGCACTTAGGGAACTGTATAGGCATTTGTGTAAGCAAGAAACCATACATCCCGAGGCTGCGTTTATTGTAATCGGGGACTTCAATAAAGCTAAAAGATTGCACCAAAAAATTTTCAGAACGTAACATGCAAAACACAGGGAGACCGAGTTTTAGACCATTGTTACTCTCCTTTCCATGCTTACAAATCCCTCGCCCGCCCACCTTTCGGCAAATCAGATCACTCTTCTGTTCTGCTCCTGCCTGCTTACAGACAGAAACTGGAACGGGAAACACGCCCGCAGGACAATCCAGCTTTGGTCGGACCAATCGGATTCTTTGTTACAGGACTGCTTTGATTACGTTGACTGAGACATGTTCTGGGCTGCATCTGATGATGACATCGATGTATACACTGTCACTTGATTCATAAGGAAGTGTATAGAAGATGTTGTACTGACCAAAACAATTCAAATCTTTTCCCTGACTTGCACCTCCAAAAGGCGTGCGATGGGAGTGGAAGGTTCTGCAGATTAGCGTGCAGGGGGATTACTAACAAAACGTGGCTTGGAAAATTATATGTTCAGATAACATCTGCCTCTGGCATACAAATAAATGAACACGGGTGGAGAAGATTGTTTTCCTTCTATCACTCGCTCTCTGTTCTCTGCGACTCTTACAGAAACTATCGCAGCATGTCAGGTGCTAAATGGCCGTAAATACTTTACTGGCCGTTAAATAATGACACAAATACCAGTAAATTGACTAGAGCAAACCTTATTAAATCACCTTGTGTAATTCATTTAAATACTCTCCTCCACTAAATTTTGTGTCTGAATGGGAAACTCCTACAAATCCATATGCAATAAGGTCAGCCGCAAAAATGTCCACGCCTTCTCCTTGATAATTTATCACTGCGTGACCTTAGTCAATTCTGACAGCAGTTTTTTTTAACACCAAAAGAGGGTTTGTAAAATCTTGCTCATTGGTCTGTGAGATGAGGGAGAATGTGGGTCCACAAGACTGGAAATGAGAACCACTGACTTACAGGCATGTCTGAATCAAAATGAACGTTAATGACATGAAACTGATAAGTTAAATGAAAGTTTACCCTCTCTGTCTGTAATTATCATGAAAATTATGGTGCTTAATACATTTTTGAATGACAAATCACATATATGTGCCATATAATAATATAGTGGGGTACAACAAGGCTAAAGGCGAACCGAGGTAAAAAGCACATTTGATTTTATTCTCTAAACTACTAGATGCAATAAACTCCTGCACCAGAGCACTTTCATAAACATCCCCTTTTTACTATGCAGATCCATGACGCGATCCCGGATCAACACACAGTTCTCTTTAAACACTGACATTCTGCACCTTTATTTGGTGAAATGCTCAGGTCCATCAAGTTGGTTGTGAAGAGCATTTCTTACATCGTTCTACAGAAGAAGCTTACATGTGAAATAACTGTAGGTCTAAGCCACTCCATGTCACTTTGTGTTATGTTTCCGAATGACTGTGAAAAAGGAGATGGAGTGTTCACTAGGAGATATGACCGATAGGTTTCAGAACCAGCTGAGAGTTTTCGCAAGGCACCATTTTAACATTAAAACACAATACAAACACTACCGGGGGCTCAAGAAAAGCATGAAATCTGACGAGTGTTTGATTCACATAGATTTTTCTGAAAATTATGCATGCAAATTATCAGTAGAAATTCAAGCAATTCTTTTTGCATCCTCTCAGCAGCAGGCAAATCTGCATACAGGAATCCTTCATGTGGGTGAAGTGGACAAACATTTGCTCTACTACCATCTCAACATCAAAAGAGAAAAGTCCACCCGCTATTTGGACACACTTGTCCCCTGTGCTTGATCATGTGAAAACCCACCATCCATCAGTAAGTTTAGTTAATTTTTTTAGTGATGGACCGTGCACCTAATACCGTCAGAAGGGCAACTTCTATATGTTTAGCACAGAGTTGTTCAAGAAGGGCTTCAAGAAAGGCACATGGAGCTTCTTTGAAGCAAGCCACGGAAAAGGTGCACCAGATGGAATGGGTGGAGTTTTAAAAAGAACAGCGGACAGACTGGTCAGTGAAGGAAAACACATTCAAAATGGCAAGAAATTGTATGACTGTCTACTGAATGTCCAGACCTCTATACATCTGTTTTGATGAGGAAGCTGTGGGGAAAGCTGTACAGAAGATGCCAAAACGACTCCCGGTGGTTCCTTCAACAATGAGCCTCCATCAGATGATCACTCTCACACCAGGGAAGATCATCTACAGAGATGTCAGCTGTCTCTGCTCTACTAAGCAGATTCTTGAGTGTGCATGTCACAACACACAAAGGTTTGAATTTGATGTTCAGCCCATACTTTTTGCCACCACTGAATCTGATATTCAACCAATAATTTCTGACACCACAGAAGATCAGCAATTACAGAAAACACATGAAGTCAACTGGGGAATCAAAGATTGCATTGGACAGTGGTGTGTCATCAAATATGATGATGAAATTCATCCTAGGACCATCGATGAGGTCAATGAGACGCATGCAAAAGTCAAATGCATGCACAAAGTTGGGAGAAATCGCTTCTACTGGCCAAACCATGAGGATACTTTGTGGTATCTCTTTGATGATGTCCTCAGAATCATCCCACAACCAATCGGGGTTGACGGGACGCCATGTAAAAATAAACAAAGACATATGGGCAGAAATTGCCAATAACTAATTTCATGGCCAGGGTGTGAGGGGACTGCTTGTTATTCCCGTTATCCCGTCATGAGATCTTGTCATGTGCTTCCTTTGGTTCATGTGTTATGTTCTCATTGGTTCTTGTTTGTTCAGTTCTGTTTTTTCATTGGTTCATTGTCTGATTGTTCACATGTGTTTATTGTTAGTCATTAGTATTTGTGTATAAATAGCCTCCATGTCACCCATTATATTCAGTCTAGCTTTGTTCCCTGGAACTTCTGTTGGATAAAGCTGCACTGTTCTCATTACAACTCAACTCAGGGGACCTTATTACACTGGCAGAAAATGTTGTTGTTTTTGATCTTTTAACTATGGGTTGTCAACTCTGTTATTAATGTCAATTCTGTTATGATCAATGTCAACTCTGTTTGTTTAAAGGTCCCCTGACATGGGGTTATTTTATTATTTTATCATGTTTCCTGGGTTGCCCTTATAATGTTAGTATGTTTTTTAGATCAAAAATAGTCATCATTTAGAAATAAAAGGCATTTTTCCTCGCCTGATTTTAGCCTCTGATTTGAACGCTCTGTTTGAAGGGGCGTGTCTGCTGTGGGATTCAGTGGAACCGCCCACTGCTGTGATTGGCTGACATGCTTGCATATGAAATAGCTACGTATTACATGTGAAATTCTCTCGAATACTTTTACTACAGCTATTATACGGTTTTACTATTACAGCTATCGAGATTAAAGGGTTATTTCACCCAAAAATGAAAATTAAGTCATTAATTACTCACCCCCATGCTGTACCAACCCCGTAAGACCTTCGTTAGTCTTCGGAACACAAATGAAGATATTTTTGATTAAATGTGACAGCTGGATCACTCCTACATAGGCTCCCTAAGGGAATGAATCCTGACGGCCCAGAAACAATGGCGCCACCAGGGGGTGGCCGTGGCCGACTCCTGGCCACCCCACTGGCCACCCCAATGGCCACCCCAATGGCCACCCCAATGGCCAGTACAAATTTTAGTAGCATCAGTTATGCATTTCATAAATAAGTCAAAAATATTCTTTAGTAAAAGAAGACGGGGAATTATGTGTCGTGACGTGCTTTTTAAGTGCCAAACGGTTACAGTATACTGTTTCAGCTGCTTTTTGATGTGTCTTTGCCACGTTTTGACAAGCAGGGATGCAAACAGCGCGCTTTTCGGCGCCTCCCGATTTTTTCACTTCAGTTTGGGTGACAAAGTCATCTGAAGTCATTCCATAGCTTAATGTGAGGGACAGAAGTCTATTTACATCATTAAAGTATACGGAAACTCGTTTTCCTTCCTCTGCGGCTGTCAATCATTCTCCATTCATGTTCAAACAGCGCGCGCGCCTCTTGGATGCACGGTAAAACTCTCTCCAATATGATATATTCACATTATAATGCATTATCTGTAGATAAAAGGCTGTAGATTTGCATAAAATTACTTTATTTTGTTGGAGTTTGTTGCTGTTTTTAAACGACTCACTATCGTGTGCTTGCTAGATCACACTCATCACAAGGACTATGATTCGACATCAAACGCACAATAACTGGAATTCAAAACTGTGAAACAAAGGAACAAATCGCACTAGGATTTGTGCGCTCGACATTTCTTCGCTTTGTGACGTGAACTTTTAAATGCGCACTTATGCAGCGCTGCACACTGTGGCTCCATGTTGCTTTGAGCACATCATTCTGCACCCGCGATGCGCATACACGCTGTGCGTGCTCTGTTTTTCATCTTATCATGGGTTTGCGCACTGAAATATGATTAAAAGCCAATATATTTTGTTAAACCTAGGCTGCTCAATACATTTAAAATAAGCATAATTTAATTGCATATTATTTCTTTGTAGTGTAGGCTATATATGCACTTCTGAATTCTTGACATTCATATATAAATATAAAATTGTGAAATGTATGATTGCCTGATTGCATTTTATAAGAGAACTAATAGTAATTTGTTTTTATTAACATATTTAGATTTTATAAAATTACTGTGCAGATTTTTGTAAGAATTGCTTTTTGCTGCTGATTTATACACTCATTAAGTTTATTAAAAATTCATAATACATTTATGTAATATTTAAAGGTGTTAACTGTAATCTTACACTGGAAAATAATAACTTAAAAAGGATTAAATTTATCACAATTATGTAAGTATCTGGAAATTTGCCGCGGGGCGAGGGCCCTTATATATATCATATCTATATAATATATATCATATATATAATATAATATATATTAGTAGGGCCCTACTAATATCATTAGTAGCATTAAATATAACACAATAAACCAAAGTATGTCAGTAGGAGTTTCCTTAAGTCTTTCTGATTTCTACAGGCCGGTTTACTACAACAGTAGAATACAATTCTGAAATTATGGTTTATAGTTTTGGTGTGCCACCCCAAGATTTTAAGTGGCCCCATCTGGCCACCCCTATGAAAAATTTCTGGAGGCGCCACTGCCCAGAAAGTCAATGAAGAAAATGTTTAAATATTCCATGTCACAACAGTGGCTCAACTATAAGTTTATCAAGCGACGAGAATACTTTTTGTGCGAAAAAATAAACAAAAATAACGACTTTATTCGACTATTCCTTTTCTTCCTTGTAGGCCTGAAACGAGACTTCAAGAGATTTCCACGACGCATGCGCGAGAACTGAACTGAAGTAGTTGAAGGAGATCGCAATTCTCGCGCATGCGTCGTGGAAATCTCTTGAAGTCTCGTATAAACTAGATATAAACTTTATAAGATATAAACTATCTCATCTCAAGTACGGTTGAGCTTCTGTATGATGTGTATGTGTGTTGATCAATGTTTAGATGTAAATAAATGTTTAGATGTGAATAAAAGTCTAAATTAAATATGTTCATCGTATAAAGCAATCACGTCTCTTCATAAAACCTGGATTAAACTGCTTGATTTAAATGGATTACTTTTACAATCTCTTTTTGTACTTTTTAATGCATGACACTTTTAGTTGCTTAGGCTTTCAATCGATGGACAAAAATGATGAGAGAATTTTAAACATATCTTCACTTGTGAAGATAAATGAAAGACTTATGGGTTTAGAACAACATGATTTGATTTTTGGCTGAACTATCCCTTTAAGTATAATGACCACACTGGACTTACATAGAAACTTTTACATTCAAGGCACACATTTCATTCGTTCTTTCTTGCTTTCCCTGGGAATCTAACCCATGACCGAGGCTTTGCTAACATCAGGTTCTATAGTTTAAGCTACAAGAATGCATAAATTACAAACAAATTCTTTCTTCAAAGTGTGTCTGTGGGATTTTTTCAGCTGTTTTCTTCTCCAGCAGGTGAAAATGGTGCATCTGATCATTCAGTAAAGTATCAGCACACTCTCCTCAACAACACACAAGATTTGAGGAATCATTCATGTCTGGAGCTCAAACGCTGCATGTCACATGAGGTTTCCTATAGGTTAGGGCTTTATTTAAATCACTAACAACATATAGGATGTGCACTAACAACAGTGATGCTTGATCTCATCTGGTTGATATTCTTCTCCAGCAGCACACAGTCTTTCATGTGGCAGTAAATCTCTCGCCCTGAGCCCAGCGGGCCGCACTTTCAGGAATCAAACGGCCTCCACCTCAGGCTCATTATTCGCGCTGTCTGCCTCTAAAAGCTCTCCTCCTGCTCTCAGGAGATCATTCTGTGTGTAAGACACCAGTCCCCTATGGCTGTACAAGCCCATCAGTCAACACACTGCTCTACCAGTATAGTGGTTTGCTTACAACACAACAACACAAAAGCACCATAGGTTCAGTTCATTTCAATTTTTAAATACGTTTTTTTTTATTTTTTTAATCAGACATGCACTTACACTTTGTTAAATGTGATTATTAACATTCTTTGCTGGCATATGACTGTTGTAATTTCCCCCTAGTGGAAGTCATAATTAACTGTCAGTTTGCTTGTGGAGCTGCTGTGTTTCTGTTTGCATCTCCAGTAAAGGAGCATTTACTCTCCACTTAGTCCATATTCTACAGAATTAGCAGGTGTGTAGTCCAGTCAGATTTATTTGTACAGCACTTTTTTTAATACACATCGTTTACAATATAATAGCTTGTTTGCAGTCATGTGATTCTGATAATGCGTGAAATTCAGATGGAGGGCCAGCAGTGACGAGCAGAGTGAAGGAGATGGAGGAAAGTGTGTACTGTGCTGGTGTAGAAAGCCATAAAGAGAAAATCACAACATATGTTGGACGTGATCCTTATGTTATGAAGAGGAGCGATTTTTCTACTGAATTGAAAGACCATCGAGGCGCTAAATGTAGAGAATGTGAAGCTGAGGTCTGGTTCGTTTGTATCGTTCTGCCTTTATCCAAGTGAGTTTAGGGCAGGATTTTGATTTTCTGTCTTGATTGTGAAAAATGTTGCCATTGTAGGTCATTCATGCTGAATCGAGAGTTACCGTAGGAACTCACATCATCGTTCAGGGAGAAAACTGGACAGTGTAATACGCTTTTCCTCCTTTTCCACGTTGTAACCGCCACACACAAGACCGCGAGGGTTTAACTCTGGAGGTCAAAGCTGGGCAGAGTTTCAGTGGAGCAAAACACAAGTTTCTTTATTTTTCATAAAGCAGGGGAAAGGGGGATAGGGATAAAACTGTAACTCAGGTAATTCTTCTTTCTCATGTTGCTCCTTGTCGCATCAAATTACTTCTGGAAGGGAGGCAGAAGAAGTGTGAGATTAGTTAAGGTAGTTCATTTTACTTAGTCCTCAACTAGGCCTCTATCCTCAAGAGATTGTTTGGGTTACGACTGGTCTAATGCCTGGGCTAGGAAACATCCAACACTGTGTCTGCTCACTTCTACTGCTTCTTTTCCTCTACTGTGGCTTCTTTTTTCTCTTTTATGTGGCTACTAATTGGGCTACTTTTGGGCTACTTTTATGTGGCTACTAACAGGTGTTAGACCTGTCCTTGGTCTTGAACATCACTGTGTAGCCCAGACATTGTGTCCTCCTCTGATGGTGCTCTCCATGGTGCTGCAGGTGACTGTGCTCCAATGTTGAGGGACTGTGTTTCCTTCTGGCCAACACAGACCCCTTTTCCAGATCCAAGCTCCTGCTTGGAGAGCACATCCCAAAGCAGTCATGCCTTCTGGACATGGCATCAGCATTTGCATGATAATTCTGTTTGTAGAATGAACGGTTTGTTGATGTTTGGGGCTTGTAGGACTGGTTCACAACAGAGGGATTGCTTAAGCTCGATGAAGGCCAGCTCTGCTTCTTCGGTCCAGCGCACCTGGTTTAGGAGGTACTTGCTGGTCAATTCGGTTAGGGGGGCTGCTTTTGTGGCGAAGCCAGGTATGAATGTTCGGTAGTAACCAAGTAGCCCCAGGAAGGTCGTTACCCGTTTCTTGGTTTGAGGCCGGGGCCAGGTGAGTATGGAATCAATCTTCTTAGGTTGGGGTTTCACATATCCTCTCCCAACAGTGTACCCTAGATAGTTGGCCTCTTTTTGGGCGAGTGAATACTTGCTTGGGTTTGCTGTGAGAGCTGCTGGGCGTAATGCTTGTAAGACAGCTTCTAGATGGTGAAGGAGTTCCTCCCAACTCCTGTCGTGGATAACAATGTCGTCCAGATATGCAGCAGCATATTGCTGGTGGGGACGGAGGACTTTGAAACGTGGCTGGTGCCCCATGGACCCCAAAAGGAAGAACCCGGTATTAAAAGGCCCCCTCAGGAGAGAAGAAGGCGGTTTTTGGTTTGGCTTGGGGGGATAGAGGTACTTGCCAGTACTCTTTTGTCAAGTCAAGGGTTGTGATGAATCCTGCAGGGCCCAATCGCTCGATCAACTCATGTATCCTTGGCATAGAGTAAGTGTCAAATTGGGAAACTTCATTCAATTTTCTGTAGTCATTGCAGAATCGTGTGCTCCCATCTGGTTTTGGTACTAGGACGATAGGACTTGACCACGCACTTTGGAACTCCTCTATAACTCCTAACTCAAGCATTTTCTTTACCTCCATCCGAATGGCTTCCCTTTTTACTTCTAGGATCCTAAAGGGTCAAAAGTCTAACAACCTTCCCCGGTGATGTTCAACTTCGCCAGTCAGAGATCACTGAAATGAACATTAAAGAGGTGTGTGAACTCGCAAGTAAGATGCTAGACACTGTAATTTGCTCTGGACCCCTTCCTGTTCGCCGGAGTGATGAGATACTTAGTAGACTGTCCTCACTCAATTGCTGGGCAGTCTAAATGGTGTCCGCAGAATAATATAGGGTTCATATACATTTGGAAAAGTTTTTAGGGCAAACATTACCTGTTGAAAAGAGATGGTATTGATCCCTCCTTGGGTTGTGACGCTCTTCTCATTAGTAATATGGTACATAGTCTTAGAGTTAAACCTCGACTAACTGGGGCCCAGGTCAGGAAGCAGACAGACTGGGTAAACCGACCATCTGCTAGCTGTCTCACGTCACAGAAGTCAGATAAATCCCAACACATAGAGACTCTTTCACCCAGATATCATCATATAGGGACTGTGTATGGAAGTAAAATAATGTCAAATGTTTTTGAATCAAAAAGCATGTTGAATTGCACCAATTGAAAAAAATATGCATTGCGTTAACAATGCTTGCATTTTAATCCATTGTATTTTTAAGGCTTGCATTTTTATGGGCTGAAATTCAACATGGTTGAATATTTAAGCTGTGAATATTTCAATTAAAAACATTTCAAACACAATTTCAATATTAAAAATTCAATAATCCATATTCACCTTTCATATTTCACTTCCAAAATTTTCAAACTGTTTAAAAATACAACCTATAATATTCAACAGGCAAATTTCGGTCCATTTTATTTCGCCTTGAAAATTCGCTTCCACAAATTCAGTGGTTCAAATTCGACAGTAAATTCAACGTCGACATCCAGGAACTGCAGGAAAAGCAGTAGATTACCGATCATAATCTCCATCTGCTGTAGTCAGCTTTACCAGCAGGGGGTGCACGCGCGTGTTGACAAGCACCAAAGCAACAGGAGAGGCCTTCACAAAACGTAATTTGCTGAAATGGACAGAGCGATGAGTACGAGTTATAATTTATGTGTGTGGAAAAGGTTGATTAAGACACAAAACACACAAGCGTTTACTCAAGTGTCTTATGAGACTTATTTTTACCCCAGTGCAAAGTAAGGTGATTTGTCCACTGCAAAACTAAATTCTCTCGCCGTTGGCATTGATATTAAGTTTTAGTAAAACAACTGTAATACACTGAGACAGAGTGAATTGTTTGTTTTAGTCACTATGACGGAATACTAAATTGATGGCTGGGTTTTACATGATGGCAAAGGCAATTTTATTTAAATATAGCATCATTAAATACAACCAAATTACAATTATAAATTAAATTCAGCAATTATAAATTAAAAATTACATCTCTACCATGATATCTGGTAATATCTGTGTTATAACGTGAATTGTCTCCGCTATTATCCAGGGCTGCGTAGGCTACAGTAGGGGTATTTGTCATCTTATTTTATATCTTTTTGTCCATTTGGAGCGCGCGTCACGTCACCTAAGCGTCGCGCCTGCCACAAGATCTCTCACTGTTTACATGAACCAGACACTCCGATGAGAGCACATAAAGTGCAATCCATCTCTTATTTACCATTTTTTCATCTTATCGTATATTTTATTCGCTCCTTTGCCTGTATTGGAGCGCGTCTCGTGGCTCTTACTAGCGTCGGGCCAGCCACATGATCTCTCACTGTTTTAATCTACCAGATACTCCGATGCCAATGCCAACGGCGAGAGAATTTAGTTTTGCAGTGGACAAATCACCTTACTTTGCACGGGGGAAAAAATAAGTCTCATAAGACACTTGAGTAAACGCTCGTGTGTTTTGTGTCTTAATCAACCTTTTCCATACACATATAAATTATAACTCGTACTCATCGTTCTGTCCATTTCAGCAAATGACGTTTTGTGAAGGCCTCTCCTGTTGCTTTGGTGCTTGTCAACACGCGCGTGCACCCCCTGCTGGTAAAGCTGACTACAGCAGATGGAGATTATGATCAGTAATCTACTGCTTTTCCTGCAGTTCCTGGATGTCGACGTTGAATTTACTGTCGAATTTGAACCACTGAATTTGTGGAAGCGAATTTTCAAGGCGAAATAAAATGGACCGAAATTTGCCTGTTGAATATTATAGGTTGTATTTTTAAACAGTTTGAAAATTTTGGAAGTGAAATATGAAAGGTGAATATGGATTATTGAATTTTTAATATAAATATTCAACCATGTTGAATTTCAGCCCATAAAAATGCAAACCTTAAAAATACAATGGATTAAAATGCAAGCATGGTTAACGCAATGCATATTTTTTTTCAATTGGTGCAATTCAACATGCTTTTTGTTTCAAAAACATTTGACATTATTTTACTTCCATAACTGTGTCTGTTCCCCGAACTAGGAAATAAAAAAACCCTCCCAAACCCATTTAAGAGTAAATCAATTATTCTTCAACAAATTATAGTAATATTTCCAGTATTACTCAGAGGTGTCAGCGTACAGGAGACAACACAGGTAACTCTGGTAACGGGTAGTTTATTTACAGGTAGCAGAGAGCAAACAGTATAATCAGGTGAGTGTTCAGCAAATAGATGGTTGAGTAGACTTAACTTGAACGGTAACCGTCTCTGTGGTCCTTGCAGGTGCAGTGATAGTGACGATGATCTGAAGATGAGAAAGACAAAGGATGAAGATGAGAAGGGATCTTTGAAGGTGAGTAGTTCGGGTAAGGTGTCTGGTAAGTTGTACGGGTGGTATCAACAAGACCAGAGAACAATGGTGAGGAAGTTGACTGCTGATATAGTGAGTGCTGATGAGTGATAATGAGGGTGACGGCTTGCAGGTGCAGGTGATTTAGGAGTGTGTGTAGGTGGTGAGCATAAAGGATAATCGGAAATGTAGTGCTAAGGGTGACTGAGCTGGTGACTGTGACAGTACTTCCCCTTCCCGGAAAGTGCAACGTCGCGCCAAAAGGACTGGGAGTGGGATGGTGGGCGACCTGGAGCTGTTTTAGGTGAGAGGGATACCTCCAGGACAGCACCGGCAACCCAGGGAGGCGCTGGCAGCTCAGCTTCTTTGAAGGAGCTGTAGTTTCATGGGCTGATGAGGATTCTGGAGCAGGCTTTGGGCTGAGCTCTGGGACTGGAACGAGCACTGGGCTCTGCTCAGGCGCTGGAACAATCTCTGGACTCTGGTCAGGCGCTGGAGCCTTCACCGGACTCTGGTCAGGGGCTGGAGCCATCTCTGGACTCTGGAAAGGGGCTGGAGCCATCTCTGGACTCTGGTCAGGCGCTGAGCCTTCACCGGACTCTGGTCAGGGGCTGGAGCCTTCACCAGATTCTGGTCAGGGACTGGAGCTATCTCTGGACCCTGGATAGGACTGGACTAGGTGACTTTAGGACTGGAACACCCTCGGAAGCGGATTCTGGAATGGTGAATCTTGGACGTGCGGACTGAGGAATGGAGAACTTTCTTAGAGCCTTTCTGACCAAGATGACGGAGGGGTCCGCTGAATGTCCCATCGGGTCTATACTGAAGACGAATAGAAGACCAATATATTCTTCGGATTGCTTCCTGCCATACATCATCTGATATTTGATCCTCCATTTCTTTTGGCCATTTTTGTTTTAAAGATTCTAAGGCAGTCAGATTGTGTAGATTGAGCAGTCCATAGACTTTGCTTATGGACTGTTTTACTCAACACCTGTCCTCGAAAATACAATCAATAAGAGAGCGACGAGGACAACAGGGGAAACAGTTTGAATTTGATGACACAAAGCTGTAGATGCCTATAAAAGTGTGAGTTAGGAATAGCAAATTTCTGGACTAAATGTTAAAAGGAGGCAAATGTGTCATCCAAATACAGATCATGCAATGACCTAATGGCCTTTTTTTGACCATACATTAAAAGCTGCATCTGCCATAGATGGAGTAAATTTGTGGTTCTATTCTGCAGGTGCGGCAAACAGAAGATTGATAATTGCTAAATGACGTCTGAACGGGTACAAAATTTTGATAGAATGCAGCACAACTAGGGAGAGTGTAAAATCAGATAAAGAGTGTAAAGTTGCAGCTTAGAATATAATACCAAAGAGGGTTCTATTGAATGGATGATTTCTCTATCTCTTCCCAGCTGGCTTTCTCATCTTCGCCCAACAAGTATAGAATTGACAATGACATATAATCTTAATGACAAATGCAGAAAAGTTAGTTCACATATTAGTGCGATTCGGTCAACACTGCATTGGCTCCCTATTGAACATTGTATACATTTTAAAATCTTGCTAATTACTTACAAAGCACTAAATGTTTTTTTTTTGCTCCTCAGTACTTGAGCGAGCTCTTAACGCATTATAGTCCTTCACGTCTATTGTGATCTCAAAATTCTGGCCAGTTGATAATACTTATCAAAATCATAATCAAAATCAACTGCAGGTGGTAGATCCTTTTCCTATTTAGCACCTACATTTTGGAACAGTCTTCCTAGCATTGGAAGCATTCGAGAAGCAGACACACTCTGTCAGTTTAAATCTAGACTGAAAACACATCTCTTTAACCTAGCATACACATAACACATTATCAAGTTTTATAATTCAAATGTAAAATGATTGTTAGGCTGCATAAATTAGGTCAGCAAAAACCGGGAACACATCCTATAACACCTGATGTACTCGTTACATCATAAGAAGAATTGCATCTAAGCTAATATTAGTCTCTCTGTTTATCCTGAGGTTACTGTAGCCTGCCGTATCCGGTCCAAATCCAGATCAGATGGTGGACCTGCGCCTAGACACGACCACAACCCATGATGTAGTCAGCCGGATCTGGGCCGTATCCAGATCAGATGGTGGACCTGCGCCTAGACACGACCACAACACATTATGTATTTTACTGCTTTATAGATGAAATTAACTAATTTAATAATTGATGATCTTTACAACGGAACTGAATCCAGCTAGGTTCATCAACCATAACGCCTTACAGGACAGCCAGGAATCTTGAAGTTGTGATTGATGATCAGTTAAGATTTACAGACCATATTACTATAACGGCCCGGTCCTGCAGATTTGCGTTATACAACATTAGGAAGATTAGATCCTACCTATCAGAGCAGGCCACACAACTCCTTGTCCAAGCTCTTGTTCTCTCCCGACTGGACAATGAATGAATGAATGAGTAATTTATATAGCGCTTTCATATGTACTACTGTACACCCAAAGTGCTTTACAATCATATCAGGGAACCTCTCCTCAACCAGCACCAGTGTGCACCATCCACTTGGATGATGCGATGGCAGCCACAGTACAACGGCGCCAGTGCGTTCACCACACACCAGCTACAGGTGGAGAGGAGAGAGAGTGACGCCCGTTTCACACATACTCCGTTTGCAGTGCGTATGCGGTGCGTATTTTTTTCTGTACCCATGTTAACAGGTTAGAGCTTTCACACTGCACGCGGGTGCGGTCCGTCGATCCGTTCCAGGTGCGGTGCGTATACAGCAGTGCAGAGATCGTTTCCGTACCAAGTCTATTTTTGCTGTGCTGCAAACGCTGAATTAAAGTGACAGCACACGGTTCGTGGTCAAAATGAACACAGATTGACCTGAAAATGTAGTAGCTTCACCATAAATGTATTTAATTCAATAAAAAGGTAGTAATCTCACCATAAATGTATTTAATTAAATACTACACATCGTCTCGTTCCCTTTCTCAGGGAACTATGGTTACAGTCGTAACCTGAGACGTTCCCTTTCGAGGGAACTCGCGATGCATCGATGACGCTTTGGGAACGAGAATACCCAAAACGCCAGAATTCCAAGTACCTGAGTGTTAGTCTGATAAAACTAAGCACTAAGCACCTGAGAACCTGGGGCAGCATCCAGGTCTAAGCTGTAAAACCTAACGAATGTGAGCGGTGAGGACCAGCCTGCCGCATCACAAACGTCTTGAAGAGAAACTCCAAATAATAAGGCTTTAGAGGCCGCCATACCCCTCGTAGAATGAGCTCTGACCGCCAAAGGACACGGCTGGTCAGAGTACTCGTATGCAAGTGAAATAGCCTCAACTATCCACTTACTAACCGTCTGTTTAGAAGCAGGAAGACCCTTCTTAGGTGATCCAAAGCAAATAAATAACTGTTCGGACTTCCTCATAGAAGACGTCCGATGAACATAAGTATCCAGTGCTCGCACTGGACACAAGAGGTTCAGCCTTTCCTGGTCCGCAGATGTAAAAGGAGGAGGACAGAAAGCCTGCAGCACAATAGGCCTTGGAATCATGGTCGGCACTTTAGGGACGTATCCCTGTTTTGGATATAAAAATGCCTTGACCATCCCCGGTGCAAACTCAAGGCAAGTGGGGGAAACCGAAAGGGCCTGAAGGGACTCTTGAGGGACGAAATAGCTAGCAGAAAGATAGTCTTAAGGGTAAGAAATTTCTCTGAAACCGAATCTAAGGGCTCGAATGGAGCTCTAGACAGGCCTTCTAGTACTATTGCCAAATCCCAACCTGGCACCCTAGTTCGAGTTGCAGGCCTCAGCCTCAATGTGCCACGAAGGAAACGTGTAATCAGGGGGTCTCGACCCAACGATGTACCCCCCACCAGGGCGTGGTAAGCCGCAATGGCCGCCACGTAGACCTTAATGGCTCTGGGAGCCCCTTTCTCAGTTTGAATAGTTATGCTGATTGGATTAGGATTGGAATCACTCTCAGTCTAGGGCAGGTTTCTAAACCTGTATACTTCATTTACATGCTTTGTTCAATAGTGTCTCATCACAATGTAAATCCATGACCCTAAATGTATATAGATTGCAAGGGAAGGTTCAGACTTAGTCAGACTTGACTTGATGACTGCAGCTACCCACAGCCTGTGTTCTCAATAAAGAATCCTGCTGAAGATACAACCCGACTCTCCTGGTCTTCGCTTCTGAGTTTCCTACTCTTTAGAAGAAAAAAGTTCACAACAGTGTGAAAAGGATTACGTTTTTTGTTTTATTGCCACTAGTGTTCATAGCTGGAAACATTTACCAATGAGCCAATCTCGGCTTCAGCAGAAACCCAAAGTGAATCCGACAGACAACATCTCTTTGCAGGCCGGCTTCGGGAAGTGCTTTTGAAAACTGCTGTTTCATTGTTTGCCATTGCAGGTTGGTATAGGCTGGCAGCGTGTCTGACTGATGTTGGATGGTGGCAAGGGATAAAACCAACATTAACGTTTCTTTATCATTTAACCGGTTTAGAGATGCAATATAATCCTGTGATGAAAGCTACAACGCATTATGAAAACTTGATACAGGCACGTGACAAGCCACATCTATTAATAACTTAACATCTTGCTGCCACCACCATCACCTCTCTCTCTCAACAATGAGTGAGCCATTTAGCTAATGTTAGTGTTTTATCATGAAATCACAATCAGGAGGAATACATTGCAAATGTAGCACTTTACTGGAATGCCCTTATTTCAAGATTAATGAAAAATAACTTGAAGGTGTAAATACAAAAAAAACCCTGATCTGCAAACTGGATGATGTCCCGTTATTACTCTGTGATAGCTTAAATAATTTTACCTCAAGCAACTCTCGTTGACCCAGAAATGTGTGCAAAATCAGGACATGTGACACATACTCTTTATCAGCAATAAAAAATATAAATATGTGTGTCAACTTGACACGTTATTTCCTTTTCTTCAGTTGTATTATCAAACAAATAGATTACTAGGAGTTTAACAGTACACCTATTTGAACATTTTCGGGTCGGGTCTTTTGGGACTTTTATTTTGGCAAATGCAAAATTGTTTAAAACACTGCATGTGTGGAACTTATGTGTGTGCTAAACGTAATCTGAAACTCTGAATTTACTATTTATATCGATATACGTCTGATAGCATCCATACAACACACAGTATCTATATCTGGAAAATAACAAAGGACACACAGTGAGCTGCTGCATATGAAGTGTAAAACACCCAAGCTGTCCTAAACACAAAACATGCTTTATATTAAGCATTTTAATCTAACTCATAAGCATGTAAAGCAGCTTGCTCTCCTGTCAATGCACTTGAGACCTGTTTTCCTCAGTGTATAACTTCATCTTCACAGACTTCACTGAAGGAGTGGCGACGTGTCAAACACACACAGTGCAAAAGAATGGCAGAGCAATGATTCTGATGAAAATAAACATTTTGCTAAAATATTTTAAACCCAAAAGTGGAAGCCCTCTAGAAAGTCAAATTAAGGGTGTGTTCACACATGTAGTTCGGTTCGCCAATTATTATTATTTTTTCTTTTAATCATTTAGTCCTGGTCTGATGAGCGTTCAGAATGGCATATTTATCACAGAACCTAGATACTGAACCTAAAGGCATAGGGATACGTGACGTATATTTTGAGACGGAACTTAACGAACATCCAAAACAATGCTGTGTTCTCGGATAAATGTATGTGCGTAGATACTTTTTGACCAGCTGAGAACTCTTGAGAACAGCTTATGAAGTGTGTAAAGGAGTCAAAACAGTGGCAGGAATCCCTCTCTCACTCTCTCACACACACACACACAGAGATCGGCTGTGAGACTGGGCAACATCACGACTATGATGAAATTATGTACAAAATAAATAATCAACAGCTATCGAACAGTATTCAGGGGTTGTTCCAAATGAGAGAGAGTAATTATCACTTAGGAGCAACATTAGTCTTTAAAAAGAAATGTATAAGAACCAATTCTAAATATCACGGTATTACAACCAAAGGAATAAATGTATGGAATAGCTGTAGTGAGAGATGAAATCATGTACGAGTAAATTCAAAAGACTATTTAAACTGAGGATATTAAATGGATATGAAAAGAACTCGAGGTGATAGTAATCAATACAGGTTCTTTGGTCTACATATTAAGTCTAGTATGGAGGTGTTTTTAAAAAAAAAATTGTTAATTTTTTTTTATTTTCCATAGATAGTTGGAAATGAATGAGAAGCATCAATTTGTTTTGTATTTAATTCAAGGATAAAGATAGAGATAGGGGGTAGGACTTGAAAAATTTGTTACGAACTTCTTCCTACTCCTTTTTGAACATGGGAATTTATCATTTGTATTAATTCATTAATCTTGAAAGATTGTGTTGTGCTTGAGCATTGTGTCCTTTTTAAGGTCTCTATCTTCCTGTTTTTGGTCCGTTTAGCGTTAATATTTCATTCGAACCGCACTAGTGTTCGTTTTGAAGTGGAGCGAGACCCATCCTTTCAGCGTCTCGGTCCGCTTGTTTGGTGGCACCAGGGTTTAGATGGCAGCGTTCTTCACACATGTTCAAATGAACCGCAGTAACAGAGCAATCACACCAGAGTTCGTTTTAACCAAACATGCCACGTGTGAACACATCCTAAGCTGTCATGGAGAAGTAATGGTTGACACAGTCAGTACCGCTGCTAGCCATTTTGGTGCCCTAAGCATAATTCCTTTATGATTTACCCCCCCCACCCCCCCCCCCCCCCAAAGAAAAAAAAAAGTTTATTTTTGCCAGTTTAACTCAGTTTAACTGAGGCGGCGGCGCCATCGTTACTTTCTAGAGCAATTAAATACTCTTGTTCCACCTGTTTTGTTATATACATCCCTAAAAAGTGCCTAATAATATTTATATACTGAAATAATATCGGCATTATAATTATCATGACTACGCGATATGATGATTGATTTTTCATTAGGCTATTTTTGGTGCCCCCTCAGCATTGGTGCCCTACGCACAGCGCGTGATGCGCGTGGTGGGAGCGGCGGCGCTGGACACAGTTGAATAATATCGTTATGTAAGTGGAATGTACACTGTGGTTAACATGTCTCCTTTTCTCTACACTCCAACAAACCTGACCTGTTTTGCTTTCATAAAGGCTGCTATAGTGTTGATGGAGGAGGCAGATTTAACTCATCCTCCAGAAAAAGAAACACAATGGAGCACATGCACAAGAAGGATATCGTGAGGAGAGCTCTAGCATTGGACGCAGGAATGTCAGGCTTGTGCTTAAATTGGACAAGGAACATCGGCTCCTGAGGACAAATATAAAGCGTGTGAATTACAGCACTGTCTCCTCACAGAACACAGTGTTCACCTGTAAATGTCCACACCAGCCTGCGTTTCTCTGTGTGTGTTTTTACAACATGTGTAATGCCTGAACCGTGGGTTCAAAACATACATAAAACAGAGCCTGATTTGTAGAGCTGGTTTTAAAACACGGGAGGAATAACACCACACACCTTCCATACTCGTACTAATAAATGAAGAAATAGAAATATTTGCAGTGTTTGCAGCACTGTTGATATATTCTGGGTAGGGTTCATTTTAAATCTCTCACCCTTAGCAATAAATTCAGCTCGGATGTCGCAACATACACACTACGTAAAATTAGACGCATTCAAGCTTTGTTTTGTTTAGGGATGCACGATATAGGATTTTGGCCGATATTCGATATGCCGATATTTTCAAACTAATTTTGCCCGATGACGATACCGATATATTTGTTTGTTTGTTTTTAAGTGCAAAAAAAGCTTATTAAAGCTTCGATTAAAGTTCTCAGTCAAGAGCAGTGAGTGATTTCCTCTGTGTTTTGTTGTTTTATTAACATTAACGGGATAGTTCTCCCAAAAATTTAAATTGTCATAATTTACTCTCTCAAGTTTTTTTCTTCTGTTGAAATTATAAAAGTTATTTGGAAGAATGTGGCTAACCAAACAGTTCCTGTACTCCAGTGACTTCCATAGTATATTTAAGCACAAGAAAGAAATGAATACAGGTTTGGAATAACATTAGAGTGAGTAAATAATGACAGAATTTTTATTTCTGGGTGCAGTATCTCTTTAAGGACAAGCGGCAGCATATTATTACTGTCTCTTTAAGAACTGCACGCGACGCGTCTAATATACACGCATTTGACAAGCAGATTTTCTCTGTTTGCTTTCACTTTAGACATTACCAACTTTGTTTATGTAAACCTTGTGTGTATTTGACAGTATCAGTGCAATAAGACTGAAAGATTAGTCCAGTATGCAGGCGCTGTGACGGGCTTTAGTTCCTGTGAGCGTCGGGTGTAACGCGCTCAGAAAAGCGGATGTTAGAACAGCGCATCAGCACGTGAATGATATGTTTACCTAGCAAGACTTTGACGCACATGCAAATAATGAACTGTTGTGAATTGCGGTGTCCCGTGAGTGTAACTCTACCTCTGCGTTTACATGTGATGTGATGTGAATGTACGTCGCGTTGTACAGTATATTGAGATGAAGGCGCCAGAATTGAACTGATAGAATGCACGATACTATGATTTTTCTTCAAAAGCAGATCGTGGAGACATTTTAATCGTCCATGATCAAAAACCGTGAGACGCACACCCCTAGTTGGAAGTTTAAGTTGCTGGCGCTCATGCTTCGTTCGCGGTCGTCACGTGCGCATAGGAAACACGCCACCCTATCGGCAAGGCTCATCGGCAGAAATATTCATATCGGCTGATGCCGATGATGGTCATTTTAAGCTTTTATCGGCCGATACCGATGTTGTCCCGATATCATCGTGCATCCCTAGTTTTGTTGCTTCTCAACTGGTGGGTTTCACGACAGTTTTGAGTGTGTAGTCAGAGAAACAAAACCAAAATACATCATTCTAAATGTTTTTCCGATGCAAGACTTTTATTTTGAAAGATGTGTGTGAAAGCTGTTGAGTCTTCTGTCAGACGCAGTTTAACTAGTTGAGCCAATGGTCGAGCATGTCCCATGTCCACTGGATCTTATATGTTTCTGTCCTAAACTCCGCCCATGGCAAAAGAGGAAAGCTTTGGTTAGTTTTCTGAATCTGCTCATTCAGGAGCTTCATGTTATTAATAAAGCGAATCTTGACGTAATTGATGAAGGGCACATGAAGTACTGCATTAGGAAATGCCCAGCAGCAGCTCCAAATATTCCTGCTTTTCCCTAAAGGCACCGGTTTCCTGATATTAATCAAATAGTATTTTATATTTTATAATATGATCATGTTACTACATTGTGGAAGTTTAGAATAGAATTTTCGCACGTTAAAAAATGAATACGACCTCACAATGTGTCAATCACATTTACAAAACTTTTAGTCTGTCATAAAAAAATTCAGATCGGTTTCGATTTTCTGTGTTTTTCGCATCCATAGCAAGCATTTTGAGAGGTGTTTTGACAATTCAGAGCCATAGTATTTAAGCAAACGCCAAAATCCAGAACTGTTCAGGATCAATTGGTTCATGGAAATTTGTGGTCTTCTTTTTAATACTTAATACTTTAATACTTTTTAATTCCAGTATCGCTAGCAAAGCATCAAACTGAGCCACTGACATCCTGAAGTAAACCTTGAATCGCAGGGATAATCCTACAGCAAACGCTCCTTCCTCTCTACGCAATCTCAGGATTGGATGGACCCAATATTTCCGCTTTATTTCTCTTTTTAAGAAGAGAGAGGACAACAAAACATCCTCACTGCTTGAAGACTCCATTTTGTATTGTTTTGCAATGAATTTGAAACTTCGGACTCAGTGTGCAAAGACCTTTAGGGGAGAGAATATACAGTTTGTACAGTATAAAAACCATTACATCCCTGTAAACCAGTTTGAGATTGTGTGTGTGTGTGTGTGTGTGTGTGTGTAATCTGCTCCAGCTAGAAATGAGCTTGCTAAATGACTGTGGCGGTTTGTGTTACAGGTCCATCAGATTTATGAGAGAGTGTGTAATGGGGAACACAGAGTCCAGGTGCGACTAAAGCTTCAATCTCACAGCCTCCAGAACAACAATAAAACTAACCAATACACTTCACACAACCATTCAAACTGAATACAGCATCCAATCTTCTTCTACTGAACAGCAACAGCGGGCGAATCTTATACTGCGACAATAATCTCTAGAATACTAGAAGAGGATCCCAGTCGAGGAGAGAAACTGATTAAAGTAGCAGATTAATCTTGTTCAGTGGTTTTCAAAATAGTCTGTCCAATAATGTCCTTTGCATTTGATCAAATTGGTACATTTGTATGGTTTGTTTCAGTCCACCTGGAGTGTGTGGAGTGAAGCAGAGCCGCTGACGGCGGGCCAACGGCTCATTTATTACATTAATACACTCCCAATCATCTCACAGCTCTCTCATGTCTCCACTACACCTCCTCTGACACTCACCGTGGCTCACAAACATGAGTAACTCTCAGCCTCAGACATCCGCTATACATCTCTGCCATCAACCAGAAATCAATGGCTAATTTCAAAGCTTGGTTTTATGCGGTTTTGCAGGATCACATGCACAGGCACGCAGTGCTAATGGACCGCAGGCCTGGGGATTCAATGACATCAAATGTGTGAAGAAATACACTCGCTCGTGACCATTAGGATACTAGTAAACACTAAGCTAATAGGTTAATGCCAGCACTGTTAAATGAGCTGGTGTCGATCAATGCAGGAGTCAGGATGTGTGATTTACAGTGCGTTCCCAATGCTCCCTCACACACTACCGTAAATCCTGCCGTCCGTTGGACTCTGATTAGAAGCGACCCGATGACGGATGGGGAAACAAGCGATGGGGAGGCAGAGATGAAGCCGTTTTCAACACTCGAGTCGGTGTGAGAAATGATGAAGTAATCACTCTGAGATTCCTCAGGTCGTCCACGTCTTCAGCTCCGGCTCTGAACTACACCTCAGCGGCTCACAGTAGACGCGTTTCCATTACAGATTTGCCCAAAACGTTTGCGATATTTCCTAATGTCGAATAAAAACTATTAACCAATGTTATGCGACTGAAATGTAATTTTTTCCTCTCGCATAAAGTCATTCCAACAATCATGGCAACAGATGTTGGTAGGTTTACGTATATCGCAGCCGCCGCACTGGCCATTATTGTTAATGGAAGGAGACGTAGGCGTGTTTTATCCAAGCATTAATGGCAAGGAAAGCCCCTTATACTGGGAGCGGCACATACGAGGAGTTTCTGGGTGCTGTCTCGTCTTCTGTCCAAACACACCGCGTCTTCTACGTCAGGTGACTGTAAATGCGCAAAAACTGGGTTTTTTTTGCAGTGTTGCCAAATATTCCTTTTTCGAACTGCCTGAAAAACCACCTCATGCGAGCGTAAAATCTTTTTTTGCGATATATGGGAGTTATTGCGAAATTGACGTGTTTCCACTGGGCGTAATTTCAATTTGAAGGGTAATGGAAACGCGACTGGTGAGCTCAGATCAGACTTCTGTCAACAATTTTTTGGGGGGATTAATTTTTTATTGATTTTTCATAGAGAGGATCACATACAATTACCCAAAGGTTTCTTCACAATAACAGAACAAAGATTGACCCTCTGAAACCCCCCCACCCCCCCAACGGTCCCCCAGGTCCAAGCCACTGATCTCAGTAATAAAATTGCAATCAAAACCAATTACCAAAAAAAAAAAAAAAGAATCGATACATACTGCAATATGAGAAACTTAGGATAAGTATGATAACACAGATCATCAGAGGTTTACAAGTTCAAACTGCCCCCCAAATTAAACTCCATCTTGAAGCTTTCCTGCCAGGTCCTCATGCCTCCAGGGCTGAGGCTCTAGCTTTATAACATTACTATATCATGAAACTGACATAGCCAGTGTCGCACGGATAAAGTATGAGGAGGGAGCCATCTTTGCGCAATTATCTTTTTTGGCAGATGTTAGACCTGCTAGTCAGATCTTTCTTTGTAGCTCAGTGAAACCTAAATATGAATAATCATTTCGAAAGAAGCACAGCTGGTTGCACTGGTATATCTTTTCCTATCATATCAGACAGTACTGATGTAGTCTTTTCCCAAAACTCACAAACCTTCTCACAACCCCACACCATATGCATGACTGTTCCCACTTGTTGGTAGGGGCTTCTATCAGCCAATTTAATGTTGTTTATTTTGACGTTCATTCATGTTTAGCGAAAGAAATCCCACAGGAACCCGAGCCACGACTACAGCCTAGAAGATCAAGGACCCTTTCTCTGCGGTTGGAAGTTCTCAGCTCACATCTTCTCGGTTTGAAGAGTAACTGTTTCTGGTCACTGTAAGTTTCTTATTTCTGTATATTAGGGGTGTAACGGTACAAACATGGCGGTTCGGTACTGTACGCACCTCGCTATCGAAGTCACGGTTTGGTACGGGTTTGGGACAGCAGGGGGGAGAACACTAAACACAAAATTGCTTCTTTTTTAAAATGAAAGTGTGTTTAATCTAATATTAAAATGTTCTTAAGGATCAAAACATCTATTTCTGCTAATGCTGTTAACTATATAGGGAGCCCTTATTTAAACCTTACTATAATATTAAAGGTTACAATTAACGACAGAGCCCAAATTATTCTTTTTAGTTGCTATTTATTTTAATAGTCAACGCTCTAATAAATAAAAAGAAGTACTGTAAATTGCACATAAGACAGGTTTGCATTAACTTCTAAATCTAATAGAAAATTAATTGTCTACTCCAATTAATTTTTGAAATACAATAATTTACACAGTGGCTGTCATAACTTGTTCTCATGACAAATTTATTTAAACATACATTAAACAATCAAGACATTACTAACAGGCCAAGTGAATATAATGAAGATGTTGATTTATTAAATGTAAATAAAGTATAATATAACATTTAAATATTTACATCTTTGGAATTGAAGCTCCAATAAGAGAATTCAACAGTGCTAGTGTTGGGGAGTGTGGTCGAGCTTGGCCCTGTCTGCCGCCCACTAAATTCGACCGCATCGTTTTCTGAAACTGGATGTGCAGTTTGTCCCGTGGCAGCAGTGATGAAAAGAGGGATTTATTGTGCCCTAATATTTCAAACTCTGTGTAGAAGACATTACACATGATACGGGTATGAATCTTTTAGATAAATCGATTTGATTCAAAGGGTTTTGATTCAAGAATGATTCTATTGATTATGTAATTGATTATTTATTGATTATGTAAAAATGCTTCTAATGTGTCAAGGATAAGAAAAAGAAAAACACTACTTAAGTTTGTATATTGTACAAAGCAATTTGAAAGCATGTACATGCAGGATGTGCCAATAAAATATTTTAGACCAAGGAAAATACTTTATTTATTTTTTTTTACAAAGATTATCTCTGAGTTTTCTTGGTTTGAATTGTCTTGATTTAAAGTGATCATGGGAACCCCTGAGTCAGTAAATGAATCCAAATATTACATTATTATCTAATGCATTCCATTACCTCACAGTCTCATATGCAAATAAAGAAAAGAAAAAAGAGCCCTTAAATGCCCTCTGCTCAATCAAATAAACAACGATAGCAGGGAAATGGCACTATTTTATTATAGAGGGAATGCATTAACGTCACTTCCCCGCCGGAACACGCCCCCCTCAGCGGGACTGAGTGGCAGAAGAGCTGCTGCGTGGCTGGAGTTAATAGGGGAAACTGCGTTAACGCGAGTAAAACAAACTATTATCAGTTTAAACTAAAAGTTGGACTCGATATAGTGTTCCTTACAACTTATCAAAGATCCAGTGATCCATGGATATTGACATGCAGCCAGGAATCGTGTTTCCTGACATTTATATGTGCCTGATTTCGACGCCGGGGAAATAAATTAAGAAAATTTGCCTGTAAACGTTTTATATAAATACAATATAGATAGGTCTAAATCCGAGTGATCACTTACATTAATGTTATACTGTATATCATCATATCGTCCAGCCCTAAAACTTGTATAGTTTTTTGTCAGTGTTTATTTAAAAACATCCAATTATGCAGAATATAGTCTGTTCTGTAGCTTTTTGCAGTCTGTAAAAATATACAGTACCTCAGATTTCTGGTCAAATCTAGTTGTACAGTCAATCGCAAAGCTCTTTCCCGTTTTAGATGTGTTTTGTGTGATTTTCACGGCATTCACGCTGAAAACAAATGCTGCCGCTCAGTCTTTTTGCCACTTGTGGGCGTGACCGCATTCACTCCGGCCGACGGTGACGTCATGCGCATACCCTCTATAGAAACATAAAACAATGAAAGGACTTCTGTGCAGTGAAAGCGTTGTATGTCAGCATCAGTGGCCACGTTATGAGCCGGCAGCTTTATCACTGGTTTGAGTGTGAATATAGCTCTATTGAGAGTCAGCTGTAAGCAAGAGAGCTGCGATTAATTAGATTTTTTGCATTTTAATTTATTATTCAGAAATCCATATTTCAAGATCAATACATACCGGCAGGATTTGTAATCAATGCACCAGGGAAACAAGAGGATGGTTACAGTCCTACTTAATAACCAACGCAGAGAAACGAAAGCGCATGAGGAGACTGTGCGAGTAATAGGGAAGGGTTTTAAAAACACAAATGGTGATTATAAAGGTTGCTAAATATCAAGGATTGTGTATGATGACTTGTTCAGCGAACTTAGCAATTGAAAATAGGTTTAACTGCTTATATCTACCTCTCCTGCGCTTTGATCCGGAGATTCTGTAGTGTTGTGTCACAAATGACGGAAAATTCCCTCAATGGCAGAGAAAGAGTTAACAAGTTGTTCGCCAGAACAGTTCCACAACTTTACAGTTATTCTAACCAAGCACAATTGAATAAAACACTGCTTTTATATAAATGCTGCACATTTATTTTTGCATTTAACCTTTATTTAACCAGGAGAGAACCTCACTCAGATCAAAATCTCTTTTACAGGAGTGTCCTGGCCAAGATGCGGCCCAGTTATACAAATACACATATAACAATAAAACAATGCAACACACAATAAGATATCATTAAAAGTACAATCTTAGAAGCATTTGCAAATCACTAAATATTTTTCTAGTGCTTGCATAAGTGTTTTAAAATTTCTGAAAGACACCAAATGATTTAGTCTCAATTTCATTTGGAGAGCGTCTCATTCTGAAGGTGCAGCGGATTTAAAAGCTGTTTTACCCAGATTAGTTCAAGCTGGAGGTACATGGAGACTGTAATAAGACTGCGAGCGCAATGAATAGAACGCAACTGCTTTTTGTTGAATCATACAACAGAGATAAGGTGGTAAAAAAAATTTGCTTTGTATATCAATAAGTACCAATGCATTTTCCTTCGAACAGCAAGAGAAGACCAAGCAACTCTATTATATAATGCACAATGATGTGTAGCAAATGTACAATCCGTAATAAATCTTAAGGCACCATGATACACAGCACAGCACACAGTGAGGCAAGAAGATGAGGAGAAGCATGCTGATACACTACATGCCCATAGTCAAGAATCGGTAAGAAAGTCGCAAACACAAGCTTCTTCCTTGCATTAAATGAAAAGCAAGACTTATTTCTAAAATAAAATCCTAGCTGCTTCTTTAATTTTTGTTTCAAGTAATTCATGTGTGAATTAAAATGTAATGTGTCATCAATTATGATGCCCAGGTATTTTTACCCTGACACTAATGTAACCAGTTTCCCTTGCAAAGTTCGAAGAGCAATAGAACTATCTAAAGATTTTCTAGAACCACACAAATTTAGCTGACACCACATGATGCTGAACAACTGACGGCTGTCATCAGCACAAACAGAGAATCACAGCACAGAAATAAAGCTGTTCTTCACAGAGACTGTCACCATCTGCTGAACACACTTCAGTCTTCGCTGGAGTAGTGAACACAGAGCCTTTGCCCTCATCAGTGGCTGGAGACAACACCTTCAGATGGAGTGACGTGAAGGTTGAGCTGTGACCGGTTTACTGCGGAGTGATCCAGTGCACCCATCTTACACACAGATACATTTGTAGCATCTGGACCCATCAGACACACACAAATTATTCATTATATTTAATGAATATTCCAGCAAACTCACTCTCCCAACAAAAGTCTATGAAACTTCCCCCAAAACTAACATCACACATGAAGCTAACACACTGGCAGAACCCGGTGTCCTGTTACAGGACCAGGGACGTCGGTAGGCCTATTTTAGGGGGGCTGAAGCTACACCAAAATGTTCCTAAGCCCCCCTAAATAGATAATAAAGAACAACAATAACAATTCGATCCGTATCCTCATTCATATTTTGAATTAAACGCAACAAATGATAAATATCCAGCAACAAAAAATAGCCGAAAAGTCGGAAAATGGACAGAAGTACAAAGAGTCGTTGTGCTATCAAGATAATGCACCGCACCGTCTCGTGATACAGAGTGAAATTGTAAGTTGTTTTTAATTATCTGCTTACCTTTAGCTATGTTTTCTTGAGGTAAAGGAAAGGGGATATTTTGGTTTGCTATGGAAAACTGTAGTCTAGCTAGAGTGAACAAGCAAAATACAAGAAATGTTTAACTTAGGAAGCTAATCCCAACTCGTTATTCTTTGCCAATAATATAAGCTATCTCTATAATAGGCATGTTCTAAAACAATATCAATCCCCATAGAATGTTGTTGTCACTGAAAACTAAATGTCATAGGGTCCCTGTTAATGCTATTACCGTTGTATCCTTCAATTCATTGAGCAGATGAGATGGACATTCGTAGATATTTTAGCAGAGAGAAAGAGAAGCAGCCACAGGAGATTGGCAGGGCAGTTGATTCTGAGGGAGCAGGTGTGATTGGGGTCAGTAATGGTCTATAGGTCTAAGGATTCTTTTGTTTTCTTCTAACAATAAGCATTTGTTGGCAGGTCTAGGCACTATGCATAGCCTAAACGAAATTATTTCATTATATTTATTATATATGCTAGCTATACCAACTTTCTGCATTCATTGGCTGTGATAAATTAAATAAATACGTAGATGTTACCTAAATGTAGGCTAAAGATGAGCAAATGCCCACAGATACACATGTAAAACTAAAATGAAAGCAAACCTACATACAGTACATATATACAGTAATCATTAATCCAAATCTTTTATTCCTTCCGCCATCAGGTTATTGTATTTAGACAGTAGCCACTTTAAATAGGATCCGTATCAATAGCTTACATGATAAAGTATGCAGTGATGCCTATTTTTTCTTCTTGTACTGCTATTTGTCATATCTGTTTAACTTACCAACTTTTTAGCTGTCTGGCCTCTGTTTGTCTGTTTTTGGACATTTTGGATGTTGTTTCATGTGACCAATTTGCATTTCGAAGTCATGAAATTAGCATCAGGGTTTTTTTTATCTTAAAGGATAAGACAGAAGGAGAGGCTGAGGAGGAAAAGGGTCAGCAGGCAAGCTACTTGAGGTAGGGTAAGCAAGCGGGTCCAGAGACAGAGGAGCTTGAGCAAATGGAAATTTGAAAAGCACAACTGGTTGGAATATTCAATCAACCGTAATGCAGCTTTCTGCTTCCCATGTCGAGTGTTTGGCAAAAACATAAAACATGATGCTTTGGTCAGTAGTGGTTGCAAGAACTGGAAGAAAGCCTTGTATATATTTGGCAAGCATGAGATGGAACACACACATAAGGATAGTGTTGTTGCATGGAAAAGCTACCAGGCAACTAGCCAACAGGGTGATGTTGCACAGATGATAGCATCTGCAAATGCAAGTGAGATAGCAGAGAGAAGAGAGTATCTAAGGTGAATTGTTGCAGTCACTTCCATGTTAGGGAGACAGGGAATCCCCTTTCGTGGTAATAAAGAAGGCGAAGACGAACCAAACAGAGGCAACTTTCTTGCTTTTATGGAGCTTTTAAAGGAGTTTGATCCGTTCCTTCAAAAATATAAACCTCCATCAAATGCTACCTATATCTCGGCAACATCTCAGATCGAGATTATTGATTGCTGTGTTCAAGAAGTGACCAATGTCATTGTATCTGAGATGACAAAATCCAAAATCTATGCCATTATGGCAGATGAGGCAAGAGATGCACGATCAGAACAGCTGGCTGTTTGTGTTAGGTACGTGTCAGAGGGGGAAGTGAAGGAACGCTTCCTAGCACTTAGAGATAAAGTCATTTGATGCCCAGTCCATTGCTAACGAGCTGCAGCAGCAGATCCAGAAGAATGGTGTAGCAGAACTTAAGTGTGTAGCACAAGCATATGATGGCGCAGCTGTTATGAGTGGGTCCACTGGAGGTGTGCAAGCATATTTTAGAAAGTTCCATCCTGAGGCTATCTATAAGCATTGTTATGCCCATGAGCTAAACCTGGTGTTGTGCCATACTTGCAGGGCTGTTTCAGAGGCTGTGGAGCTTTTCAGCTTGTTGGAGGGTGTGTGTTCTTTTTTCAGCACCTCTCTAGTGAATCATCATAAGTTCATAGAGGCTCAGTCCAGGCTTGGATGGACAGCAGTTGACCTCGTACAACTTACAAACACCATTCTTGAGGCATTATCTTCCATTGTTGAGTGTCTCTCTGTCATTGGATCCCCCATAGCTGTTGGTCTTGGAGCAAAGCTCTACAAGTTCTCAAGTCTATGCACTACTGATGTTTCAGGAACTTCTGTCTGTAACTCAAGGACTCCACAAGCTCCTACAGAAGAAGACTTTAGACCTGGCAGAAGCTTTTATGGACAAAGAAGCTGTCTGTGACACACTGAGGGGCAAACGCACAGATGCATTTGCCGCAGACCTGTATGAGAGAACCAAGGTCATGTGCCACAAACACAGTATACCAGAACCATATTCTAAGAAAAGGCATAAACAGAAGAAAATGGAGGATTTTGTGTTGGAGACAACCTTGGGTTCAGGTACTGAGTTGATCAGCTCAGATATGTTGAAAACCAGTTTGCTTTTCCCCTGTGTGGACAGGATGGTTAGTGAGATTGAACTAAGATTTTCAAGTGTACATTCAGGGCTCCTAAAAGGCATCCAGCCCTAAATCTGAGAACTTCTTGAGTGAATCCTACTTGGATGAGCTAGCCAGGCACTACAGCATTGACTTGAACACAGAGGAGGTTCTTGTAGAAAAAAATGTCTTGCCCGCAAAACAGAGGCTGGATGTCCACCCCAAGACACGTTAGCTGTGCACAACCTCCTAGACCCAGACATGTTTCCCTCTCTGAGGGCAACCATCCAAGTTGCCCTTACAGTGCCTGTGAGCAGCTGTTCTTGTGAAAGGTCCTTTAGTGCAGGGGTTCCCAAACTTTTCAGCCCACGACCCCCAAAATAAAGGTGCGAGTGACTCGCGAACCCTACTATCCTCGGAGGTGGTTAAAGTATACAAACATTTCGTGAAACTGTGCACACGCACTAATAGGCATACTTACAACACAAAAGAACACAACAGTCAAAACAACCATTATATTATTTTATATTAGACTACAGGGCTGTTGAATGCTTGATTCTGATTGGTTGAGAACGTTATAAGGTGTGCAATTATTTTCAGGGAAACGCACGGCTAAAGTAGGCTAGTTTTGACCGCATTAGTCCCCTCCCCGATAATGTATTGACTGCTACTGGTTTGCGCTTGGCAAAGATGTTCAGATAGCCATTGTTTTTTTTACAACCATGACAAACGACTAAACTCCTACTTTCTCGTTTTACTAAGGCTGTAACGATAGACCAAAACCTACAACTCGGTTCGTATCATGATTTTTTATTTTAGATTTAACAAAAAGAAAAATCATGTTTTCTGTGCTGATGCAGTGGTGACGCGTTCATGTAACAAGGGTGGCGCTCCCAATAAAGTATCTAAAAGCTGCCACAAAGAACCGGCAAAAGTAAAAAGTAATGATTATGAATATGTCAAATATAGCAAGGAGAGATATTAATTGTTTATTAATAAACAATGTTTTTCTGTGTCAGTGTGTCGGCTTCAAGATGAAGTTGACGATGCTGACTCGCCATCTTCACAGCCAGAGAGAAATGCAGATTTCATACGGATTACATAAGCAGAGAGCAGTCTGTTTTTCGTTTTTAAATGTTCTGTTTAAAAGTTGACATCAAGCTTTCTATTTATTTCTCAATTCTGTGAGGCAAGTAGCTACATTATACGCTGAGTTTCGGTTCATGAGAAAGAGTCCAGTTCACGCGCCGGCGACTCCGTGTCATACCGGATGATCTATTTTCTACTATATTTACTTCTTATTCATTAAATCCAGGCAATTGGTTGATGAAACATTAATTAAAATTAAGATACAATTAATAAAAAACGAAATTTACTTTAAAGAAAGGCTTTGTGCTTTCTGAAGTCTCTGTGGAAGTTTTAAAGTCGCTTTCAGAGCGGTCATGTCCGAAAAGGAGAACTGTCACGTCCGTATTGTTCTTTTCCTCATAAATCCGAACACGAAAAATAAAATAAAGAATATTTTATGTTCTGTGGAGGCCGACCCCTTCTTCATCCGGTTATTAGCCTACTTTTGTTTTGTGTAATTCAGTGTAATTCGTATAATTATTAAAAAATATTTTGCCACATAAAAGTTAAAGATTTTTTGTGTCACGTCACATGTGTATTTCGCTCAAATTAAATATAAAACGCATGTGTAGACTGATATTTTTCTAATGTCTTGACTCCTTTATTAAGGGGGTATGGATATATAAACAGACGTTTCAGTATACATTTTCTGATCATTTATATTTCAAGCATTTATATTTCATTGCAAATGTCACGTCCATAACGCTGGAATTGCCCAATTTTAAAGAATTTATCCTCAAATAGTTTTTTGGTGTAGGTCTGCGTATTTCCTATTATTTTAACTTCAAATAATACTAATAGTAATTTAAAAATGTGATAGCCCTACGTCACATCACACTCCACTGTTATGGTGGCATTTTCAGTATTTACTCACTAACATTGTTGTGGAAACACAATAAGAATGGAAACTAAAATATGGAAGTATCGTGCTACAGCGCACATTATATCAGCTGCAGTTCTGGCGCTTCAGTCCCAATACACTCAAACACTCAACGTACATTCATATCACATGTTAATGCAGCGGTAGAGTTACACTCACAGGACACTGCACTTATTCGCAATCACAAAAGTTAATTATTTAATCGTGCTTTAAAGCTATGCCAGGTAAACATTTCATTGGCATTCTGTACATGATGTACTTTTTCTGAGCGCGCACTGTCAGACAGCGCCAAACTGGATTTTTGTTGGGAGACCCATCTGATAGCGATGGGGAACCGAGACCGAGAGAGCTACATAAAGCTACATGGAAAAAATATTTGAAATTTTGCTGTTTTCATGGATACAAAAAGTTGAATGACCCTCCCCTCAACAAAGATTATAAAGACATGACCCTCCCCTATTTTCCTCCGGTGGACCATTCCATAAATACCGAACGGTCCCTTGGAAATCATCTCGCGACCCCCCCTCGCTGTCTCACGCCCCCCCGGGGGGTCGCGACCCCTACTTTGGGAACCACTGCTTTAGTGCACTGCGTCGGCTTCACTCCTGGCTGCGTCAAACAATGGGGCAGAAAAGGCTTCACAATCTTGCAGCCATGTCGATTGAAAATGACACACTGAAGCACCTAAGTCACAACAGAGTTATAGACCGATTTGCCACCCTTAAAGGAGCACTTCACCCATTTCAACATTAATCTTTTTTGAAAGTGGGTCATATATGTATTTGAAATGTAAAAGAATTTTTGAATTTGGTGCCCTCTTGACCGAGAAAAGACTTTAGAGCGCATTTGTATGTAAGACAACAACTCCCACAATGCACCACATTGCACAGCTCCGCAAGCCACTCCCACTAATCCAGAACAGCGCGCAAACATCAGAGAAATCACTCTTCCATCTACAAGGCTAACGTTAGCTGCCACCAGAGTTAGAAATTAATTTCACATAAAATTTCTAGTTAGTTGGCTGTGGCGAGCAGGACGAGGGCGAGGGACGTGAGAGGACGGCGCGAGGCCGGTGGCGTGATTGATAATGAACGACACCTGTGAGACGCACCGGTCTCGTAACTCTCACGGAGGAACGGGAGCATAAAAGGAGGAGCGACGACAGGGCAGATCGAGAGAGGAACAGGCCTGATTTTACTTTGTATTTTGTTTCTGTTGTGTGTGGCTGCTGGCTTATATGTTGTTTTGTATTTGTTTATTTTACTATTAAAATGTTTTAATGTTCGCTGGTTCCCGCCTCCTTCTTCCCACAACATCGAACCCCGTTACATTTGCAAACTCATTAGTGAATTACTCCTCGTTTGTATTTCTTTATATATGGTGAATTATTGCATGATACCTGGATGTTCAGTCAGAACATATGCGGTGCGACACGAGGATGGTTCACATCACAACACAAACGTCCGTGTGCTTGTCTGATTCAGAGATTTCGTCCAGGAGAAATTGCCATCGTTGAAATTCTCTGCAGCAGACGAACTCTATCTGTGTCCGTAGCACAGCACAGCGAGAGCACAGGCACCAGCAGTCCGCCCAGCTCGAGCCAGTCCGGGCTCCTCGACCGCTCCAGTCCGCCCAGCTCGAGCCAGTCCGGGCTCCTCGTCCGCCTCCTGTTCCTCCATCAGCCTCAGCTGCTCTTCACTATATTGCGGCTCGTAAAGATAGCCACAAACAGCGGATCCGAGCAGCAGAATTTCAAAATCCTCTACTTCCATATCATGTTTAGTTTCTTCCGTCATTGTCGTTACTTCCTATCTCCACAGCGCTTGTTAGCTTAGCTTCCAAACAAGATGGCGGATATTGATTTCGGTATCTGGAAGTGAAGTCCCACCCACTGATCTGTAATAGCTCTGTTAGCGTGAGTGGGTCCCACACCCTGGATAAATGATGAGCTAGTGTTTGTAGTCTCAACCTTTATACAAAGAAATGGGACTTCCTGCTTTTTATGACGCAAAATGATGGGAAGGGAATGAACCAATAAACCAAGACCATTCACAAATATGACTGGGTTTCTAAAGATACAAAGCTTAATGCAAATGGGTGAAGTGTCCCTTTAAAAACAGAAGGCATTTTTTGATGCTTCCACCCATGAAGTAGACAATAAACAAAAAGTAACTGTTGACTGTGGTTTTGAACATGATTTCATTCTTAATTTTCCTTTATTTGAATACTCCCTTTTTGTTGTTGATTTATATCATACATTGTATACATCATTTGGCAGAATAAATCATCTTTCATTGAGAAACGCTCAATCCTGTGTTGTCAAATTTCACAATGACCTTAAAATTCTTGTTCTTGGGTTAAACTGTATGCAAGCCAAACTACACAGCGAAATTACACTCTGATTGAACCAATCCACAGCGCAGTTACAGTAATTAGTGTAATTAAATAGCATTCTGTGGACAACTTATCTTATATAGAGAGGAATTAGATATATTATGCTATTACTTTATCATACATTTACATGAGCAGACAGATAGCATTTAAGTCATTGCTTATAGAATAACTCTTCAGGAGCAAAGTCTAGCTGTCACGGTATACTCATTCTCTGGTTCCTTCTCGTCTTGTGTTTATGTTGTTGTTTGAATGCACGTGTGTAGTGGGCGTGAGTGTTATGTCATTACCTGATCCGCTCCAGCTGATCATCATTACCATCACCAGCTGCAGCCCATTTCCTCACCTCATAAATACTCACCAGTTTTTGTACTCCTTGTCAGATCGTTGTTTGATGTCTCCTTGTCGGTGGTCCAGTCCTGTCTTCCTGCTCGTTCAGTGTTCGTGTTTTTCCGTGGATTATCGTTGGGTTGGATTATCGTTTGTCTTGGTGTGGATTCCGTCGTCATCTTCATCTCACCTCCACTGTTCCGGTTTCACCCACGACCATCGAAGTCCCTGCGCCATTCTTCCACACCCGTGTCATCAGTCTACTATCTGTGTTCCTAATAAATATTGAGTACTCGCTTTTGCTTCCTGATCTTTGATTTACCGGCATGACAGAACGATCTGACCAGGCTATGGAAGCAGCGAGTGTTTCATCGACGGCGTTGGAGGATTTCATACATCACAGCATACGAAGGATGGATTCCCAGGAAAGGAATTTAAATGACACGGGTCGTGCGGTACAATCTTTGGTGGCGCAGGTGTCCGAGCTCACCCAGCAAATCCAACTTCTGCGAGCTCCCACTGTGCCACCCACACCAGCCGTTCCCCCCACACCACCAGAGGTCCCTCCCCAGTCAGAGCCACGCCTACCAGTCCCGGAAGCCTACTCCGGTGAGTCGAAGTTTTGCAGAGCCTTTCTGACTAGATGTTCAATGCACTTCGCTTTACAACCCAGAACTTTCCAGACTGAACAAGCCAAAGTAGCATTCGTGCTCACACTCCTGACTGGGAGAGCGGCGCTATGGGGGGCGGCGGTGTGGGAGAACCAAGACCCATGCTGCGCCTCGTTCCAGACACTCTCCGCCGAAATAAGACGAGTCTTTGATCGTGCCGTCGAGGGGAGAGAGGCTGCAAGGGTTTTGGCCGACCTGCATCAGGGAGAGAGGTCGGTCTCGGACTATTCCATCGAGTTCCGGACCCTGGCGGCTGAATGTCAATGGAACGAGGAGGCGCAGTGGGACATGTTCCTGCACGGGTTGGCTGACCGCGTCCAGAGGGAGATCTACGCCCTGGACCTCCCTACATCTCTGAATGGACTCATCGAGTTGGCACTGCGGGTGGACGCTCGACTCTCACGGGTCGAGCGACGAGTGGCGTCCACTCGCACACCGGAGGGAGCCGAGAGTCCAAGGTCCAGCGGCAGGGACGTGGTCAGCCCCGTCCACGATCACGAACCCATGCAGGTGGGGCGAGCTCGGCTTTCCCGGGAGGAGAGGGAGAGGCGGAGATCCCAGGGCCTTTGCCTCTACTGCGGTGGGACGGGACACTTCGCTTACAACTGCCCGGTAAAAGGTCAAGCCCGATAGTAAGTATGAGGCTACTATCGGGTGGGATCTCCGCCAAGAAGACCTCATCCTCATCCACATCCACCCTCCTCCCGGTAAGACTAAGATGGTCCATCCACCAGCACGACTGTAGAGCACTCTTGGATTCCGGGGCCGAGGGTAATTTCATGGACAGATCATTCGCACTCAAGCTTCAGATTCCCCTCAAACCCCTCACTCACAAGATAGCAGTGCACGCACTTAGCGGTCAAGAACTTCCCACCATTTCTTTCACCACTGAGAACATCACCCTCATCACATCAGGCAACCATTCTGAGACTATTTTTTTTTACATACTGGATTCACCCCTCGCACCCATCGTTCTTGGACACCCCTGGCTCATCCATCACAACCCCCGAATAGACTGGCATCAAAGAGCTGTGCTGGAGTGGAGCAAGGAATGTCATAAGTCTTGTCTTGTGTCTGCTTGTCGGTCTGTACCTGTTTCTATGTTTCAGGAGGAGGCAGGGGATTTGTCTAACGTGCCCATAGAGTACCAGGACCTGAAGGAAGTGTTTAGTAAGTCTCGTGCTGCTTCTCTCCCTCCACATCGTCCCTATGACTGTGCTATAGAGTTACTACCAGGTAAGTCTCCGCCTAAAGGCAAGTTATACTCGCTTTCTGTTCCTGAGAGGGAGGCCATGGAGAAATATATTTCTGATTCTCTAGCAACCAAGTTCATTCGCCCTTCCTCTTCTCCAGCGGGGGCGGGGTTCTTTTTTGTGGGGAAGAAGGACGGTTCTCTGCGACCTTGTATCGATTACCGGGGGTTGAACAGCATCACGGTAAAGAATACTTATCCTTTACCGTTGATGTCTTCGGCCTTCGAGAGGTTACAGGGAGCCTCCATCTTCACGAAATTGGACTTACGTAACGCATACCATTTGGTTCGCATTAGGGAGGGGGATGAGTGGAAGACTGCGTTTAACACCCCCAGGGGGCACTTTGAATATTTGGTTATGCCGTTCGGGCTGTCCAACTCCCCTGCGGTCTTCCAAGCACTCGTTAATGATGTGCTGCGAGACATGATAGATCAGTTCATTTATGTCTACCTGGACGACATATTGATTTTTTCTTCGTCTCTCCAGGAACATGTGCAGCACGTCAGACAAGTACTCCAGAGGTTGCTAGAGAATGGGCTTTTTGTCAAGGCGGAGAAATGCGATTTTCATGCACAGTCTGTTCCTTTTCTAGGGCACATCATCTCGTCTGAAGGAATGCGTATGGATCCTGAAAAGGTTAAGGCTGTGGTGGAGTGGCCAAGCCCAGATTCCCGTAAGGCCCTACAGAGGTTTCTGGGGTTCGCCAATTTCTACCGGCGTTTTATTCGCAACTTCAGCCAACTAGCCGCGCCTCTGACTGCCTTGACCTCCCCCAGAACTACGTTCAGGTGGTCAGACACAGCTGAAGCTGTGTTTGCTAAACTGAAAGGCCGCTTTGTTTCAGCCCCCATCCTTATTGCCCCGATCCTTCACGTCAGTTCGTGGTGGAGGTTGATGCGTCAGAGGTGGGGGTAGGGGCAGTACTATCCCAACGCTCTTCTACAGACGACAAGATGCATCCCTGCGCGTTTTTGTCTCATCGTTTATCCCCAGCCGAACGTAATTACGACATCGGTAACAGAGAGTTGTTGGCAGTCAAAGTAGCGTTGGAGGAGTGGCGTCACTGGTTAGAAGGGTCGGGGGTACCTTTTATCGTCTGGACTGATCATAAGAATCTAGAATATATCAGAACTGCCAAAAGGTTGAACTCTAGGCAGGCTCGGTGGGCACTTTTTTTCGGTCGTTTTGATTTTACTCTCTCGTACCGCCCGGGTTCCAAGAACATCAAACCCGATGCCTTATCTCGTATTTTTGATCACTCCGAACGCCCGTCTACTCCCGAGTGCATTTTACCCGAAACCTTATTTGTTTCCACACTCACATGGGAGGTCGAATCGAAGGTCGAGACGGCGTTAGAAGGGGTAACGCCTCCGCCCGGTTGCCCACCGAATCGTTTATTTGTGCCAGAGGGATTACGGTCCGACGTTATTCAGTGGGGTCATTGCTCCAACGTGGCTTGCCATCCAGGAGTTAACCGAACCAGTTTTTTGGTCAAGCAACGATTTTGGTGGCCACTTATGGCTCGTGACATTCACAGTTTTGTTTTGGCCTGCTCAGTTTGTGCCACTGGTAAGACTTCCAATCGACCTCCAGATGGGCTACTCCAACCGCTGCCAGTCCCTTCGAGACCCTGGTCCCACATCGCTCTAGATTTTATTACCGCCCTCCCGCCCTCTCAGGGCAACACAGTCGTTTTGACCGTGGTGGACCGGTTCTCGAAGGCGGCTCACTTTATTCCCTTACCCAAATTACCCTCAGCTAAGGAGACAGCGTTGGCCGTCGTAGACCACGTCTTTCGCTTACATGGCCTTCCGATGGACGTGGTCTCTGACAGGGGACCCCAGTTTGTGTCCAAATTTTGGAGAGAGTTTCGTAAATTACTGGGTGCGACGGTTAGTCTGTCCTCAGGGTTTCATTCCCAGAGCAATGGCCAAACTGAGAGGGCCAACCAAGATCTGGAGAGAGTGTTACGATGTTTGGTCTCCAAGAATCCTTCCTCATGGAGCCAACAACTTTCTACGGTAGAGTACGCCCATAATACATTACCGGTGTCGGCCACGGGCCTTTCTCCGTTTAAGTGTAGTTTAGGTTACCAGCCACCTATTTTTCCCAGCCTGGAATCCGAGGTCGCGGTCCCCTCTGCCCACGCCTTTGTCCAGAGGTGCCACCGTACCTGGACTAGAGCCCGCGAGACTCTACTCCAGGTGGGGGCGCGCACCAAGGCCAAGGCCGATCGCCACCGGTCAAGGCCTCCCGTATATATCGTCGGTCAAAAAGTGTGGCTTTCAACTAGAAACATTCCTCTCCGCTCCGTCTCCAATAAGCTTGCTCCCAAATTCATTGGCCCGTTCACTGTCACCAAGATTATTAGTCCGGTGGCAGTCCGCCTCAATTTACCTCCAGCGTACAGGAGGGTTCATCCCGTCTTCCATGTGTCCAAAATCAAGCCCGTTTTTCATTCTCACATTAATCCGCCTGTCCCGGTTCCCCCCCCGCCGCGACTCGTAGATGGGGAGACCAATTATTCGGTCAATCGCATTCTGGACTCTAGGCGGAGGGGACGCGGATTCCAGTACTTGGTGGACTGGGAAGGTTACGGTCCAGAGGAGAGGTGTTGGGTTCCTGCTAGAGACATCCTGGATCACTCCCTTATCGATGATTACAATCGACAGGTAAGGGGTTCTGAGAACGCCAGGAGGCGTTCTTAGGACTCCTCCTAAGAACGCCTCCTGGCGTTCTCAGAACCCCTTACCTGTCGGGTACTGTCACGGTATACTCATTCTCTGGTTCCTTCTCGTCTTGTGTTTATGTTGTTGTTTGAATGCACGTGTGTAGTGGGCGTGAGTGTTATGTCATTACCTGATCCGCTCCAGCTGATCATCATTACCATCACCAGCTGCAGCCCATTTCCTCACCTCATAAATACTCACCAGTTTTTGTACTCCTTGTCAGATCGTTGTTTGATGTCTCCGTGTCGGTGTTCCAGTCCTGTCTTCCTGCTCGTTCAGTGTTCGTGTTTTTCCGTGGATTATCGTTGGGTTGGATTATCGTTTGTCTTGGTGTGGATTCCGTCGTCATCTTCATCTCACCTCCACTGTTCCGGTTTCACCCACGACCATCGAAGTCCCTGCGCCATTTTTCCACACCCGTGTCATCAGTCTACTATCTGTGTTCCTAATAAATATTGAGTACTCGCTTTTGCTTCCTGATCTTTGATTTACCGGCATGACACTAGCCTAAGTAAATTCCCCCATGCAGCTTTGATGTGTCTAAAAGCAAACATTACAGTAACTTTTCTTAAACAGAGTAGAAATGGAAGAAGAGGATATGTCTGTCACGTTTTACTTGTTAACATCTTGGTTTCTTGACTGGTTGTTGACACAAGTGTAGCTCCAGATGTGAGTGCAAAGAGTTTGCAAACGCAAGTTACAAATACCCTGCTGTCAAATAAGCACCGCTGTCTTCCAATCCTAGTGACGTCACTGTACAGGACACATTGATACTGATGAGTTTTACGACCCCAAAGGAATTTGCAGAGAGTTGTGACTCTCACTTAATTATTGCTGAGAAGGAGAAATAAACCCTTTTAATCCTATATATTCTATATATAACCCCTTGAGAAATGTATAAACATACTCAACAAATTATGGTCATACTTTAGTTTAGGGTCCAAATCTCACTACCATCTAACCATTACCTACGACTTTTGCCTCAATAAACTCATAATTACTGCTAATTAATAGTAAGTAAGGTTGTTAAGTTTAGGGATTGGGTTATTAAGGGATGTAGAATATGGTCATGCAGAATAAGGCATTATTATGTGCTTTATACGTACTAATAAACAGCCAATATCCTAGAAATATGCATGATAATAAGTAACTAGTGAATAGTTTTAAAGTTAGTTAAAATAAAAGTATTATCCAAATTATGATGTCAATTGTCTGATACAGTTGAAAAGGTCAAAACCTCTAAAGTTGGATTGGCCAAAATCACTATTTTACAAACATTGAATGTGTTTAAAACCAGCTACTTTTCATGCTAAGATCATTTTAGCTTAGATAATAGTTTGCACCATTGTGGAAAGTGTCTTTGTTCTGTTAGTGTTTTGTATTTTGAGTTGATTTGTGTGATGTATCTTTGTCCAGATAGGCTTGACAGATGTTTTTCTTCTATAAATAGTAGTACTGTAGATTCCCGATGTAAATGGCATGGTCCATTATCAGTCCTCCTCCAGCAGAAGTGTATGCGCTGTAAACTGTGATCTGAACGAGGACTCGCTGAGACATGAGCCATTATCATTACAGCTCATCAATAGACTAATGGAGGGTGTGTTTGTTTAAGGCCTTCAAACTCTTTCTTCCATTAGCAATCCTGTATTGGACGCGAGATAGGATTTTCTTTATTGCTTATCAAATTGTACATTACATCCTCCTCCGACTTATTTGTGTGTGTGTGTGTGTGTGTGTGAGGCATGAGTGGGATTCGCCAGATAACTGTAATGTGATCTTATCACAATGCTTGGCTAAGGATTTGATGCATATTGCAATTTTAGTGAGTGTCTTGGAATATACCAAGTATTTCAATAACTCTGATTTATTAAACTTTTTTTTAATTTGGGTTGAGGATGTTATGCGACAACAATGTACTAAAAACAGATCTGTGAAAGCGTAAAACGCTGTTTGTTTTCACTTGTTTGTGGCTTTTAATGGGTTAGTTACATTTTAATCATCAAAAAGCATGTCTAAACAACTTAATTCATAAAACTTTAACAACATAAAAAAATGTATTTCTTTACAACGGCGTGCATTTTTATTTCATTTGCCAATTAAAGTGTTGCACAACTGCTTAATTGCTGTTTAATTATAAATATAGTAATATATTTCTGTTATCATTTTTAAAATGACTTGTATATTATAGTGAAGACCTTTGAGTTTCTCTGTGTAGAGCTGCTTATAGCTGAATTGAACTTCATCATTTATGAAACATCAACACACGTATTAATCTGAACTGAAAAACACTGATCTGAATGAGACATTATTGTCTTCTGTAGGGCTGCCTGTACAGCTGGAATTGAATTTGTTTCATAATTTATTAATTTGACATCATTAACACTATTGTAGTAAATAGCAGGCAAACAGGATGGCAACCTCTTAACACACAATGTGTGGAAAAGTTTCAGTTCAATGGGATCAGGTTTCTGTGGACAACCAACCGATGCCTTTTCTTCCTAGAACGCGTTAATACTCGCACTTATCACGTGACCGTGTTATTCTTGCACGGACTCCACTTCCAATAGTTAATTGCCCGGTCTAATCATTCATGATTGTTTACAGCAGTGTCTCATTAGCTCATTGCCTCACCCTATAAGCCTGGTTCTCTCAGTCATTCGTTGCGAAGTCTTGTGTAGAGTAATGCTGGTAAAGCATTCTCCTGGTTTTTGGATCTTCTGCCTGGTTTCCTCTGTTTCTACCTGTGCCCCTGTTATTGGTTAACCATTGTCCATGACCTTTGCCTGATTTCGACTATGATTGTGGATTACCCTTTTAATAACATTGCATTTGGATCCTCAGCTTTGTGTCTCGGAGCAGTTTGTTACAGCTGGTGAGTCTCAGAGAAATGGAGAGCCGCAGATCATGTCTTTCTGATTTTATATTTTGTGTGTTTTTCCTTTTTTCGTGGCAATCATAGGAAATCACACTGCACTGCAAAAAATGTCAAAGCCTTGACGGGCAAAATATAAATAATGAATACATATCTGTTATCATTTAGTTTTGCAGTAGTATCCTGTATAATTCCCCTGAAATGAGAAGATGACCTGCTGAATTATGGAAAATAAATGGTGGTAATGTGGCTCGGCACGAAGCAGAAACATCAGCATTTATTTTCAGTTCAACAATTCAGCCGTCCAGACACAATTATTCCACTCATTTCACACTTAACAAATATAATGTGTTAATCTAAAGAAAAATGTATCTCTACTTTCTACCCAAGCCACTGTTCCTAGTCTGTATCGAATGTGCTGAAAACACTTGGAATTACTCAATAGCTGTGCAATTATAGAATAATAAATACAGCCTTTCATCATCAACAAATCAGAATTAAGAATTGAACAATGCTGCGATATAATCTAATTTACATAATGAAAATATATCTGTGCTTGACCCAAATTATAGATATCACAGACCAACTGCTTACAAATAAACCAAATGCAAACATTGTGAGGTGAACTAGTAAGACTAGATGACATGGAGGACTGTAATAACATAAGTCAATATGTGAGTAACTAACAGCTCAGCTAAACTCAAAGCTCACAACCAGAATAGAGCCGATAATAACTACTAAAGCTACGACAATCATCACTCGCTCAAAACATGATTAAAAGGAAAGGGCCACGTGTCGAAAGCTGAAGACATCTGAAAATCTTGTGATGAAGATGAGGTGGTACTATACCATTAAACAGAAACCTCCCATTCAAATTAATAGACAATATTAGGATGAGGAGCTTGATACGTTTGAGCTGTTCTAAATGAATGTTTAGTTAATAATTAATACTGCTGAAAGAGCTTAATTTTCATGAAGCATGATAACCACAGACACGGATGTGCGGTTGGATGCCGCCCTCAGTGAAGACTTTACTGCGTGCTCCAGGGCAAACACAACAGGACAATCACAACTTCATTAATCAATCAACACAATTCATCTGATTACGCACTAATGAGGGACCTGGGCGTGCACTAACAGTGTACCAGCAGCGCTCCTACCTCAGCGAGGTCCGGCCTCTGGTCCATCAGCGGTCCTCGTGCTCCGGGGCAAAACGCCAGGCTCTGGGGATTCTGGGATGTGAAGGGCAGAAGAAGAGGTTTTACAACGTCTAGATATTTTTGGTGTGACAAACAAGCTACATTTGAATAAGACTTCAAACTTCTCACAAATGAAGCTTCTTCCAGCTGTTTCATGATTTAAAGCCCTCCTGTTGTGTAAATCCAGCTTTTAATGTTGTTTATGTGTCTATGTGGTGTTTTTAATACGCTTTAAGACACACCATGTGTAAGTTCATAAGTCGACCGCATTGCTGAGTATTTTCTGCTTAAAACTGCAGTGAACCAAAGACAGTCTCAAACACACGGTGTGAAATCGCTGGTGTTTCTGACATCACGAACAACCTTGTAACCAATCAGATCAACGCAGTGGCGGTTCTACTTTGAATTACACCCAGGGCGAGACCCCCTTCGAGCCAGTTATTTTGCTAGATTACCATGAGCGCATTGGTTACTGCCTTGAATTATATGCATGGCACACTTTTAGTTATGACTTGTTAAACTATTTTCTTTGTCATGAAATGGAGTTTTTAAAAGTGAAAGGGTCACAGAGATACTCATTTAGTAACACAATACTTAGGCTATCTGCTAAATATTTTCGAACAGCTCTCATATTAACCCAAACTGTTATAGACCTAAAATAGCTTTTGTAGCCCATTGTCACTCTTAAAATGTCAGAGAAAAGGACAGAATCAGAGATTATTTAGAATATTGTACTTTGCATATAGGCTACTGTAAAAACACATAATTAAAGTTGATTTTACTTTAATTATACGTTTATAATTACACGACAAATACGTTTTAGTAGCTAATGTATTTCCACCACAGAAAAACGCTTGCTGTAGCTCTGCTAAAAGATTTATTTACGGAGAAGAGAAAAAAACGCCCACGTGTTTGGGTGCACGTGCACTCCCATACTGAAAAGTTTATGAACGCGCTTCCCGTGCGCCTATTTGAAATATCGACCTCGAGCGCGCAAAAGACGCGATACGTGAACTAATCGGGAGACCCCCTTGACATCGCTTCTGTGCACGGCACCTTCTCAGCAAGCAGGGGCGCCATTGCCAATAATTGAATCGAAATGATAAAAAATAGAAAACCTTCGCAGCACAGAGGATTTTTTTAACTACTTGTGCCGCCCCCCATGTGACATGAAGAAATGCCGCCCCGGGCGACTGCCCCGTGCCTAAAACCGCCACTGGATCAACGTGTGATCGTCAACCAGTGGATCTCTGAGCTGAGTGAGTGAGTGGAGGCGGGGCTCATCTGCATATTCATAGAACCACGCATACTAAACATGGCAAGGGTGTCGAGTTAAGGCTGATTATACTTCTGCGTCGGACCTACACCGGAGCCTCTACGCTATAGACTACGCATTGGTTTTCATTTATACTTCTGCGTCATTTTTTACATGCAGAGGGAGCATGTGAAACCTGAGGGACCAATTACGGCGTGAGTTTGACGCAGAAGTATAAATTGGGCGTTACATTCAAGATATTTTAAGGCATGAAGAAATTTTTTCAAGGAAAAATCATTTAAAAATATGTAATTTTGGTGATCAAAGATTTGATTTAAGGGACAAAATGATTGACTTCAGGGGGACTTTAAGACATGTATTATGTATCCTGGAATCCAGATCTGATCATGGCCTTAATCAGCCTTCAAGTCGACGGTTAGTATTGTGTGTGATGTAACACCTCACCTTTTGATGAAAAAGCTGGTTAAGTCTTGGACTTACACTAATACTACAAGATAGAGCTGCATGATTCTGGATAAACTGAGAATCAATTAGAGATCCCGATTCTTCCACGATTCTGAACGGACAACTAAACAAAATCAGATGCAATTTACTAAAGGTTCTGACAAAATGTTAATCGCTTAAAAACATTATTTTTAATGAATGATCCCTCACTTTATGACTCACTCATAAAGACTTCACTTGTTTCATAACTGGATGAATCAGCGTTTTTGAACAAATCTCTTGAATGATTCAATGACAAATACCTTTTTTTTAACAAACGAAGTGTGAACTGTTTTAGCGGGGTCCCGGGGCATATGCTCCCTCGTGAGGTTTATTAATTTGTTTGTTTGTTTGTTTTTGCAAAATAGTCTTTTATGGTATCATCCACACATGCAAAGTTGGTTTATATTTAACTGCAATAAAGTATGACTTGTTTACATAGGATGTATGATGTATTTTTACATTATTTAAAGCTGCAGTCCGGCGTTTTTCCTCTTTGTCGCATTCTCTGTTCGAAATCTGCAATTGCAGTAATTCGCGGAATTATCAACTTTACGTGAGTCGCAGGGGCGGTTTCTTCATTAGGGCGATTGGGCGACGCACCACCAAAGTGTGAATGAAAGGGACTTTTTCAATTACATCCACAATCTCATTCAACCACAGAGTTACGCTAGCCGTCACTGTCTGGATATAGTCCAATCAGCGTCATGTCACGTTCTGTGGAGCACCGCCTCTTTTTGGGCGATTTCACTCTGGCTGAGAATCGCCCAGATTGTTCCCATTCGCCTTATTCACCTGGCGGCGATTTTGAAAACGCGAACGCGTTGAGGGGTACACAAACCCGGAAGTTTGACTCCGACGCAGCAGCACCAGCAATGGAAACTCCAGTGTTAAGCGTACTACCCCTAGCTGCTACAAGCTAGCAGAAACGGAGGTAAATCGGCGTCCATTCATACCTTCAATGTCGTGGATAAAACCTTCGATCCAGTTACTGTATCCCTTAATTAACACAGCCCGGGGGATGTTGCAGTCAGTACTGGCTCGCTGCTTCACATTTTGCATCGTTAATTCGGGCAGACAGGAAAGATTGGTGGTCCACACTGGAGTTTCCATCGCTGGTGCTGCTGCGTCGGAGTCAAACTTCCGGGTTTGTGTAACCCTCAACGCGTTCGCGTTTTCAAAATGGCCACCAGGTGAATAAGGCGAATAGACTTACATTCAAAGATGCACTTTGAATGTAAGGCACTGCAATGCATTCTCTATGGGTTCCGGGAGGGCTCGCACTAACGTGCTTACGTCATCATACGTATCCTTAACTTGTGCAGCGATTGGTGGGAACAAACATACACTATTAAAAATCTTTAAGATTAAGTGACAAATATTTGAAAACAATTTTGAATTTGAACAACAAGAAAAAAATGAAACACTACTTTAATATCTTTATCAAATGTGATTAAAAAAATAAAAAGAGAACGAGAGCGAGAGACTGTTGGGACATCTCGCGAGTGGAGGCTAGTTGAACTTGAACAACGTCATGGCGAACGCAGTGTATTAACGCAGGAGTAATGTGATGTAAGCAGTGTAATAATAGTGAGTATAGAAACAAACAATGAGATTTATTGTAAGAGTCATTATTTTTCATTAATATTAAAGTAGTGAAGTTGCCTTTACATGCTTAAGCTGTTAATTTATTCATTGCATGTGTGGACCTTATCCTTATCAATCATCCAAACATTTGCCCCCCCGGAGAGATTTTGCAGGAGCCGCCACTGGTGAGTTGTACTTCAACACCCTCGACACGGCACAGCGCGGATGAACACAGTGTTTGAGGAGACTGTGAGGCTGTCAGTCGGTGTGGATCCTGGCATTCAGAATCACAGATTATTCTTTTTGGAAGTATGACCAACATAATCATTTTCACCGGGAAATATCATCTGAACAAGTGAGTAACATCCACTTATGTTCTGGTTCTGACATTGCAGTAAATCACGCTGATTAAATCTAACAATCCATATCAAGTCATATAAAATAAGTTACCATATCACGCAAAACCGTGCAAATTATACTTTGTTCTCAAATTGTTAATGTTCAACGTCAGCATTGCGTGACTACATGTAATGTCCTTCCGATATTATCCTTGTTTTCACATGGGTCCGGTACAGTCTCTTTTCTTCTGTAGCAACTCCGAAGTCCGAACGAAGTCTTTTGCATTTTACAGCGGGTGAATCTGTTGTCACTGGTGATCGTCGTTTGAACCTTTCTGGATCCGCCATCAAATTGATAAGTTTAATTATATCAAGTGCTGTGAGAAAAGGCTATAAATCTCCACCTCTTCTTCTTTTAGTTTTATGGCAGGTTGCGAACCAAATCTCCACCTCCAACATCCTCACACGCATTATAGCCTACTAGCCGAGACTCTTCTTTACTTTTTGGATAATTTTTAACCCCAAAAAAGCTACGGACTGCAGCTTTAAGCACCTGGACCCTTATCAGTTTGACAGAATTTTCTAAATCAGTGCCATGATAGGTCAAACTAACTTAACTTAAAATGTTCTTATGCTGAAAATGTAACGGTGTAAAATTACAGTCAGAAGAACAATATTCATGTTATTAGTAACGATTTCCTCTATTCAGACGTGCGTTTCTCACTGTTACCTGTCTCTAATCATTACACCGCACGGGTGTTTAACCAAGGCAGGCTCCTCTCACTCGCTTGTTCTGCAGCGTTCCGGCCTCTCTGCGATGCCGTCTCTATGACAACAGACCGAAGACAGCGTGGCACTCGAGTGCAGGTGATGCCGTCTCTATGACAACAGACCGAAGACAGCGTGGCACTCGAGTGCAGGTGATGCCGTCTCTATGACAACAGACCGAAGACAGCGTGGCACTCGAGTGCAGGTGATGCCGTCTCTATGACAACAGACCGAAGACAGCGTGGCACTCGAGTGCAGGTGATGCCGTCTCTATGACAACAGACCGAAGACAGCGTGGCACTCGAGTGCAGGTGATGCCGTCTCTATGACAACAGACCGAAGACAGCGTGGCACTCGAGTGCAGGTGATGCCGTCTCTATGACAACAGACCGAAGACAGCGTGGCACTCGAGTGCAGGTGATGCCGTCTCTATGACAACAGACCGAAGACAGCGTGGCACTCGAGTGCAGGTGATGCCGTCTCTATGACAACAGACCGAAGACAGCGTGGCACTCGAGTGCAGGCGATGCCGTCTCTATGACAACAGACCGAAGACAGCGTGGCACTCGAGTGCAGGTGATGCCGTCTCTATGACAACAGACCGAAGACAGCGTGGCACTCGAGTGCAGGTGATGCCGTCTCTATGACAACAGACCGAAGACAGCGTGGCACTCGAGTGCAGGTGATGCCGTCTCTATGACAACAGACCGAAGACAGCGTGGCACTCGAGTGCAGGTGATGCCGTCTCTATGACAACAGACCGAAGACAGCGTGGCACTCGAGTGCAGGTGATGCCGTCTCTATGACAACAGACCGAAGACAGCGTGGCACTCGAGTGCAGGTGATCCTGTAGCACAGGCCCAGAGGGAAAACTGCAGTGTGTCGACTTTCAAATGAGTTTAGGAACAAGATGTGACATGACTTCAGTTTGATGAGATCATGCTCAATCTATAAAATATCTTCCAGGGTCACCTTATCCTTCACATTTTGCAGTTACATGCTTCAAGGTATACAAGTTATGCCCTTATGATTAATAAAATGGTTGTTTATGACAACCCTGAAATCATTGCATTTTGCCGCATGCGATGATTCCCTCGGAAATCTGTATTTTCTTTCATTTAAGACTCTTAGATGCCATTGACAAATCATTTATACACAATTTTGTCTTTCTTTCTTAATGACTGTCTTTCTTTTGTGTAACACAAAAGCAGAGTTCTGCAGAATGTGCCCATCAATCTTTTCCATACAATGAAACCATATCTGAATATATGGAAGAGCATATTATCACTGTCTTGTGAAAAACTTTTTTTAAGATTTCACTTTCTATTTTAGCTGTAAATGAGTTCAGTTTTTTATGTCAGTTCACTCCGGAGATGTGTTTACAGGTGCCATGTATCAAGTCAAGTAAAGGAGTAGTTCACTTCAGAAGTAAAATTTACTGAAAATGTACTCACCCCCACGTCATCCAAGATATTAGTCTTTTTATACATGTCTTTCTTTCTTCAGTGGAAAAGAAATGAAGGTTTTTGAGGAACACACTCCAGGATGTTTCTCCATATAGTGACTTCAATGGGGTCCAACGGGTCGAAGGTCCAGATGTGAGTTTCAACGGGATTACGTAATGTGTGTCGCATCACAGCTAGAGCAAGACCAGCATTAGTGGTTAAAAGTATATAAATGTGAATTTTGTTTATAAAATGTCCACTGGTTCATCTAGATCAGACTCTTATTTCTCGGCTGGATCGTGTCGAGACTTTGAAGCTGCACTGAAACTCACATCTGGACCTTCGACCCGTTGGACCCCATTCAAGTCACTATATGGAGAAACATCCTGGAGTGTGTTCCTCAAAAACCTTCATTTCTCTTCCACTGAAGAAAGAAAGACATGAACATCTCGGATAGTGTTGGTGTGAGTAAATTATCAGGAAATGTTATAATACAGGGATTTAATGGAATATTGTGCTTTTATCTAGCATATTTGGCTTTTTACTTAGCATATTAATCTTATTTCTCATTGCAATCCATGGAAAAGAACAGCATGAACATCCTACTAAACATCTGCTTTTGTGTTGTTGAGAACAGCACATCTGTAATGAGCTTAAGCCTGTGTTTCAGATTGTTAAGGGCCTTTTTTGCACTTACTTCAGGACCCTTGCGTCTTATGCACTTTATTCCTTTATCATTCATGGTATTCATTTAGTAGGCCTATTGTGTTGACTACTCCTGTTTCTCTTTTTAGTAATGAATGTATGTTATTACACTTGTGTCCTCCTTGTGTTGATTATACAGTAAGAGCCTCTACAAGTTACAGATATCAGACTCACACATCCTTCAGATTGGTCAGATGACAAACTCCCTCCAATTTACATCATCTTTAGTTGTTCAACAATCGTGTTCTTTATTGCCAAGGTGAAACTCCTTACCTGGTTCCTCGCAATTAAATATGTTCAAACGATATCAAGTCCGGTGTAAAATGAACAGTCGGCCGGTAGCCTGTGCATTCACTGCCGAAGATTTAACACAATGTGTTCCTGTGGGCATGGACTGCATGAAAAGGCTCAGACAGAGGCGAGTATATATTAGGCCTATCTTGCAAAAAGACAGCAGAAGCTAACTGAGGAGGAAGAAGGACATTTGAGTGATGCACACTATCCTAAATGCGCCGGCATGTCATGGACTGAGCTCGTAAAGCTGTTCAGGGAAGAACAGGAGCACAATGAGCTGATGTGCGTCTCTGAGGAGCTTTCACACTGGACACGGGAAACACAGTCTTCAGACGACTATAGAGAACCGTTCACACTATGAGAAGAGGCTCATTCTGAACACCTCGACCACAGAGAACAACCATTAAAGTCGCTGTGAAAATAAAATTGACAGTTCTTGTTTATTTTTTAATGTAATATTGCATTGTTTATTATGAAGGATTTATCGGTGCACATCATTAGTGGGTTAAACTCATGTTCCTGGTAATGTTGAATCAGAATAACAGCTCTTCTCTTCTCTGATGATGTGGGCGGGGCTATAACCTGTCACTCACATGAGATCAGCCAATAGCAAACCACAACCATCCAATCAATTCCCACGGACACAATCAAGCCCCGCCCACATGTGTTCTGGTTCCTGAAGCTTTTCACTCAATATACGACACAATAGAGGAGAAAAGACCAGAGCAACTTCTCTTTCATGCCGACTTTAACCTTAACTTGCAAGGCACCAAACAGTTTGATTCACAATTAAAAATGTTGTCCTTAAGATTTTATTATGTAGTATCAGGTTTAAAAGCAGTATTGCACTTTTAATGGCCTGCCCTAGATTAAAGTCCCCATGTAGTCAATCATTTTATTCTTTAAAACTCATCTTTGATCACTAAAATGACATATTTAAGCATTTCTTTCCTTGAAAAAAAATTCTTCATGCCTTAAAATATCTTGAACGTAACTCGACACCCTCGCCTCATTTAGTATCCGCGGTTCTATGAATATGCAGATGAGCCCCGCCTCCACTCACTCAGCTCAGAGATCCACTGGTTGACGATCACACGTTGATCTGATTGGTTACAAGGTCGTTTGTGACGTCAGAAACACCAGCGATTTCAAACCGTGTTTTTGAGACTGTCTTTGGTTCACTGCAGTTTTAAGCAGAAAATACTCAGCAATGCTGTCGACTTATGAACTTACACACGGTGTGTCTTAAAGCATATTAAACACACCACAGACACATAAACAACATTAAACGCTGGATTTACACCACAGGAGGGCTTTTAATATTTAATATTTTAAATATGTATCATAGAACAATTAAATATAAAATACAAAGCAAATATGGTGCCAAATTTGAAATGTTGAAACACATCTTTGAAGTGATGGGCATCTGTGCAATCCACTGTAGCAAAACGTTTAGTTAGATTGCTTAACAATGTGGTAACATCGGAATGAACTTGTTTTTTCAAATATGAAAAAATTATTGAATCAAGCAGATTAGATTGCAGCACTGAAAGTCATATTTCGGGCTGAGATCAGGTTTCCCACAGTGCACCAGTGACCCCTCTATATCAGACCGCTCTCAGCCGAACACAGTCTGATCACAGACCAGTGAAACCAGTGCAGGAGACACGGGGAAGAGCTGCAGGCACACTCATTAACTGGACATCCATTTACACTAACAATTATTCAAGTGTACATTCACAAACATCAACAGGAGAGAGAACAACTGACACAGAGAGATTCGTCTTAAGGTGCTCTTCGCGTGGCGCTCAAACACGACAGAATCTTTTTTATTATCATTTTAATGAAAGGAATTTACTATATTTTAGTTTGATTATGTTTTTTGTTGGGGATTTTATAATACTAATTTATATTTACGCTGTATTTATAATCTATTTATTCACTTTTTGAGCATAGACCTGAAAATTACATTTCCAACATAAACGTTCGTAAATCTTGAGCGACGGACTGAAGTTTGATCTCTTTTCAAAGACGACACTTGGCAGATTATTGCTGAAGTGAAAAAGTTTTACGTTATTATGAAAAATTCATTTTTTATATGAAATATATATTTTCTAAAACATGTTTTACTCTAAATCTGTGAGAAAATCAAAGCCATACATCTACACCAGTGGTGTTCCGCATGTGCGGCTGATCTCTCAGTAAACGAGCGATCAGTGTGTGTGTGTTCGGCTGCAGTACCAAACGCTTCCACTAGAGGAAACTCTCCATTCATTTCCAGTGCGCTCATTCCTGACCGCGAGCAGCACAAGCGGCACTATTGTTTCAGGACCATTCAACCTGTTACAATCATGTCCATGATTTATGTGTGTGTTCACACAGCAAGTGCCAAAAACTTTACCAAGTTTCGTACCATTCCGATGAAGTAAAAAAAATAATTAAAAAAAACGTTTTTTTTTTTACGAAGAGCCCCAGAGGGTAAAAGCTGACCTTTAGAGGTTGAAGTGTAAATGTGCATCTGATCAAGTGATGCTTGACTGAATAAACACACGCGCTGGTCAACCGCTGCTAACCTGCCTCCATGCTCTGAAGGGTAAAGCACTGACACACATCCTCTACACGCAAACTTCTCTGAGACGAAGGCTAAACATCCCCTGTGTCTCATGTTCAGACACACGAGTAATAACCAGCTCATCAAGCTCTGAGGCTGCAGAGAGAGAGACCTGATCAGCTGCATTTACTCACACTAAACATTTGCTTCATGCAACTTTAGTATATGTTTCGACCAATACAGCTTTGTCCAGTGTCCAATAACACTGCGCTTCATCTGAACGCAGCTCGAGTGCTGAGCATTTATTCTCGCTGCAGGAAAGGGTTATCCTCCATACTGCTGACCCGACAGGCAGCGTCTGATGAGTGAACCTATATCAGGCTGGACCAGGGGTGTAATATAGCGCGAGGACTAAAGATCTGACATCAGATGAGCAGTGCAGTGCGTGTTGGAGTGTGACACCTCACAGATGAAACACTCAGGCCCGGTTCCACAGACAGGGTTTAGATTAAGCCAGGATTAGGCCTTGGTTAAATTAGGGCATTAAGAAGCTTTTGCTCTAGAAGATATCATTACTGGTGTGCATCTAGAGACAAAACAAAGGCACTGGCATATTTTAAGATATGCTTTCAGTTAAAACCGCTCAAACATGCATTAGCCTGGGAGTCTGAAGCCTCGTCTGTGAAACCGGGGGTGAGAGACCTGACGGAGGACACTATGTGTTAACAACATTTACACTCTTCGAGAGTTCGTACTTTGTACCATTAAAGGGATAGTTCACCCAAACATTAGCCCATGATTTACTCACCCTCAAGTCCTCCTAGGTGTATATGACTTTCTTCTTTCAAACGAATACAATCAGAGATATATTAAAAAGGAGTACCGTAAGCTTTGACGCCTCTCGCGAATCAAACACACAGCGCTGGGCAACAAACTCAAGCTCCTCCCACATTTCTCTTGAAAAAATATCGTTTTAGACTTCTAATTCGTGACTGGTGTTTTGTTTTGCTCTATCCTCTGCTCTTCTACGTTCATCAATATGTCATACGTCAGGTCAGAGGTCACTCTTCCGCCAGAACTAGACTGGCGAACGGCTGCTACCGGTTAAATCCATGTCACGACCCCTTTAATGCGACGATCCACCAACAACTGTAACTGACACAACAACAGAGCAATGAAGGAATAGATGGGCTGAATGTCGATTAGTAATCAACACAGCAAACAACTAATATTCTCAGTGTCTAATATATGGCACAATGAGACAAAAGGTCCTTTTAAGACCTATAAGAGTGTAAGCGTCCCAAAAGTCAATGAAAATTAAAAATAAAAAAATTCTGAATATCAATAAAGCAAAACTATTTGTGTGAAAGAAGTGGGAAAAGAAGCATATTTGGAGGTGTATGCGAATATAAAGTCAGCCAGTGGGTTTTTCCCCTCTTGCTCTAGCAGACAGGTACATAATCTCATTTCAATATTGAGTATTCGCAAAGCTCCAGCATTCAACACTCCAGCATTACTCAAAAAATGACCAAACAAATATTTTCATATTTAAGTAAATAAATCTTATTTATTTAAATTATTTGTCAATTTTTATTTAATGTGGACTTTATTATGCAACCCAGTTTCCATTCTGGTGTCAATTATAAAATATTACATATTGCAAGTATTATAAATTTGGTTCATTTAATTTTGTTGTAGTCTATATGACGTTTCTAGTAAGAAAGTAACACAAATCAAACAACTCATGTCCCGAATTTGGTAACCGAGTGAGTTGCACACATTAAAAAAAATTCTAAATAAAACTGCTCTTACAACTGATATTTAGTTTGCTTTGCTAAGCTCGATGATCAACATGTTCTGATAGTAAGCAGCTCTTTTCCCTGAAATACTAAAGGATTGATTATTGAAGAGTTCGAGAGGTGATGACGGGCGCGCGCTCACAGGACCCGGTTCGGTTCGGATCCGGATCGATGATGACGGCTCGGTCATTCAGAGCAACTACTGGAGCTCGAGCTGCTGAAACACCCACGAGAAAGTTCTGCTTCACCTCGTTATTAGCATGCCTACCGTTAAGATCAATGCCTTCACACAAATACACGAGTTTAGGATTTAAATCGACGCGTGAGACGAGCTGAAGTAAAACACGCGTCAGGTACCGATGTCACGGTGAATAACCACGAACTCACCGCGCCTGTGATCGAACAGAACCGCCCGTGCTCGAATCTGATCATCATCATCATCATAAACACGGAGCATATCAGAGAAAGAGCGCGTTTACCTGAGAGATGCTGAGAGCTGACCGTCCGGCGTCTTCAGACAGTCAAACACATGACATCACCCCCGCGAGCGTCTGACCCGCGAGAGGAGCAAGCGAGCGAGCGTCGCGTCAGGACTGTCCTGGGCTCTTCCTCTCAGCCAATCAGACGCTCAGCATCAGCATCAGTCGCGCGCTCCTCCTACTGATGCTACAGGGGACGCGGGGCTAGTTGTCACACGCGTTCAGCTACTGTAAGAACAAGTAAACCTGACATTTCCGATAAACCTACCGTCATTATGTGGGTGACTGTTTACAATATCCACTAACCAAACCTTATTTTGTAAGTCGTTTTTACTAATTATACTGTGCTGAAAAATCATTAGCCTGTCATACTAATTTAGGCTATTTAATATAGCTCATTTTAATATGGAGAGCTGTAGCCTATGTTATTTAAACATGTCTAAACTTCACCACAAAGTGCATATATATATATATATATATATTTGTGTGTGTGTGTGTGTGTGTGTGTAAAAAACACTTCAAAATATTCTTCTTACAAACAAAACAAGATAAATAAATGGCATAGAACATTATCTTAATAAAATGTGCAGAATTTAAGGAGGTTTTGGAAACCCCTAAACAATAAAAACAAAAACCGAAAGTACTAATGAAATGAAGTGACTGAATTGTAGTAATTCGTGTTAAATAGGTGAATTTTGCACAAGGACTCAAAGAGGGAGATTGTGCTGAGATTGTGCGAACCAACTCATGTACTGAAGGGCTTTTGCTGGATTTTAATCAAATATCCAAAATGCACGCAAAAATAAAGGTTTAACAATACAAGTATTTTATTTCTAGCAGCAGTGATGCGCCACATGTTGCAGTGGCACACACAGACATACAGTCAGACACACACACACACACACACTCATTTGAGTAGACTCCTGTAGGCCAGTGAAGACAGATGTGGGGAGCAGTGGTTCGGCATCTGTTGACAGAACAACCAATGACTTTCAAAGAAGATGATGAGCATTATAGGATTTATGTACAATTAGAAATAATCCTGCATTCATGGTTGCTAGTGCTTGTTAGGGTGCGTCCTATAGCTGGAGGTTTGTGTGACAAATCAATCCTGAAAACAGGGTTCGTACAGATACTGTAAAATGAAGTTCCAGGACTTTTCAAGCACTACTTTTTGGTTTTCAAGGACTACAATTAGAGATCCCCTTATCAAACAATATAATTATTATCTTTTAAATTCAAAAAAGGTAATAAACAAAAATAAACTAATAAAACAATGGTACAAATAAAGTGTAACAAGTAATGACTCTGGCAACTTTGAATGAAAGCTGTATCATATGCTTGGATATTTATACAGTATGAGGAATATCAAGCTCATAGCCATGCAAAATGGCTCCATCTATCTATCAGACGGGTTCCAACGTTGATTTTGTGTGCTAAGATTGTTTTATCGATAAAATGAAACACTAATTTCACATATATTGTTGTTGAAAAAGAGCAAGCCATTAATATATACATTTTTTAATATAACTCAGATTGTATTCGTCTGAAAGTATGTCATGTACACCTAGGATGGCTTGAGGGTGAGTAACTGGGCTAATTTGAATTTTTGGGTGAATTATCCCTTTAATAACCCCAATCCAGCCAGTAGGGTTAGGTCCACCTGGGAGGCCCGTGGTGGTTCAGACTAGACTAGGCTGGACACTTCAAGGCCCAACCAAGTGCTTACCACAGCAGAATGGAACCCAAACATGTGTGTTCACCACAACACTCTCCCCATCAGCTGCATCACAATGTGGAAAAGCTTTGGCAGCTCGACATCTTGCATACAAGAGTGAAAAGCTGGTGGCAAGGTCTCGACAGGAACAGACTGCAATCGAACTCTTGCAGACGAAGACAGTTCGAGAGAACATAAACGGAGTCTGCCTCACCAACTTCAGTCCTTGCCAATCTGTGGAGTACAGAGAAGCGCCTCCTCCGGGATCCAGACCATGCCACTGCATACAGCTCAGAAATCCAGAAACTTGAACAGGCTGGATACACCACAAAAGTGAGTCAAGAAATGTGGGAGTCATCTAGAAAGTCATGGTTCATCCCGCATTATATGGTGACTCACAATGAGAAAAACAGAATTGTGTTCAACTGTTCCTTTACCCATCAAGCAAACAATTGTAATGAATTGATCCTGCCTGGTCCCAATGTAAGCTCTTCTCTGCTAGGCGTCCTGCTGTGATTCAGAGCTGTCAGCAGTGCCATTAAAAGGTATGTTTCAGCAGGTGAGGCTACTCCCGAGGACAGACCACTCTTACGGTTCCTGTCGCATGATATGCAGAGAGACAACCCTCCTAGTGTATACGAATGGCAAGTCTTGCCATTTAGGACAACTTGATCCCCATGCTGTGCCACATATGCACTTCAGAGGCACGTCACTGATCACAGTCAAGTAGGAGATGATGTGCGGGATGCTTTTGAAAGACACTTTTATGTGGACAATTGGCTCCAGAGCTTCTCTTCCCCTAAATCAGCAAAAGCAGCAGTCAACAAGGTGAGAGAGCTACTGGCTAGTGGAGGAGGCTTTGAATTAAGGCAACGGGCAAGTAACATCCCAGATTTCATCTGGAGGTGTAGGTCAGATCCCCCTGACATACAAGTCCCATCTGCAAGAAGCAAGCTCTACAACAATGAGAAATATCTACAGGGTGCTGGCAAGTCAGTATGGCCCACTGGGGTTAATCCTACCTTTCACAACAAGGGCCAAGATTCTTGTTCAACTGTTGTGGAATAATGAGAGAGAATGGAATGACCCACTGCTTCCTGGTGATATTCTTGAAGCTTGGAAAGCTTGGGAGAGCGAACTCCAACATCTGGAAAAACTATTTTTCCCTTGCTATTATGTAAGCCTCAAACAATATCACCCTAGCTGCAACAATGAAGTCCACATCTTCTGTGATCCTTCAGAGCGGGCCTACAGCTGTGTTGTATATCTGCGTGCTGAGAATCCACATGGCCAAGTTGAGGTGGCATTCATTACTACCCGATTGCGAGTAGCTCCCAAGAAACAACTTTCAATGCCCAGGCTAGAGCTGTGTGCCACCCTCATTTTATTTATGCATTTGGCAGATATTTATGCATTTGGTAGAGGCTTTTATCCAAAGCGACTTACATTGCATTTCAAGGTACACATTTATATTCTTCTCAGTTCTTGCTTTCCCTGGGAATTGAACCCATGACCTTGGCGTTATTGTTTGAACTACAGGAAAGCTCAACTTGCCCGAATGTGGCAAAGGGGACTAACTGAACATTGCCCAAATTATCCTGTGGACAGACTCATGACTGTTCTTAACTGGCTCCAGTCTGATTCCGGCAGCTTCAAGGTATTTGTAGGGACACAAGTTTCTGAGATCCAGGAGCTGACTTATACCAGAAAATGAAAGCTTTAGCGCAAGTTCTGCCAGGAAGACTCAATCGTTACATCATTTATTACCTTCACATCTAACCAATCATGTTCTAATGCTTGCAGTATAAAAGATCGGAACTTGCACGTCTAGGGCTGGACCCTCGGTGGGTTGGTATTCGATTTGAAAATGTGACATTCGAATATTCGCTTTTTTTTTTTTTTTTGCACACTAGGCATCCCACTCGAAACGGTTCTCTTTCGCGCTTGAATATGTTTTACACTATAAAATCTGGTGAAATATAATACTTAACATATAACTTCATTATAGCTACTTAATAAATATATTTGCTTCTTCTTGGACTCCTAAAAGTGTTCCTGCAACGGGAGTATTCTCTGGCTAGAGCGCAGAACAGCGGCGTGTGTGTGGACAGAAGTGCATGCCTGAGCTTGTGTTTTGGGTTAAGCTGCATTGCTTTGACATTGTGGAACATAGAATAATATAAACAAAATGTATTATCATTTTTACCCATTATTATCAATCTAAATTAATCTACTGCAATTTACTGCAAGATTTTACTGGGACGTCACGTCACAATTTCATTTTTCTTTATTTAAATTTCGTTTTTCTATATTTAAGTTATTAGTTTTTATTATTATCGTTTTTATTTATTTAAATTTTGTTTTTATTCATTTAAATTTCGTTTTTATGTTTTATTTATTTAAATTTCGTTTTTATTTATTTAAATTTCGTTTTTATTTATTTAAATTTCGTTTTTATTTATTTAAATTTCGTTTTTATTTATTTAAATCTACCTTTGTCAGTGAGAGGACTATACCTTATTAAAAATATTGCTTAATTTAAAAGACCTGCGTTTGTGTGTGTTTTATATCACTAGTGCAGTGTTCGTTCTCGAAGCATATAAGCCCTGCTGGCGTGAGGCGCGCCGCTTCTTTATTTAAATCTACCCTACTTTGTCAGTAATTTGTTAGTGAGAAAAATATTACAATACCTTATTAAAATATTGGTTAAGTTAACAGAGCTGTGTGTGTGTTTTATATCACTAGTGCATTGTCCGTTCTCGGAGCATATAAGCTCTGCTCGCGTGAGGCGCGCCGCTTAATTCTGAAAGTGTCGCCTGTCTATCTATATTACACCAAATACGACACTGCACTCCCTTGTGAAGTCGTTTGGATGAACGGTTCTCGAAATAATCAAAATGCAAACGGACAGACAGACATATAGAGATTCCGAAGCTTCGAATATTCGATGTTCATTAATACCGAAGCTTCGAAGCTCAAAAAATGTTATTCGGACCAGCCCTACACATGGAGTTCGTAGATGCTGACGCAAACAATTACCTCCATCCTCCCCGCCACCACCAAGATGGTCCCTTCCCCTCCACCCTCCCCCACCAGGATGGTCCCTTCCCATACCTCCCGGGAGTCGGCTGCGCCCCTGCCTTCGTCTTCAGGCAGGACATGCAGAGTCCGCTACCCTCTGATTGCGCGCTGCAGACTGGGCCTACGCCAAAGAACTTTTGTTCTTTGGCTGTTAATAAATATATGCTTTTGTTATATCATTTTATCTACCGAGTCTTTCTAGTAGAACTGGTGTTATGTTGACTCCTTGAACAACCCAGCTGATGACATCACAAGGGGAAAGAATCCACTGGTGTGTTTTACAGACCTAGTAAAGGCCACTGCAGAGTACCTACACAAGGCAATCGTATCTTATTCAGTCCTATGGCTGAAACCTATCAGAAAGCTGAATTGGAGGTCCTATGAGCTGCTCAACAAGAGAGTTTTCCAGTCTTACTGTTGGTAAATCAGTACCATCATCAAGCCGTTTAACAATGCTGGCACCTGAACTTGACAAAGAAGTGCACATCATTCGTGTTGATGGCAGAGTATGTAGATGTAACCAGCTGGAACCAGAAATAGTTCATCCGATTGTTCTGGATCCAAAGCACTCAGTGACTAGAACGCTCATTCAGCATGTTGACAATAACTTAAAACACCCTGGTTCTGAATGACTTTTTGGGGAATTACGGCGCAAGTACTGGATACTTGGGGGTTGTGAAGCTGTTCTGAAAGAGCAACGTGCCTGTCTGGACTGGAGTCCCAGAGATGGAGAGCCCACCCAGTCCTTCCTCGGATGGCAGATCTGACTCCTGCCGGCTCCGTTTGCAGTGCCCTGCATTCTTCTCTACTGAAATAGACTGCTTATGCCTTTTCCTAGTTAAAAAAGGTCACCGCAACGAAAAGAGATGGGGATCATATTTAAATGTTTAACTACAAGAGCAGTCCACATTTTAGTCTTGACCAGTCTAGACACCGACTCCTTTCTAATGGCACTGAGGAGGTTCATTTCTCACCGAGGAAAGCCTGCTGAATAGGGGTTATGTGCAACTTAACTTCCGTATTCTGTATTACTGATCGCATCGCTTCCGGGTCAGGTCTTTTGTATGTGCTATGTGAAAAATTAGCTGTTTTACTCAAGATCACTTAAAAGGAGCAAGCAAAGATGAGCATAACCAATGTCCCTCGCATATGCAGATTGATATCTAAAAGTTTTTTCATTTTTCTTCTTCACACTAACCAGGGCTCCAGACTGCGACCAAAATTTGAGAGTGTGCGACTGAATTTTACATCCAGTCGCACATGTGCGATCAGTAAATTTGCCCTTTTTTTACACGTTAAACGTGAAAGGGGCGCGTCAATGAATCTGGAATGAGTGGCAGACCAATGAGTGTGACAAGAATAGGGAATGGCCACTGTAAGTGGCTAATGGGTGGTAGGGGGAGGGTCCTAGAGATAATCAAGCGTGCGTAATTAAACGTCTGTGGGAAGGAGACGGAGACAAATATCACAACCTGCTATGTGCGTCTGAGCAAGCCATCTATCGACTCGTTCTTCTGACCTGCAGCTAGTGCCAGAGTCTACAGTATCAAAGTCGGATGATGATTCAGAGTCAGAGGTTTGTGGGGCGAAAAAGGCCCAAATCCACAATTTTCGGGAAAACTGGCTGCGAGAATTCAGCTGGTTGAGGTACTGTAAAGCCTAGTTCACACTACATGATTTTAAAACGTCAGGCTGAACTGTGCGGTTCACACTACATGACTTGCTCTCTGTGAAATCAGGAGTGTTCAAGTTGTTGAGCTGTTCACACCACACGACACAACGTGATTGATCCGCAACAGGAGGTAACGCACTACACGAGTTGACAACAACTCTGTCACCCAACGGTTCCATCTTGTCTACAAACCACGTTTTGTCACGAAAAAGACGCAATAAAACGAACCGGAAATGACGCGAAACAGCACGCGCGCTAATACCCAGCGAAGAAGACGAAGACCCATGCCTTGCTCTGATTGGAGCAACCCATGCCTTGCTCTGATTGGCTGTAGCTCATGACATCACTGAGGTTGAGTCGTGCGACAGCTCTGGATATCTAGCATGCTAGATATTTTTCTGGGCTCGGCGATGCGTCTGCGAGCGTCTTTGATGCGTTGTTGGCTCTTTCATACTAACAGATTGGCGAGCGTCCATCGACCGCTAATCCCCCGCGATTTGCACGCGATAACACCCTGACCTGTCAGCGAGCTCAACGATTTGCAAATCGAGCTTAAATCGGGCTTAAAATCCTGTAGTGTGAACTAGGCTTTAGGAGAAGAACTCCATGAACTGTGAATGTTGCAGTCGCTACCTTGTTCTAGTGGATTGTTATTGGCCAGTAACTGTGAACTGACCGAAAGGTTACTAAGCACTAGGCTTGCTACGATAGTCGGTGTTATCGGTGTTTAGAAGCAACACTGGTTACATCTCTTGCCCACCGCGGCACCGCCCCCCACTGTCGGATTGGATTTTTTTGGTATAAAATCATTTAGTTCAGTTAGAGAACACACACTATTAAACTGAACATGTCTGCTTAATAAATCGTGAGCCGAACGAGAGTCGCCGCACAGATCAGCATCAGGAGTCGGGTATCATTCATCACGAGAGCAAGGAGCTGACTGACAAGGTGACTGCGGAATAATTGGTGTCAAAGCGAAATGTAAAAGCGCCTATTTAAGCGAATTTGTCAATGCACTGTTTTGTTGTTGTGTTTTTCATTAAGAATAATAGGCTAATGAACTAACCATTCAAGTAATCCGCCCCGAATTGGCGCTGCACGGCCTCACGTGTCAACGGGCGCGGAGCGAGCAGAACAGAACATCCCGCACATCGCTCTGTTCAGGGCTGAGTTTCCCGAAACCTTCTTAACGCTACGTCGATCTTAGGTTACACCTTAAGCTGTACCTTATCGTTAATACGTGTTTCCCGAAACGTTCTGAGTTAAGCATACCTCCTGTAAGTCATACGTTCGGAAGGTTGGTCTGGACCACTCTTAGCTTTACCTTATCACTGAAGGTCTATATGAATATAATTCTGAAGTTTTAATACACCCAGACTGTGTTCAATTAGGCTAATTAAGGTTTTTTCATGCAAAGAATAAAATTGTCATTACACTGATTGTTGTTAGAATTTTAATTATATTATTATATATATAATACAATTTTATAAATATATTTTAATTAAAGAGCGCTTTTAAAGGCCAGTGAAAGCATAGGCTACTGTCAGTTAAGTCCTATTCGGACGCTAATATTGTTTATCATGGGCTCGTACGGTATTTTAAACATTTACAAGGGTAAGTCGGTTATTTTAGTGCCGTCCGAATCCATAATATCAGTGTTTTTTCCTCACCCAACCCGCGTAAAAATCTCTGTCCAAATTAGTACCTACTGATTTTTGACAAACAGGTCGTGTGGTAATTTAATTGCCGTCTGAATCCACACCTCTGAGTTTACAAGAAGAGATTCAAAATTCACTGTTTAAATCCTTTTTGATCACTGCCGAGCACCGTAGCTACGTGACGTACACTTTTATTACTGAAATGCTTGAAAGTATTTACAAGAACAATATTTCATCGCAGCTCACCTCAGCGAACAAAAATGGGAAAAAGAAGAAAGCACATAAAACATTTAAAATGGTTATTATGGCAGCAATATATGATACAATTTTAAAATATGTAGGCAAGGCTATTATAGGCTGTTTTAGTTTGGATTATTTTTTATAATATCCCATGAGTCCTAGTAAATGCAATTTCAACTATTTCTGAAGTGCTTCTTTTATAAAGAACAGCGCTTTCTCACATAAACAGCCCCTGCACCAGAGAATAATTGATTCTCGAGTCATCGATATCAACAGATTCAGCAGCATCGCCACGGACAGCACCCGGTAATGTCGCACGTTAGACGGTATATCTTAAGCAGCTTTCTAAGGTATAGTTCGGGGAACACGCCTAGAAATGGTATACCTTCAGTTAAGTTATACCTTAAGAGTCTTCGTAGCGCGCTAAGAGACAACGTTATCGAGAAACGCAGCCCTGCTCGCTCCGCTCCGGTTCACATGTGCGGCCGTGCACTTGTAAGTTTCGTTTTCAAATTAGCGCTAATTCGGGGCACAAAAACAAAACAGTGCTGCTCCGCACCATTATGAATGCCCGTGCAAACGCGTGCATTTTACGTTTGCCTTTAAATTAGCGATTTAAAAGCCCCCGCCGGTGATACCGGTATAGATGCAGACGGTTGGTCTGGAAACGCCCCCGGGAACGCCCCGTCACGTGATGTGAATTTAGCCCGTGGGGGAAAACATTGCCTTGAAGCTCATTGAAATACACGCGACAATCATGCAGAAGAGTTGCTGTGTCTTTTTCTGTACCACCAATAAACAAACAAATTATGAATTTAAGTTATACATCCTTCCTAATAAACACGCAGAACCGAAAAGGAGGACAGGGACTTGTAATTTTTTAGATTACTGTGTGAGTAGATCCCTGTGTGATAGTGGGTGTTAAACTCGTATTACTAGGCAGTGGGCCAGATTTGTCTACATCCCTTACGAAAAAGAACTATAGTAATTCTATAAGATTTCTATAGTAGTGTATATAATACTTCTGTGTTGTTCTGTAATACCTCTAACGTTATAGTAGGCCCTACTTCTATATTATGTCCCAAAATACTATCGTATTCCTTTAGGATTACTATATTTTGTCCCAAAATATTACAAGATTCCTATAGTTGTTTTTCATAAGGGATGTCTCATTCACATTAGCGTTATCAGCTGAAGGCTCGCTTGATAGCATAGACAGTAAAAGAAAGCTTGATAGGCCAATCTACACTCAAGCACACTGCAGTCTGTGAGTTAGGGATAACTGTCAGCACAGTCCCTCTGTAACTTCCTACTACTTATTACCGTTTTACAAAAGGATTAATAGTTTGGAGTGAAGCATACGTACAATTGGTAAGTGACAAGGTTTTATGGAGTTATAGTATGCATGCATGATTGAGTTATTGGCTAACAATAATGTTACCGCTACAGCTACCGCGATGTCATACCTGGAGATTCAACCAGATAACAAAATATGTCTGGAAACGACACCTCCGGCCATTTGGTTGGGACATTGACCCAGTTTGTAATTAAATTAGGGCAATCATAACCTATTGCAGTTAATTTTGCAATGTACCATTGCCGGTCGGCAGGCGTCAATGACTCGCAAAATGACATTTTTGTCATTCAAATACACAGGATGTTCGCGGAGTTTTCCCCCATGCCGGCCACGCCCCCAACTATGACTAGATGCCGACTGTATGTATTACCGGTGTTGTCACACGCCGATAAACCGGTGGGAAAATATCCTTACCTCCACATCCCTACTAAGCACTTTTTTTATTCTGAATGTATGGTATATTTTTTTCATATTTGTACTGTCATGACAGCGATGGTGCTGTGGGTTTACCTTGTTGTTGCATCTTCAAAAGCGCACAAAATGTGACACTGAATTTGAAACGGCACATTGTAATTTCTGTATCTATTAGTAATACAGTGGAAATTGGTAGAAATGTGAATATTTGGTTAGCATGTTGATTTACGGTGCGTGCCCCTAACTTTTCTGGTTGTGCCCCTAAAATTTTCATTTGGGGGCCACTGTGCTCCTAGTGAAAAAAGTTAGTCTGAAGCCCTGCTAACGTTTAGAAATTTAAATAGAATAAATGCATATAACAAAGTGAACTAGGTAGGTTAGCTGATTACCTTAAAAGTCCATAGATATCGTCGGTTCATACAGCTGTCAACACTTTCTCTGACGAGCGGATGTGATAAGACCAGTGTTCCGGTTTGGTCATGCGACGTTCGACATATTCCCTATTACTGCCCGGCCAAGGGACTCATTTTAAAATAGGTGAGTGAGAACTCCATGACGCTTTCAAAGCCATGCACTCTTCATTGCAAACTCACCTGGCTGTGCACCAGATCAAGTTCATCTTCAACCCCCCTAATGCACCGCACTTTGGAGGTACCTGGGAGAGGGAGATATGTTCCATACAGACAGCCTTAAATGCCACACTCAATGCCCAGATTGTGACTGAGGACATGCTCAACATCCTTATTGAAATTGAGTGAATCCTGAATTCCAAGCCCATAGGTTATGTCTCCTCTGATGTGGCTGACCCAGACCCAATTACCCCGAATCTCCTTTTGATGGGGCGGGTAGATCCTTCATTGCCACAAACCATTTACCATGACTCCAATCTACTCAGTTGGTGGCGATGGAGGGCCTGTCAAGTCCTTGCCGACAGATTCTGGTCACAGTTACTAAAAAACGACTTGCCTGCATCGCAAATCAGGGAGAAATGGCAAACAGACACAGATCCCCTGCAAGCAAACACAGTGATACTCAGTGGACCCTCAACTGCCCAGAGCACTATGGCCAACAGGACGGATAAGCATTGTGTTCGCAGGAGCCGATGGGCGATTATGTACAGCAGAAGTTAAGGTGAATGACCAGACCTAATGATCCGCCTACCCACGATCTCGGATGATGGGGAAAATAATCCCCAATAACTGCAAATTTGTGGGCGGCTGTTGAAAAGTAAAGTGCAAGCCAGTCCAGCAGAGGGCGCTAAAAGACTATTATCATGACTGCCTAAAAAAACTATTGCGCTCTTACGCAGAAGTCTTTTCATTTGTAGTGATGCGACAGGCCGAAGGAAACCAGGGGCCTGATGTATAAACGTTGCGTACACACAAAATGGGCATAGATTTTTCCACGCACATATCGGGATTTATAAAAAATAAACTTGCCGTAAATAAGTGCGCACCGTAAGGATGCTCTTGACCGTGCGTACGCACTCTTTTAGAAGAGTTTGTGTTTTGGCGACACCGATGGTGAGCTCGAGTTAAATGTCTTTTTGGTCACTTTTAGACAGAAAATCTAAAGAAAATTATACATATATAGAAATATAATACAAATATAATTCCACTCACCAAACCTATCACTTGAAGCAAATATCCATCCCTTCTTAAATATCCGCACCAGCGACTGCGTTGGGCCGTTTGGTGAAACTGACTCAGATGAAGTAACCGTAAATCTTCATTATGAGTCCATCATAAATACAGTACATGTTCACAACAACTGTTTAAATAAATAAATGAATGATTTAAACTATGTTTTACTTCTGATATAAACATTTAGATTAAATATGCCATTCTCATTAATGGTGTTAAACACTTAAACTACATGAAATCATTACTGAGAAGTTACAACATTTTTATATTCAATAAATACAAATATTTGTTGTGGATGTGATGCTTTTGAACACTTTTCCGCTGGCATGCTGTCTATGTTTTAATGTGTTAACTATGTAGATAATTGCTTATCATGATGGCAGATTGTCAGAGAAAATGGTTTCGTGCAAATAATGCACAACAAGGTCTATCTATTTCCATTAAAAATACAAATCAATTAAAATACTATTTGGCCAGTGGAAAAGATTGAGAAAAACTTTCTCTGAAATGCATTTTGCACTATTTTATTTTATTTATTTAAAAAACAAGGAAGGATGGTCTACTAAATGATTTTTATTAATGTAATGTGACGGCACATCCGTATTTCATATTTTCCTAATGTCTTGTACCGTTAAACATGTTATCATGTGGATGAATAGTCATATGCAAACGATATGCAGATGAGGATATGCATAGTAAAACTAGGCGTTATACCGTAAAACTTCAAATAGTAGCCCGGGCTTTTATTTTCCCAAACCGTCGAATTGCACCGGCTTGTATTTGAGACAGGCGTCTATATGAGTCAGGCCTTTATAATTTAGTGTTGAGATGTTGGTCATTGAGTGTATGTCTCTAATCTATAAAAATCTCCAAATGCTCCACGTTAAACTGCGGTCTTCCAACCTTTTACTGTCGCGTCGTCAATTGATTTTGATTAATATGCGCGAGGGAGAGAGAGCAAGACAGCGCTCGTGTTGTTTGAAGATGTGAGAGTGCGCGCGCGCGGCCGGGGCGCTCTCTCTCTCTCTCTCTCTCTCTCTCTCTCTGCTCGTAACGCGCCCTGTCAAGCGCAGCAGTCATTCTATTCTACATCACTCATCGATCAAAAAAAGCTTTGGAGGGACAAAAAATTGCTTTGGCGGCCGCGAAAAAGCGGACGATCTGACGGTTTTAGAGGATTAAATACAACCCGAAACTAAAAAACAGACCCGGCCTCTATTTGAGACCGGCCTTTATTTACCCAAACCTGCAGCCACACCAGGCGTGTAAAAGAGACAGGCGTCTATTTGGGACTCGGCTATTATTTGAAGTTTTACGGTAATCTCCATATATGGTTATTTCGGGGTGGAGACGCATGTGCGCACACTCTTCCGCTGACTGGGATTTATCAAGTGAATTCTGCGCAGGTTCTGGCGTACGCACGGTTTTATAAGTCTGAATATTTTTTTGCGTACGACATTTTTGGCTTTCGGGCGCACGTACACTTTTAATAAGGATTCTACGCACAGTTTTATAGATGAGGCCCCAGGACTTTGAGTGTTGTTTGCAAAATTAATCTTGCTTTGGTGGATTTGTACGTGCAGAGATATTGTCAAGTCAAGTCAAGTCATCTTCATTTATATAGCGCTTTTAACAATGGATTGTTTCAAAGCAGCTTTACAGAGATAAACATATAATTTAAGGTAACAGATTGTTTTGGCATTATAGCGGTTCTTGAATAATGTTATTTCCAGCTAAAGTTAACTTTGATTGATTCACCTCCGTCGAAATGATCAGACTTTAAACGCGAACCCGTGATTAACGCTGACGGCGTTCACATGCTCATTCAGAATTGATTCTATAGTTATGTGCTTTTTAAAATATGTGCGCAGGTTTATAATTCATACAACCCAGCCTAAACAAACTACTTTTCTTGCCTATAAATTTTGATACAGAATTTAGTTTTATTTTATCACTTCGGGGTACGCGAGCCGGAATTCACAACGCTTTATCTGTAGAGTGGGAAAAGGATCCTCCATAGGGAGAGGATAGTTGACACTTCAGCACTGCATTGTCATCTGGTCCAGGCGGATCTCCTTCGTCAGATCTGGACACGGCCTGGATCCGGCAGGCTGCGGGAAAACCTCGGGATAAACAAAGACTCTAATATTAGCGTAGATGCCATTCTTCTTATGATGTAGCGAGTACATCAAGATTTAAGGGAAGTGTTCCCAGTTCCGGCTGACCTAATCTATGCAGCCTAACATTGAATTATAGAAGTCTATAGTGTGTTATGTGTATGCTAGGTCAAAGAGATGTGTTTTTAGTCTAGCTTTGAACTGACAGAGTGTGTCTGCTTCCCAGACAATGGTAGGAAGACTGTTCCAAAGTTTTGGTGCTAAATAGGAAAAGGATCTACCGCCTGCAGTCGATTTAGATATTCTAGGTATTATCAACTGGCCGGAATTTTGAGATCGCAATAGACGTGAAGGACTATAATGCGTTAAGAGCTCGCTCAAGTACTGCGGAGCTAAACCATTTAGTGCTTTGTAGGTAATCAACAATATTTTAAAATGTATGCGATGTTTAATAGGGAGCCAATGCAGTGTTGACAGAACCGGGCTAATATGGTCATATTTCCTGGTTCTGGTAAGAACTCGAGCTGCGGCGTTTTGAACTAGCTGTAGTTTATTTATTAAGCGTGCAGGGCAACCACCCAGTAGAGCATTACAATAATCTAGCCTTGAGGTCATGAACGCATGAACTAATTGTTCCGCATTTCCCAATGAGAGCATATGGCGTATTTTAGATATATTTTTAAGATGGAAAAATGCAGTTTTGCAGATACTAGACACGTGACTTTCAAAAGAAAGGTTGGTATCAAAGAGCACACCCAGGTTCCTAACCGACGACGAAGACTTGACAGAGCAGCCATCAAGTGTTAGACAGTATTCTGGGTTATTACGTGTGGAAGTTTTTTGTCCAATAATTAGAATCTCTGTCTTTTCAGAATTTAGTAGTAGGAAATTACTAGTCATCCAATTTTTTATATCAGCTATGCATTCCGTTAATTTTGTGAATTGGTAAGTTTCGTTGGGTTTTGAAGAAATATACAGCTGAGTATCATCGGCATAACAGTGAAAGCTAACTCCATGTTTCCTAATGATATCTCCTAATGGTAGCATGTACAGAGTGAACAGCAGCGGTCCTAGTACTGAGCCTTGTGGTACGCCATACTGAACTTGTGATCGATAAGACATTTCTTCATTTACTGCTACAAACTGATAACGGTCAGATAAGTATGATTTAAACCATGCTAGTGCAATTCCACTAATGCCCACATAGTTTTCTAGTCTATTTAAAAGAATGTTGTGGTCAATTGTGTCAAATGCAGCACTAAGATCGAGTAACACTAATAGAGAGATACAACCACGATCGGATGATAAGAGCAAATCATTTGTGACTCTAATGAGAGCGGTCTCAGTACTATGGTACGGTCTAAATCCGGACTAAAAATCCTCGCACATATCATTTCTTTCTAGAAAGGAACACAGTTGTGAAGATACTGCTTTCTCTAATATCTTTGACAGAAAAGGCAGATTCGAGATCGGCCTGTAATTGACTAATTCTGTAGGATCAAGTTGTGTTTTTTTAACAAGCGGTTTTATCATAGCCAGTTTAAAGGTTTTTGGTACGTATCCTAGAGACAAAGATGAATTAATGATATTAAGAAGAGGATATATGACCTCTGGAAACATCTCTTTCAGTAGCTTAGTCGGTATAGGATCTAACATACAAGTTGTCGATTTAGATGAATTAACGAGTTTGCAGAATTCTTCCTCTCCTATAGCAACAAATGAATCAAATTTTTCCTCAGGGGGACTACAATGCACTTCCTGATGCGATACTGTGGTAGACGGTTGCATAGTTATAATTTTGTCCCTGATATTATCAATCTTATAAGTGAAGAAGTTCATAAAGTCATCACTGCTGTGTTGCTTGGACACTTCTGAGCTTGAAGCTTTCTTTTTCGTTAGTTTAGCCACTGTTTCAAATAAATACCTTGGATTATGTTTATTTTCTTCTAATAGGTTTGAAAAATAAGCAGATCTAGCAGCTTTTAAAGCCTCTCTGTAAGCAATCGAGCTCTCTTTCCACAAAATCCGAAATACCTCTAGTTTAGTTTTCTTCCAGTTGCGCTCCATTTTTCTGGCTGCTCTCTTAAGGGCCCGGGTGTGCTCGCTGTACCACGGCGTTGGGCTATTTTCTTTAATCTTCTTTAAGCGCAACGGAGCAACTGCGTCTAAAGTGCTGGAAAAGAGAGAGTTAAACGTTTCTGTTGTAATATCAAGTTCTTCTAAGCTATCCGGGATGCTGAGATGATGAAACTGATTAGGAAGATTATTGATAAAGCAATCTTTAGTGGCAGAAGTTATAGGTCTAACGTATTTATAACACGGAGTCGGCTTTGCAGCCTTGGCTAAATGTAATTTACATGAGACTAGATAATGATCTGAGATGTCATCGCTCTGCTGCAGAATTTCAACGGCATCAACATCTATTCCATGTGATAATATTAGATCTAGAGTATGATTACGACAATGAGTAGGTCCTGACACGTGTTGTCTAACTCCAATTGAGTTTACAATGTCTTTAAATGCCAATCCCAATGCATCTTTTTCATTATCTACATGTATATTAAAATCACCAACAATTAGTACTTTATCTGCAGCCAATACTAATTCTGATAGTCCGCAAATTCTTTGATAAAATCTTTATGGTGCCCTGGTGGCCTGTATACAGTAGCCAGCATAATTCTCAAATGTGATTTATCGTTTACACTATATATTTTTACATTAAGCACCAATACTTCAAAAGAAGTATATTTAAAGCTAGATTTCTTAGTGGTTTTGAAAATATTACTATAAATTACAGCAACACCTCCCCCTTTGCCTTTCAGACGAGGTTCATGTTTATAACTGTAATCTTGTGGGGTTGACTCATTTAAAATAATGTAATCGTTTGGTTTTAGCCAGGTTTCTGTCAAACACAGCATATCAAGATTATAATCTGAAATCATATCATTAACTATGAGAGATTTTGAAGTAAGGGATCGAATATTCAGCAACCCAAGCTTTATCATTTGCTCATCTGTATTATATCTGTTTTTTATTTGTTGAACATCAATTAAATTTTTAACCTGACGTTTTTTGGATTTCCAAATTCGGGGAACAGACACAGTCTCTATATGATGACATCTAGGTGAAAGAGACTCTATGTGATGGGATTTATCTGACCTTGGTGACGTGAGGCCGCTAGCAGACGCTAGCGATTGTGAGTACCATCATATTTACGCACTATATGTATATGTTTGTGAGGATGATCAACTTTGTGTTTTCGGACTGTTTACTTGTTTGCCGTTAAAGGACACTTTTTGCTTACCGCCTGTTTGCCACGCATACAGTTAATGCTTACATTTAGGTTTTGCATTGTAATTGTTGTTAAGTAATGGGTCGTTTGCTCTGTAAGGAAAATGATTTATCTTTATAATTATTACGGTTTATATTGAATTTTAGATTCATATGATGTGTGCTACAGTTCATTTTTATATCGTTTCTATATTTTCTTTAAGAGCATATTATTGTCTTTTTGAACATTTCTACATTAAAAGACAATCTAATAACTATTTACTGTGTTATTATTTATGATTAATGTTTGTTGTGACTGTACTAAGAAAATCTATTATTGATTATTATTTCCTTATGTAGAATCACATCTCTATCCACCTGTTACTTTACTGAAGCAAGTTAGAATTAAAGAGAGCTTTTGTGGAGAACAAAGACTCTAACAGATGATCATCACTGCCAACTAGCAACACAATCTCACTCATTCATCACAAATTGCCTTTCAATAATTCAAGCACTTTTCATAAATATGGCTGTTTTCAAGGATTTTCCAGGACTTAAAATTCAAAACGTCAAATTCAATTACTTTTTAAAATGACATTTTAAGCATCTTGTACGAACCCTGTGAAAAGCGCTGGTTTGTGCAGAAGCATCGGATATTTCAGTGTGTTTTCTCTGTTACCTGCATGCCCAGATGTGTGTGTGTGTGTGTGTGTTTTCTGTTACCTGCACGCCCAGTCTGGACAGATAGCGGTTGCGTAGACCGAACGGGGACAGAGGCTTCAGATGCTCTCGATCCTCCACAGCCTCCGGATGGACACGCTGGACACCCCTGAGACAAAACTGCAGTTTCACTACACTGACATCTGCCATTTACACACACACACACCCTAGACAAAACTGCAGTTTCACTACACTGACATCTGCCATTTACACACACCTCAGACAAAACTGCAGTTTCACTACACTGACATCTGCCATTTACACACACACACCCGAGACAAAACTGCAGTTTCACTACACTGACATCTGCCATTTACACACACACACACACAAACACACACACCTGAGACAAAACTGCAGTTTCACTACACTGACATCTGCCATTTACACACACACACACCTCAGACAAAACTGCAGTTTCACTACACTGACATCTGCCATTTACACACACACACCTGAGACAAAACTGCAGTTTCACTACACGGACATCTGCCATTTACACACACCTCAGACAAAACTGCAGTTTCACTACACTGACATCTGCCATTTACACACACACACCCAAAACAAAACTGCAGTTTCACTACACTGACATCTGCCATTTACACACACACACACACACACCTGAGACAAAACTGCAGTTTCACTACACTGACATCTGCCATTTACACACACCTCAGACAAAACTGCAGTTTCACTACACTGACATCTGCCATTTACACACACACACCCGAGACAAAACTGCAGTTTCACTACACTGACATCTGCCATTTACACACACACACACACACACACCTGAGACAAAACTGCAGTTTCACTACACTGACATCTGCCATTTACACACACACCTCAGACAAAACTGCAGTTTCACTACACTGACATCTGCCATTTACACACACACACCTGAGACAAAACTGCAGTTTCACTACACTGACATCTGCCATTTACACACACACACCCTAGACAAAACTGCAGTTTCACTACACTGACATCTGCCATTTACACACACCTCAGACAAAACTGCAGTTTCACTACACTTACATCTGCCATTTACACACACACACCTCAGACAAAACTGCAGTTTCACTACACTGACATCTGCCATTTACACACACACACACACCTCAGACAAAACTGCAGTTTCACTACACTGACATCTGCCATTTACACACACACACACCTCAGACAAAACTGCAGTTTCACTACACTGACATCTGCCATTTACACACACACACACACCCTAGACAAAACTGCAGTTTCACTACACTGACATCTGCCATTTACACACACACACACACACACCTCAGACAAAACTGCAGTTTCACTACACTGACATCTGCCATTTACACACACACACACACACCTCAGACAAAACTGCAGTTTCACTACACTGACATCTGCCATTTACACACACACACCTGAGACAAAACTGCAGTTTCACTACACTGACATCTGCCATTCACACACACACCCTAGACAAAACTGCAGTTTCACTACACTGACATCTGCCATTTACACACACACACCTGAGACAAAACTGCAGTTTCACTACACTGACATCTGCCATTCACACACACACCCTAGACAAAACTGCAGTTTCACTACACTGACATCTGCCATTTACACACACCTCAGACAAAACTACAGTTTCACTACACTGACATCTGCCATTTACACACACACACACCCGAGACAACACTGCAGTTTCACTACACTGACATCTGCCATTTACACACGCACACACCTCAGACAAAACTGCAGTTTCACTACACTGACATCTGCCATTTACACACACACACACACCCGAGACAACGATGCAGTTTCACTACACTGACATCTGCCATTTACACACGCACACACACACACCTGAGACAAAACTGCAGTTTCACTACACTGACATCTGCCATTTACACACACACACACCTGAGACAAAACTGCGGTTTCACTACACTGACATCTGCCATTCACACACACACACCCTAGACAAAACTGCAGTTTCACTACACTGACATCTGCCATTTACACACACCTCAGACAAAACTGCAGTTTCACTACACTGACATCTGCCATTTACACACACCTCAGACAAAACTGCAGTTTCACTACACTGACATCTGCCATTTACACACACACACACCCGAGACAACACTGCAGTTTCACTACACTGACATCTGCCATTTACACACGCACACACACACACCTGAGACAAAACTGCAGTTTCACTACACTGACATCTGCCATTTACACACACACACACACCCGAGACAAAACAGCAGTTTCACTACACTGACATCTGCCATTTACACACACACACACACACCTGAGACAAAACTGCAGTTTCACTACACTGACATCTGCCATTCACACACACGAGACAAAAACTGCAGTTTCACTACACTGACATCTACCATTCACACACACACACACACACACACACACACACACACACACACACGAGACAAAACTGCAGTTTCACTACACTGACATTTACACACACACACACACACACACACACACACACACAAAGACAAAACTGCAGTTTCACTACTCTGACATATGACACACTATAAAACGAACCAGTACATCTGATGTGTTTATTCTCCTCATGAGAGTCATATTGAGAGAGACCAGTCAACAGTCTCTGTGTTCAGAATCACACACCTTCATCACGAGCTAAGCTAGACATCCTTGATCATTAGCTCAGAACCACTGCTATCAAATAATATGTCAAATACAGCATTACACGCTGATGATGAAATATTACACAGATGAAGCTGAAGCCATATTAGCACACAGAATATATAGGCAATACTTCTCATGACGCTGTCAACGACATGCCGGGTCATATTTCAACCCAAATACTTCTGATAGAAATCATAAGGTAAAAAAAAATCCACTATATTTTAAAGCAAAATCTGGAGCTGGGAGGTGGAGATGGGGAGAAGGAGAGGAGGAGCTGGGGAGGGGGAGATGGGGAGGTGGAGATGGGGAGCTGGGGAGGGCGGAGATGGGGAGGTGGAGATGGGGAGGGGGAGCTGGGGAGGAGGGGGAGCTGGGGAGGAGGGGATGGGGAGAAGTAGAGGAGGAGATGGGGAGGGGGAGATGGGGAGGTGGAGATGGAGAGGTGGAGATGGGGAGAAGGAGAGGAGGAGCTGGGGAGGGGGAGCTGGGGGTGGGGAGGAGGAGGAGCTGGGGAGGAGGAGCTGGGGAAGAGGAGCTGGGGAGGTGGAGATGAGGAGGGGGGAGGGGGGAGGTGGAGATGGGGAGGGGGGAGGTGGAGATGGGGAGGGGGGGAGGTGGAGATGGGGAGGGGGAGATGGGGAGCTGGGGAGGAGGCGATGGGGAGCTGGGGAAGAGGAGCTGGGGAGGAGGAGCTGGGGAGGTGGAGATGGGGTGGAGGAGATGGGGAGAAGTAGAGGAGGAGCTGGGGAGGGGGAGCTGAGGAGGGGGAGCTGGGGAGGAGGAAGAGGAGCTGGGGAGGTGGAGCTGGGGAGATGGGGGGGGGAGGTGGAGATGGGGAGGAGGAGCTGGGGAGGGGGAGATTGGGAGGAGGAGGAGCTGGGGAGGGGGAGATGGGGAGGAGGAGCTGGGGAGGAGGAGATTGGGAGGAGGAGGAGCTGGGGAGGGGGAGATGGGGAGGAGGAGCTGGGGAGCTGGGGAGGAGGAGCTGGAGAGGGGGAGATGGGGAGGAGGAGGAGCTGGGGAGGAGGAGCTGGGGAGGGGGAGATGGGGAGGAGGAGGAGCTGGGGAGGAGGAGGAGCTGGGGAGGGGGAGATGGGGAGCTGGGGATGGGGAGCTGGGGAGGGGGGGCTGGGGATAGGTAGGGGGAGCTGGGGATAGGGAGGGGGAGCTGGAGCTGGGGAGGGGGAGCTGGGGAGGGGGAGCTGGGGAGGGGGAGCTGGGGAGGTGGAGCTGGAGCTGGGGAGGTGGAGCTGGGGAGATGGGGAGGGGGAGCTGGGGAGGAGGAGGAGATGGGGAGGGGGAGCTGGGGAGATGGGGAGGGGGAGCTGGGGAGGGGGAGCTGGGGAGATGGGGAGCTGGGGAGGGGGAGCTGGGGATGGGGAGGGGGAGCTGGGGAGGGGGAGCTGGGGAGGTGGAGCTGGGGAGGGGGAGCTGGGGATGGGGAGGGGGAGCTGGGGAGGGGGAGCTGGGGAGGGGGAGCTGGGGAGGTGGAGCTGGGGAGGGGGAGCTGGGGAGGGGGAGCTGGGGAGGGGGAGCTGGGGAGGTGGAGCTGGAGCTGGGGAGGTGGAGCTGGAGCTGGGGAGATGGGGAGGGGGAGCTGGGGAGGAGGAGGAGGAGCTGGGGAGGTGGAGCTGGGGAGATGGGGAGGGGGAGCTGGGGAGATGGGGAGCTGGGGAGGGGGAGCTGGGGATGGGGAGGGGGAGCTGGGGAGGGGGAGCTGGAGCTGGGGATAGGGAGGGGGAGCTGGGGATAGGGAGGGGGAGCTGGGGAGGGGGAGCTGTGCCCAGGGCTGTGCACTGCTGTAATTATGTCACTGCTTACAGATTGCATGTAAAGGACCATCAGCCTGCGCCATCTAGACTTTTATGACTGAAGTAAATTACAAATTGCAAAAAAATCAAAATAATAACATGACAAATCTTCAAGAAAAATGCTTTAAAGTCAGTATAAAATGCCATTTACAATATCTATGAGTAAGGGGCCGTTCACATAGAACGCGTTCTCCATTCCACTGAGACTTTTCCTTTGTTTTCCAACGTAGACGCACTAGACGGACGTCTTGAACCGTTGTGCTCATTACACGGCATTCTAGAAACACAGTGCTCAAGTTAAAAGAAGTACAACTTTTAAAAAACGTGTCTCTAGACCTTTCGTCTCAGGGTTTTAACAGCACAAACGCGTTCTGTGTGGACCGACCCAAACACACTTCGTCTTGATGAACAGGTGGTAAATCGTCAGTTCTTTGGGGATAAAATCAATCAAGTGAATCCCATGTTACTGTGCAAACAAACCAGAATTACTGAAACGATTAAAACGGAAACTACAATAGAAATAGGCCGAGTTAAGAGAGTCTGAGTGTGTCCTGATGCAGTGAGTCCGGTGCGGGACAGCACAGGCTCGCCTTGTGCGGAGGACCGGCTCAGTGCTAAAGGGCTCTGACTCGAGGACAAGAGAGAACTGCTCAGCGGCCCCGCACTCTTCCTGGACACAGAAAGCTCCTCGATGTTTATAATGGTCAAGATGCTTCCCTGAGACATCGGCTGGACCTCATGAAGAAATGTGCCTCATATTTCATCCCCAAAGAAAGAAAGAAAGAAAGAAAGAAAGAAAGAAAGAAAGAAAGAAAGAAAGAAAGAAAGAAAGAAAGAAAGAAAGAAAGAAAGAAAGAAAGAAAGAAAGAAAGAAAGAAAGAGAAAAGGGGGAAGAATACATCAAGAATACTTTAGGACCTTGTGACATTATTTTCATTACAATGAACCCATTACTACAATGATAGTGCTTAAAATCATCCTACCCTGCCACAGTTTCTTCATTAAAATCATGAGTTAAAAGTATAGGCACTACAGGGTAATTACATGGCAGCAATATCAGGAAGCATTATTAAAATGGCATATCATAAATGTTTTTTCGCATTACAGATTTGTTTTTAAGAAAACTGCTGAGAATAATGTCACTGGATCGTGTAAAGTGCTTTCTGGGTGTGTGTGTGTGTGTGTGTGTGTGTGGTGTCCATCTGTCCGGTGCTCATCTAGAGGATTGTGGGTGATGTGGGAAAGTGTTCAGTGAAGGATGCAGTGCAGAAGAGCCGTCACCTAAAACACACACACACACACAGATACACATACACATGAGTGATTGTGGGCCAGCCGACACTTGTAATGCGTTCATAAACCTGTTGTCTAAAAGAAGACAATGTTTAATAACATGTTTTACTCCAAACTCACTTCATAGCGTCAGCCGAGTGTTTAATATAACTTCTCCTGTGAGCTGATGCGTCTCAGCACAGAAGAGGCACACAGTGTTTTATTTTATAGTTTCTATACAGTGATAAAAGCTGTGTCCGTTAGCTTTGCTTTATTATTATGAAAATCCCTTAGAAGGCTTGAAGATAAACCATGTATTGTCGCAGTCGTGTGTTTGTTGAATCAGTCGAAGTGTTTTTATTGTGTTTAAAAAAAAAATTATTTAAAAAAAAGATGCCCACACGTGCAGCCCTACCCATGATGCCTCAGATGCGCTCTACAGGCGACTCAAGAGGATTGGGAACAGAGTTTGCAGGTACAAGTATAACACATGACTGACAGTAGGGCCGTCCCGGCTCCTCGATTAGAGTCGAGTACTCCTTTAAACCCTCGACTGCACTGAAACACTGGAAGTGGCCGTTCCCCGGGCGGGACTCCATATATTAGAGTCGAGTACTCCTTTAAAACCCCCGACTGCACTTTGCCCGTGCCGGTAACCGGTAACACACTGGAAGTGGCCGTTCCCCGGGCGGGACTCCATATATTAGAGTCGAGTACTCCTTTAAAACCCTCGACTGCACTTTGCCCGTGCCGGTAACCGGTAACACACTGGAAGTGGCTGTTCCCCGGGCGGGACTCCATATATTAGAGTCGAGTACTCCTTTAAAATCCTCGACTGCACTGAAACACTGGAAGTGGCTGTTCCCCGGGCGGGACTCCATATATTAGAGTCGAGTACTCCTTTAAAACCCTCGACTGCACTTTGCCCGTGCCGGTAACCGGTAACACACTGGAAGTGGCTGTTCCCCGGGCGGGACTCCATATATTAGAGTCGAGTACTCCTTTAAAACCCTCGACTGCACTTTGCCCGTGCCGGTAACCGGTAACACACTGGAAGTGGCCGTTCCCCGGGCGGGACTCCATATATTAGAGTCGAGTACTCCTTTAAAACCCCCGACTGCACTTTGCCCGTGCCGGTAACCGGTAACACACTGGAAGTGGCCGTTCCCCGGGCGGGACTCCATATATTAGAGTCGAGTACTCCTTTAAAACCCTCGACTGCACTTTGCCCGTGCCGGTAACCGGTAACACACTGGAAGTGGCCGTTCCCCGGGCGGGACTCCATATATTAGAGTCGAGTACTCCTTTAAAACCCTCGACTGCACTGAAACACTGGAAGTGGCTGTTCCCCGGGCGGGACTCCATATATTAGAGTCGAGTACTCCTTTAAAACCCTCGACTGCACTTTGCCCGTGCCGGTAACCGGTAACACACTGGAAGTGGCTGTTCCCCGGGCGGGACTCCATATATTAGAGTCGAGTACTCCTTTAAAACCCTCGACTGCACTTTGCCCGTGCCGGTAACCGGTAACACACTGGAAGTGGCCGTTCCCCGGCCGGGACTCCATATATTAGAGTCGAGTACTCCTTTAAAACCCTCGACTGCACTTTGCCCGTGCCGGTAACCGGTAACACACTGGAAGTGGCCGTTCCCCAGGCGGGACTCCATATATTAGAGTCGAGTACTCCTTTAAAACCCTCGACTGCACTTTGCCCGTGCCGGTAACCGGTAACACACTGGAAGTGGCCGTTCCCCGGGCGGGACTCCATATATTAGAGTCGAGTACTCCTTTAAAACCCTCGACTGCACTTTGCCCGTGCCGGTAACCGGTAACACACTGGAAGTGGCCGTTCCCCGGGCGGGACTCCATATATTAGAGTCGAGTACTCCTTTAAAACCCTCGACTGCACTTTGCCCGTGCCGGTAACCGGTAACACACTGGAAGTGGCCGTTCCCCGGGCGGGACTCCATATATTAGAGTCGAGTACTCCTTTAAAACCCTCGACTGCACTTTGCCCGTGCCGGTAACCGGTAACACACTGGAAGTGGCCGTTCTCCGGGCGGGACTCCATATATTAGAGTCGAGTACTCCTTTAAAACCCTCGACTGCACTTTGCCCGTGCCGGTAACCGGTAACACACTGGAAGTGGCCGTTCCCCGGGCGGGACTCCATATATTAGAGTCGAGTACTCCTTTAAAACCCTCGACTGCACTTTGCCCGTGCCGGTAACCGGTAACACACTGGAAGTGGCTGTTCCCCGGGCGGGACTCCATATATTAGAGTCGAGTACTCCTTTAAAACCCCCGACTGCACTTTGCCCGTGCCGGTAACCGGTAACACACTGGAAGTGGCCGTTCCCCGGGCGAGACTCCACGAGCCGCATTATTACACCGCTCTCTCAGGCCACGCGATATATTACAGCATTCACAATCATACACTTTATTAACATGTTATAGTCCCTCAGCTCGTTCACAGTAAACGCGGCTCACACACACTCATCTCTGCAGCGCAGTGTGTGTTCAGGCGTCCAGTAACATGCCTCCCGTGTCTCTACTATCGTTTATATGTGGAGCGTCTCGGGTCTCATGCGGTGAGTGTGTGTTGCTGACCTTCATCTGGGAACGCAGTGTGTGTGTCGTTTCACAAGATTGGTAACGTCACTCGTTTGTAAATCTACGCCAACACACGAGAAAAGAGAAATATGTTTCTAAATATGCGAATTTCAATATAAAGCTTAAACTCTCGCTGTGAGTGTGTGTGTGTTAAACTCTCGCTGTGAGTGTGTGTGTTGACGCGCACATGTTTTTGCTCAGGGAATTACAGCGGCAGCTCTTCTATCCTGCAGGAGTGACCAGATATTAAAGATTAAGAATTTGCATTAAATGTTGTTTGGCCGATATTAAAGGATTTGATCGTGTCGTAGAGCAACAATAACTAACAGCAGGATTTATTATAGTAATGAACAGAAGTTATGTTTATATCAGTTTATAGCATTTATTTTACATGCCGTATCTTAACAGTGTTCAATAAACCCAGGATTACTTTGACCCATTATTATTGCTTGTTATAATATATTTGTATTTTAAATTATTTTAAAAGGCTGTTGTTCACTTGGATCTACTTTTTAACACAATTTTTTTTTTTTTTATCCGATTACTCGATGGAATAAATTGTAGAATACGAGATTACTAAAATAATGGATCGCTACAGCCCTATTTAAAAGTCTGGACTGCTCTTGGATTGCCTGTAGAAAACACACAGCAGTGCCAAACAATATCTGGACACTCGAGTCACACATAAAATGAGTTGTTGGCGGTTAAACGTGTCGATTTGTCATGAAAACAGTGTCACAATTCACCGGTTCAGGGTGAAATCTGAATAACGTGCGTTCCAGACACTGTGTGAGATTCTCCCTGACTTCCTTAAGCTTTCTCTCCCAGCAGAGGAACCACAGTTTCTGTTCCCTCAACGCCTCTGGCTCTGCGTGAGAAGTGTGCTCTGTGTGTGTGTGTGTTCCTGGCACTGAGGAGGCCAGAAGAGTGTCTGAGGTGAAGGACAGAGGTTTACTCACTCAGATTTGAGTCGCTCGGCTCGTGTCGAGGCTGACAGGTTCAGCTCTCCCTCTGAGGACAGAAGCAGAGGAAGTGTGTGTGAGTAACGGCCCGTTACAGGCCGAGTTCATCAGGAGTGATCGCTGAGCTTACCTGTGTGATAATCGTACAGATACAGCAACACCACAGCGAGCAGAGCCACTGAAACACACACACACACACACTCTTCAGGAGTACGTTTCATCACAGGCATTTGATTCAGGATGACAGAACTCCAGTTTTAAGAAACTACACAACAATAGGAGACAATGCACTATATTTTTAAAATATTGCCTTTAGAATTTCAATATAATTAGAATTTTGCTAAAATTTAAGAAAGAAAGGGGAATTCAGCTTTTCAGCCGTTCTGACAGCCCTAGTGTGCAGAGACTCACTGCACAGGCAGGCGATGAAGAAGACCTCGAGGAAGAGGTAACCCTTGTTGTCCAGGATGCTTCCCGCAGCCATCGACATGACGGCCAGACCCAGGTTCTGGATGGACTGCATGCTGCACACACACACACACCAGAGCGTCAGAAACACCTGCATGATCTTCAGCAGAGGATGAGGAACATCAGAGGAGAGACTTACAATCCGTACGCCGTTCCCAGCTGATGCTCCGGCACCACAAACGCCACCATGGGCCACAGCGCACAGGCCAGCAGAGAGTACGACAGGCCTAGGAGACACTGACACACACACACACACAGGGTTAAAGACCTGAGGGGTCATCGGACACACACACACACAGGCCAGCAGAGAGTACGACAGGCCTAGGAGACACTGACACACACACACACACAGGGTTAAAGACCTGAGGGGTCATCGGACACACACACACACAGGCCAGCAGAGAGTACGACAGGCCTAGGAGACACTGACACACACACACACACAGGGTTAAAGACCTGAGGGGTCATCGGACACACACACACACAGGCCAGCAGAGAGTACGACAGGCCTAGGAGACACTGACACACACACACACACACACACACAGGGTTAAAGACCTGAGGGGTCATCGGACACACACACACACAGGCCAGCAGAGAGTACGACAGGCCTAGGAGACACTGACACACACACACACACACACACACACACACAGGGTTAAAGACCTGAGGGGTCATCGGACACACACACACACAGGGTTAAAGACCTGAGGGGTCATCGGACACACACACACACAGGCCAGCAGAGAGTACGACAGGCCTAGGAGACACTGACACACACACACACAGGGTTAAAGACCTGAGGGGTCATCGGACACACACACACACACACAGGCCAGCAGAGAGTACGACAGGCCTAGGAGACACTGACACACACACACACACACACAGGGTTAAAGACCTGAGGGGTCATCGGACACACACACACACAGGCCAGCAGAGAGTACGACAGGCCTAGGAGACACTGACACACACACACACAGGGTTAAAGACCTGAGGGGTCATCGGACACACACACACACACACACAGGCCAGCAGAGAGTACGACAGGCCTAGGAGACACTGACACACACACACACACACAGGCCAGCAGAGAGTACGACAGGCCTAGGAGACACTGACACACACACACACACACACACAGGGTTAAGGACCTGAGGGGTCATCGGACACACACACACACACACACAGGGTTAAAGACCTGAGGGGTCATCGGACACACACACACACACACAGGCCAGCAGAGAGTACGACAGGCCTAGGAGACACTGACACACACACACACACACACACACACAGGGTTAAAGACCTGAGGGGTCATCGGACACACACACACACACACACAGGCCAGCAGAGAGTACGACAGGCCTAGGAGACACTGACACACACACACACACACAGGCCAGCAGAGAGTACGACAGGCCTAGGAGACACTGACACACACACACACACACACAGGGTTAAGGACCTGAGGGGTCATCGGACACACACACACACACACACACAGGGTTAAAGACCTGAGGGATCATCGGACACACACACACACACACACACAGGGTTAAAGACCTGAGGGGTCATCGGACACACACACACACAGGGTTAAAGACCTGAGGGGTCATCGGACACACACACACACACACAGGCCAGCAGAGAGTACGACAGGCCTAGGAGACACTGACACACACACAGGCCAGCAGAGAGTACGACAGGCCTAGGAGACACTGACACACACACACACACACAGGGTTAAGGACCTGAGGGGTCATCGGACACACACACACACACACACACACAGGGTTAAAGACCTGAGGGATCATCGGATAGACACACACACACACTAGGGCTGAGACAATGCGTCGACGTCATCGATGACGTCGACGCAAAAAATAAGTCGACGCAAAATATTCGCGTCGAGTCGTCAGACCCAAAACAAAGACGGCGGCGCCGGAGAGTAGTATAGCAACACGAGTGGCTCCTCAGACTTTCAGAAGTGCAAGGCGGCACACACACACAATGCATGCGAGAGATGTCGCCGTCATGTTTTTGTTTGGGCCGCAGTTCCGAGATTCCTGTCTGTTGGATTTATTACAGCACGTGAATTCATCAGTTTCTCCCGAAACACATGAAAGTAAGTGGCCGGTGAACTGGGAGACACTATAAATGTATTGTTTTACTATAAATTAAATGTATTTAAATGTCTGAAACCTAAAACAAACATGTGGTCAAAAACACTGAACAGTTGTGCTATAGCCTATGATGACAAGCGCTGAGCGCGTCCGTCTCTGGCTCAGCACGAAAGCACAGTGTGAATCTGGCAGAGATGTCACGTCACTGTACATTCGCTCTCAGTGCTCAGCTGCTGCAGAGCTGCCGACATCACTGATGAGATATAGAGGAACACGTCTAGTGGAAAATGAGAATGTTACGAAAATAAGAATGCATTACTTTGCACTTATATAGTCTTTTATTTTGGAATTTTAAGAGCAATATACATATATTGCAATGTTAAGGAGTTCATGTTTTTTTTTCATTCAGATATGTAAATCAACATGTATAAAGTGCTATTAGTCAATTAATGGGGAGATAATCAAATTGAATCGAAATCGAATCGGACTGGGAAAATTAATAGTTAGATTAATTGATGCATCGAAAAAATAATCTCTAGATTAATCGTTTAAAAAAATAATCGTTTATCCCAGCCCTAACACACACACATAGGGTTCAGGACCTGGGGGCTGATCGGACACACACACACACACACACACATAGGGGGCTTACCATGGCGATCCAGGGGTTCCAGAAGGTGAAGGCCAGCATCATGTGTGAGAGGAGAGTAGTGACGACGGCCAGCATAACCCAGAGCACGTTACGCCCGGTCCGGTCCACCAGAAACCCCAGCAGAGGAGATGCCGGCGCCGAGATGATGTACACGATACTGCACAGGTAAAGACCAACGGTGTCACACATGCACTTTCAGTCGCTAAAGCAAATAAAAATGACTGTCATTGTACTGTTTTGAGCTCATGAGCTCATAAAGTCTCAAAATAGGCAAAAACATGTCAAAATAAAAAGGTGAATATGATTGGTCAGTTCCTGTTAGTCCCGCCTATTACGTGATAATAGTACGATTCGTGCGTTTGCAGATTTGAATTTGAAAATGGCGATGCAAATAACAATCAGTGGATTTTTTAACATAAAATTCTGATACATTTTTCCCTAAATGAAGTTTATTCAAAGAAATCGTGAGTCAATTTCATGTATATTTTACCTTGTTTTACTCCGTTCCTATGCTACTTTGAGTTATAATGACTCTTGGGTAACAAAGTTTCAAGTGTCTAGTTTAAAAAAATATCAGAGTTATGAATGTGGACCATAGGGTTCAAGAGCTACAGAGATTTGTATTTGGGTATGTCGTTTTCAGAAAATTCTCAAAAATAGGGGTGCTGGTTAAGAGGTTAAGAAGCCTAAATTGGATGTTTCAAAAGTACTACCTGAAGAAACCAGGCCTACCAATGAATCTGGGCCGTCTACACATGAAGCTAGACCGCCTGCAGCTCAATCTGCATCTCCTGCTAATGAGATTGGCCCGTCGGCAATAATTAAAGACAGGGCATCTAATGAACCAACAGAGTCAACTTCCAGTGTCTCTGGAACCCCAGCACAGGACCTGGACGAGCCCCCCGTGCAACCTAAACTGCAACGATTTCCATTCACAGTAATATCTGTCTTTCTTCCCGATAGTATGAGAGATTCGGCTGGTTGGAATACAGTACATCCAGTGATGCGGTTTCTGCAAGCCCCGCAGGCACTTTCCTGAGCAAAGTGAAGCGAAATGTATGGAAGATGGATCTAAAGACACCTGAGCCAAGCCTGTTTGAAGCATCAGGACAGCAAAGGAGACCTGCATTCACAAGCTAAAGTCCACCGCCCGATGGCAGAGGTACAGGGCTCGATCAGATAAACAGAGACAAAGTAAACGCGTCTTTTGTGGAGAGAAATCGGGAACACATTAAAGTTGTGCTTGATATTGTGCCGAGCAAGATATCCCATTGCGTGGTCACAGAGAAAGTGAGGAAGCATTAAACAGGGAAAATATGATCAGGACATTCAAAAGCGCCTTGACCAGCTGCCTAAAACTGCGACGATGACCAGCTCAGATGTTCAGAATGATTACCTTGAGTCTGCCGCTTCCGTGCTGCTGCGCAAGATAAGAACAGTTGCGTGCGACACCGAACACATATCATGCCATTATGGCAGACGAGTGAGAAGAGAGCTCGTTGCAGTTTGCATTCGATACTTGCATGGAGGACTTGTGAAAGAAAGGGCCATTGGGTTTCTGGATACATGTGACATGACAGCTGATGCGATTTCAGAGAAAATACTTAAAGTGTCAGCACCACTTATCCTGGACCCTGAACTGTGCGTGGGATTTTGTTTTGACGGCGCCTCTGTGATGTCCGGTGCAGAAGGCGGAGTGCAGGTCATCCTTAAACGTGCTTTCCCTCATGCTGTTTATGTGCATTGTTGTTCACATCGCCTTGTCTTGTTCTCAGCAGTGTTGCAGAAGCATCTAGACATGCGAGTACGTTCTTTGAAACACTGAATTCTGTTCACGGCTTCATGACTGGAAGCAGCCGTCATGCACGATTTATGCAAATTCAAAAAGAGTTGATATTATATTAAATGTTGTTATTAGCTGTTATGGAACGTCATGCTGCGTTGTATTTATTATTTTAGGTGATTTGGCGTTTGGGTTTGTACGCTACACTGCCCACCTTGTTTTATGAAGGCCCACCCACTTTAACATTTCTGGCCTCGCCCCTGGTGTGTGTGTGTGTGTGTGTGTGTGTGTACCTGTTGATGGCTCTGGCCTGGACAGTAGTGAAGCCGAACTTCTCGATGAAGAAAACTCTGTAAAGACAACATCATTCAAACCCATCCATCGTAATCTCATCATAGTGATGTGCAGATGATTCTCTTCTATCTATGTCAAGTTTTACACTCGTTTAAATAGTTTACTCTTGATTTTTGTTTATATGGATATCCATCTGGACAGAAACTCACTGGCCCAGTCCAATAAAGGGGAAGATGGCCACGTAATACGCCACACAGATGATGAAGATGAGCCAGAGAGAGAAGGGAAAGTCCTTGACGTCAGTCAGCTTGATGACTTCCCCTACCAGAGCCACACACACACACACACACACTTCTGTAAAACACACTCGGCTGAAGTGCTGGACTCTCTGAGATCACAGTCAGGATCATCTCACCGGTTCTGCCCTGCTCCTTCTTGAGGATCTTCTCTGCCCGTCTGTCCAGGAACCCCAGCACCAGAGCGCATGTGAGCGAGAACAGACACGTGGACGCCGCTGCACACACACACACACACACTCAGCAGTCATCTATAAGGGGGTGTACACTTTTGAGCATTTCAGTCCCTCTCATTCCACGAGAAATCCTTCAAATGTGATATTCTGAGCTGAACAGGAAAGAAGAAATCTATTGTTGAGATCGTGGTGTTCGTTTCCAAAGAGGAGTTGTGTGTTTCAGCGGAAAGGCCTTCGTCAGGGTTAAACACACGCGTCTGGATCATGAGCCGTTACTCCAGACAGGAGAAGAAACACGGGAGATTCAGTGAGACAGCAGAAGGAGAAGTGAAAGACGAGGCACACCGGGGTGTGTGTGGGTGTAACTGATCATCTGATGTGTGTGTGTGTGTGTGAGTCAGGACACGCTCTGCAGAAACACTCAACTCAGTTTACAGATGCTCAACTCACACTTTCTAGCTCAAAAACAACTGGAGAAAATGTTATTTGAAGGAACATTGTGACTGGTTGAGATCAGGCTCACACTTTTAAAGCGCAGTGATATTTGTGATATCTGATATATATATATGAAGAGGTCTTTTCCAAAACGCTATAAATCCATTTCAATAGTTTTCAGGAAAATTACATTTTTTACCTAGACCCACACATTTTGTGAATATTCAATTTATCCTGTTAAAATGTTTTATTGGCTCAGTCTGAACATGTTGAACAATGATTATTAAATCAAACAACAATATTGTTTATGATAAATTAAAAGTTAATTTATTTTTTTTCCAAAACGCTATAAATCCATAAATTTTTTCCAAAACTGTATGGTTTGTCTTAAAAAAAAAAAAAACGAGAGCATGTAACATATAATCAGGGGCTCATACTATAAATTAAATTTAGTAACACATTTAGGCTAAAAGTCATTTGGTGCAGAACCTGAAAATAGTAATGATATCAATAGCTATTCAATAAGTTATTTAGTAATACATTCAGAGTCATTTTTAGTAAAGTGTCAAACCTGTAACAAGTAGGACCAATTTGTCCACTACATATGCGTAAAAAAAACAAATTATTAAAAATATTTAATAATGATAACGATATTCAAAAGTAGTGATGGGCACCCCTCCACCACACACACACACACACACACACACACATGCGTGTATAGGCTACACAGCATGTGAACAAAGCGGAGCGGCGTGACGCTTACATATAGGCTAAGTTTAAAAAAAAACTTAAACATACGTTTCATATTTATGTTTAATAATATAGGCTAATGTTATTTTTTTTATTGAATCTATGTTGATTATATGAAAAGGGAACCGCATGAGATGAGTATGATAGGATCATAAGATGACCAATATATCGGAAAACATTTGGAATGGGTCAGACATGATTTTGACCACTTATTAAGTTTTGTTTAGTAGAAAGCCTTGCTTTAAAGTGAATTTCGTTTTGTATAAATTGTATCTTCATTTTAATCAATGTTTCATCAACAAATTGACTGGATTAATAATAAATAAATAAGCAAATATATAGCAGACATATAATCAGGACACGGAAGCGCCCGCGCGTGATCTGGAGAGCATCACATAAATGAACCGAAACACAGCGATACTTGCCTCACAATCCTGAGAAGTATATCTATAAAAAGCTTGAAATGTCTACATTTAAACAAAACAATAAAAAACGAAAAGAAATTGGCTACTCTCTGCGTATGTAGGCTAATTCAAAGTGTGCATTTCTCTCTATAGGCGCGTTCACTACTGCGAAGATGGCGAGTCAGCATAGTCAACTTTATCTTTTCAGCTATATCTGACAGAAAACACTAATTAAAAAATAAACAATTCAAAAGTTTCATGCATAGGCCTAATCATTACTTTTGTCGGTTCTTTGTGGCAAGCTTTATGCGTGAGATGCGGAATAGGCAATTAAAAAAATGGTCATTATGGTTTCTCTCCCATATTTAAATAATTAAATCAATAGAAATATGTGATTAAACTTAAATGAACTACTACTAGTCGATTAGAAAACTCACTCATTTTGAGGAATAAATGAACATAAACAAACCTCTGTTCAGAGCGCCACCCTGTTGGATTGCGTAGAACGTTCACCGAATTCTGATTAGTCGAGAGGATTTATCGCGTTTAGGCTAAAAATAGGTTTGGCGCTTATCGCGTTTTGGAAAGAAACTGCATCTTGTAGTACATTTTAAACAAGGAAATGTAGCGATTTGGCATGAAATGTTGATGGAGCAGTGAATAGGTTCAGTGCACAGCAACATGACATGACAAACTCATTTTTTTTAAAAATGGCGTTTATCGCGTTTTGGAAAAGACCTCTTCATATATATATATGATATTTGTGATATTGTATGATACTCACCGATCATGAGTGTGATCCCGAGAGTGGAGTGTCCCGCTGATCCTGTCAGAGACTGAATACGGCCGTACACCCAACCGATCACGTTCATGTTCACCGTGCTGCCCTGAACACACACACACACACACACACACACACACACACCTGTCAGTCATATTCACTGAGATCACACTGAAATAACCCTCTCCACTGATTTAGGATGGACGTGTAACGCACACATATGTCAGCTCTCTGGAGAATTATCACCAGAACTTCATTTGAAGTTTCACATTAATCCACCAAATTGAGTTTATATATATACACACACACACACACACACACACACTACTGTTCAAATGTTTGTGGTCATTTTAAATGAATAATTTTACTCTGCAAGGACGCATTAACCTGATCAAAAGTGACAGTAAAGACATTTATAATGTTGCAAAAGATAATAAATGCTGTTCTTTTGAGCTTTGTATTCATACAAGAATCCTGAAACATAAAATGTATGACGGTTTCCACAAAAATATGGACTGATAATAATCATAAATGTTTCTTGAGCATCAGATCCTCATATTAGAGTGATTTCTGAAGGATCATGTGACACTGAAGACTGGAGTAATGATGCTGGAAATTCAGCTTTGATCACAGGAATAAATTACACTTTACTGTATATTCACATAGATTTACACTGTTATAATATTTCACTATTTTTACTGTGTTTTTGATCAAATAAATGCAGCCCTGGTGAGCGTTTAAAAAAACTAACACTAAAACATCTCATCAAACCCAATTTCTGAAGGGTAGCATTTAATAATAACACTGTCATAGAGATATGAATATATATATTTTCTTTAATGAAATGCAGAACAGATTCACGTCTAGCATGACATTTATAACCAGTAAATTGTTTCCAGAGCATTGATAAGTTTTATGTCAACGATCATTTTAAACCCAAGAATGAAGCTGCACATCGACTCTCTGTCCTTAACCCGAGTAGTTAGAGGTCTGAACACGTGATGCTTCTGATCTTCAACACACAATAAACACACACACACACACACACACACTCACCAGTCTGGCCATGCTGAGCTGCAGGCCGAACACCAGGTTGAGCTCTTTCCCTTTAAACCAGTTGACGGCATACGTGTTCTGCGCCACAGCCAGAGACTCTCCACCGATACTGCACAGCAGAGAGGATCAGCGTACACACACACACACACACACACACACAACTACAGGCTTTCAATCAGGAGACTTGCTCACCCAAACACAAACCGACCCACGTTCATCAGCCAGAAGTGATTGGCCAGAGCGCCGGCCGCAAATATGATCTGCAAAACAACCGTACAACTCATAAATACACACACACACACACACACACAGGTCAAACTGGGCTGTGTGAGTGTTGTGGGTGATTGACATCACTAAAGTGAGCAATAGCAGTACAGTGTACATGTGATCTATGCGTAGGGTTGGGTATCGTTTTAAAATTAGCAATCGCAACAAACAGACACAACTGAACAAAGAAACGTCTGAAATAAACAGTGCTCAGAAACTAATCAATCATGTAAATTAACACTGCACTTTATAAATAAAATATACATTATAAATATAGTCACAAAAGTTATTGTATATTCGAGTGTATATAACGAGTGAATGTTCTCTTGTCTTTTGTTGTTTGGTTAATGTTTAGATACGGCAGCTGCTGTCATTTTAAGAGTTGCCCAGGATAGTTACGCATGTGTTCACGGCTCGAGGCGTCTCCCACTTCCATGGTTTAAAGTCATATTGAAACGCTCACAAAGGAATCGATGAGAGGAATCGTAATTTTCATTTTATAACAAGTATCTGATTCCTGAACTCAAGTATTCAATTCCAGAATTGGAATCGATGTTCGATTCCCAACCCTATCTATGCATGTGTGTGTGCGTGTGTGTGATGACCTACCTGCCCTATTAACACAAACAGAGCAAAGATGACAGTCCCCAGCCTAGAACAACACAAGAGTTAGCCAGCTGACATTCAAGAGCGCATTACACTCTCACAGTCCAGCAGCCATATGAACAAAGGAGATGTCATGAGATATGAGTGAAGCTTGAGTGTGTGCGAGGCCGAGGAGAGTGTGTGTGCGCGGCCGAGAAGAGTGTGTGCTGGACTGGACCTGATGCCGAAGACCCGGTCCAACAGAAAGCCTCCCAGGAAGCAGAGGAACACGTTAGGCCACGAGTACCAGGCGTACAGCTGCATGAAGGAGGCCGTGTTCAGACTCATATCCTACACACACACACACACACACACACACAGAGAGAGAAAGAGAGACACATCAGGATCAGATGAGAAGCCAGTCAATCAGTGACAGCAATACACACTCTTTCAGCTGATGCTTTATTACACATTCAGTCCTACTAGACTCAGGTAGAGCTTATTTTCTGTTCCGTATCCCAATGAAAAACACAACTGGGTTTTTGTGGAGGAAACCAGGGTGAGCCTGCAACTCTCCATGTCAGCTGACACAAAAACAGCGAGCCCAGAAGAACCATCACACACACATTACGTTACTGTAGACCATAAACTTACATGGTTTATTATACTTATGAATGTTTTCTCAGAGGACATGAACTGAGCCTAAATCCACACACACCTGTATGACTTGAGTCTGGAGCGCAGCTGGATTATCATAACAGAAATAACTACCTGCAACAGAGACAACAACAGTAAACACGGCGAGTTTCACTTTCACATGAAATCTGACACCACTGAGCCCAAACATGGTAACAACATAGTAAGACCACTCTGTGAATGACACTCTATCTTGCGAATATAACGCTATATGGATATGAATATGTGGATGGTATGTGTGTGTGTGTCTTGTGTTGTCGTCGGGATTGCTTGTGTTCCTACCGAAGCCCAGAAAGCACATGAAGACCAGCACCAGGATCCGGTGGAGCAGGTGCCTCGGGTCACACAGCGGGCTCAGGTGCCGAGACCCCTCATCTTCTTCATCTTCATCCAAGAGACTCCGGTGCTCCTCTCTGTCTGCCATGTTCAACCCTATGGTTCAAACTAGCGCAGTCATGTGACAGGCAGCTGAGGGTCACGTGATCAATAGGGAACACTGCAGTTTTTCTAACTTGGAGAATCTCGCATTTCCTGAACGCATGGTATATATTTATATGTTTTTTTTTCTTGTATTGATCAGTGTTGTGTGTGTTATTCTCACAATTAAATTCGTGTTTAAAAACACAAGTTTGTTTACACACGTCAACAGAAGCGGATGACCGTTGGAAACGCGTTCAGACCGTGTGTTGATTCGGTTCAAACACTCTGAACTGATTCAGCGATTCGTTAGAAGTGGTTAAAGTCATGCGTCGAGTCATTTAGTTTGGTGGTTTTATTTCACCATGAAACAATACCTCATATTTTACACAAAAATGTGAATTAACTTTCAGATCAAATTGATTAATAAAAAACATTATATTATTATTAATGTAATATGCAAAAGTAGCCTACATAATAGTTAAGGTCACCTAAATGACCAGAAGGTTACATTTTAAATTGAATAGCTAATTTAGAATGTAACCTACACTTTTTTTCTTCAATTTTATTATATTTCAGATATTAATATTGTGATATATAACACGCAAAACCATTAAATTTGTTTATGTCTGCCAAACTCCAGTTTATGCCATAAATCACATGACCTGCTAGACGTGACATCATTTCCTTGGAGGGAAAGCAACTCTAAGAACAAAGTAAGTGTCAGTCATAAACTTTTCTCTCTTTTTATCATTTCTACAAGACTCTAATGGCATAAAACATACCACGTCAACCCTGTTGTGTTAATTTATACTAGACATGAACATGTTTATTTCTTTTCTTCCTAAATGTTAACCTCCTGCTAGCATGTTGTTGTTTCCTTGCTAGCAGTGGGCTTATAGCTTCAATAGCCCGTTACACATGGTAAAAGTGGACAGATTTCCTCCTTGGTCTTATAATCATACTTTGGTCCAGCCTCCAGGTGTTTTATTGTGACACGGCACTCAGATGATAAATGGATCACTTTACTGTTTATAATGCATGATTTCCTGAAACAGAGCGCAAAATATTATCTTTGAGTAAACAATCAGTGTCCTCAATATCACTTCCCGTCATTTACTCCTCTGTAAAGTCTCTTGAACTTGAGCCAGCTCCTTTTTGGCATCATCTTCCAGGAAGTGACATCATTTTGGAGGGAAAACAGCAGCACAAACATCATTGGATTGATGAATTCTGAGATGTGTTGTGTCGTCATGAACGTCCTCCTGTGTGAATGATCTAGTGTCTGACTTCTGTGGAACCGTGGCGAGAGTTTGCTGAAGTGCCTCTGGATCTGTGTGAGGGAATCTCTCGTCTGGAAAGCGTCAGTGTTGTGTAGCTGAGGATGATGGAGGCGTTCTGGCTGCTCCTCTCTCTCTCTCTGCTTGAGCTCAGTGCGGCTCTACCCGTCTCTCACTCCATCACGCGGCCCACGGACCCGGCGCCGGCCCAGTCCCAGGTAACCAGTGCTCATTATGGCAGTCTGCGTTGGGTTCATGTTCCTGTGCTGTTTCTCCATGAGTGGCTGTGTTTGCTGAGGTTATTCCTGTCTTACTGTCTGGCCTGAGCATCTTCAGGGCTGTTGTGATCCAGAAAGCGGGATTTGAAAGCTTCGACGGCTGATTTGTGTCATGCGATGATTTCTGAGGAAGCTTAATGGTCTAATGAGATGCATAACTAAGTGAACATTTAACTACTACAATATTATTTCTCGCTACATTCATAAAGTGGAAAACTTGACCACTGACCGCTACTTTCAGACGCCATTTTGATTATTTTCATGTAATCGAACACACAGGATTGTGGGATATCGTAAGCAGCGAAGGACACATAAACCAATCAGATGAAGGGATCTCCGTAGACAGGAAGTGGCACGATCACTGGATTCAGACGTGCTTATCTTTTAATCAGTTTTTTTTTATGATTGTGAACAATAATTGTTTGTTTGATGGTAAATATGAAAGATTGGTAGAACCAAAAAAACAGTCTGTGTTTGAAAAGTCTAAATGTTTATTTTTCTTTATCATTTTGTTTCCATGTACATCGATGAGCCAAAACATTATTTTGTAGTCATAGGTGAAGCGAATGTTGTTGATCTCCTAACAAGGCCACATATTAAAGTCCCCCTGTAGTCAGTTTATCCCTTAAAACTCATTTTAAACATCAAAATGACATATTTAAACATTTTTACCTTGAAAAAAATTCTTCATGCCTTAAAATATCTTGAACGTAACTCGACACCCTCGCCTCATTTAGTATGCGCGGCTCTATGAATATGCAAATGAGCCCCGCCTCCACTCACTCCCTCAGCTCAGAGATCCACTGGTTGACGATCACATGTTGATCTGATTGGTTACAAGGTCGTTCGTGATGTCAGAAACACCAGCGATTTCAAAGCGTGTGTTTGAGACTGTCTTTGGTTCACTGCAGTTTTAAGCAGAAAATACTCAGCAATGCTGTCGACTTATGAACTTACACACGGTGTGTCTTAAAGCGTATTAAAAACACCACATACACACATAAACAACATTAAACGCTGGATTTACACCACAGGGGGACTGGGTAGGTTAGATGGTAATCGGTATAATCAGTACTGTTCTGGCTCATCAGTGTATGTTGTCAGGTGAGGTGTGTCACATATGGCTTTATTATAACACAGTAAACAGAAAGATTCCTGCTGAGCTCTGGAACTGAAGTGTGAGTTATGGTTTCGCTGTGTGTAAACTGAGCCGGGTGTGTGGCGTAACATGCCTCCTGAAATCCCCTCGCTCTCTACATTAGGCTCACGTTTCTCCGTCACAGCAGGTCTGAGGGAATCATGCTATCGTGTGTGTGTGTGTGTGTAATCGCTCCAGTCAGGTGAAGTGTTACGTCTTTCCCAATGCGACTCAAGACACTGATTTAAAACATCATCATTTTATATCAAATCACCAAATTTGCAACCATTTGCTGTACAATGACATTTACAGTTACTGAGCAAACCCTTCCAGAGCCGATCTCTGCCAATCCCCCGTGATCCTTCTGGACTGTTCACTTGTTACAAACGTCCGTGAGCTGTGTGTGTGTGTGTGTGTGTGTTCAGTTCTTCCACTTGCTCTTCTTGGCGGGCATCTGTCCCGTGGCCTCCAGGTGTTTGTTGACCAGGTCCTCCTGAACGCAGGGCAGACAGGGCTGATATCTGCTGTAGTCCATGGTGTACTCGCCTTTACCCTGAACACAACACACACACACACACGAGACTGTGAACATGCATCATCACTCTACAGTCTTCAGCACTGAGTGTGTGTGTGTTTTACCTCAGTGCAGGAGCGCAGCTCTGTGGAGTATCCAAACATGTCATTCAACGGGATCTGAAACAACATCACGATCACAAGGGGTTAATCTCACACACAACTACAGAAACTGAAGCAAGAACACACTGTAAATGTGTGTCATTGTGTGGGATTGGTGGTTCAATCCCCGGTTCCACCTGACCAAGTGTCGAGGTGTCCATGAGCAAAACCCAGCTGTGTGTGTGTGTGTGAGACACCTAACCCCAGCTGTGTGTGTATGAGACACCTCATACACACGCTGCTCCCGACGAGCTGGATGGCGCTTGCATGGCTGACACCGCCGTCAGTGAGTGAATGGGTGAATGTGAGGCAAAATGTAAAGCGCTTTGGTGGCCATTGGGTCTGAAAGCGCTATATAAATGCAGTCCATTTACCATTTATTTAAAATAGACTTTGCTTTCTTTACACTAGCGAAGCACAACATATCAGTGTCGGCCGAAATATGTTCATTTGTAATGTCGTCATTATCGACCCGATAAGAAAATGTGTCCGATATGTTAAAGCCGATAAATGGTGTGTTATTTCCCTCAGCTGAGACGCTTCAGATGCGCACTGTTCAACATGATGGCTTTGAATGGCTTGACATATGATTGGAATCACTTTGAGGAAAATACAGTTCAGTGCAACGTGTGTGTCTCATAGCCGACATTAAATTACAAAAAAACGGGCTATATATCTGAAGTGCTTGGGCCGTGGCTTTTTAATCAAGCTCTCAAAAACTACATAAAAGTTTGGATTTAGATTTATCGGCCGATATATCGGTTATCGGCTTTCAAATATAAAGAGTTGTCGGTTATCGGCCCATATTTCCCCATCCCTAGTGTAAACTATGATGCGGTCTGTGTGTGGTCCGCTGTAGTGGAGGTCCAGCGGTGTACCGAGTGACTCACGTCCGCGTAGAGTGTGAAGTAGCCCTCGGCCCCGTCCTGTCCCGAGATCACGCCGTGCCTGCGGTTGACCCCTGCGATCACGGCCCCCTGGAACTCGTTAGGAGCCACGATCTCCACTGACATCACCGGCTCCAGGATCACCACACTGGCCTTCTCCAGCGCTGCGCACAGGGACACACACGTCAACACCCGCACACGCACACGGGAGCCGTGGAAGAGGAGGGGTGCACATACCCTGTCTGAGAGCGCCCTCTCCTGCCCGGATGAAGGACATCTCGTTGGAGTCCACCATGTGATGCGCTCCGTCGTCCAGCACGAACCGCACGCCGGAGATCCTGTGTCCCGTCAGCGGCCCCTTCTCACTCGCCTCCCGGAAGCCCTGAGGACACACACACCGCTGTGACCCGCGCGGAGGCTCACACTGCCCTCCAGTGAACACCCTTCTAGTCGACCGTCATTTAAGCCGTTAGTCCTCTAATCGTGCGTTTTTATTAGTAAGCCATAAATCATCATAATGAAATATGTATAGCCTAATCAGTGCACAAATTCAAACATAAAGCTTGCCACCGCGCACCGGCAAACACAATGGTTATGAGTGTCACGTGAAACAAACAGAATGAGACGGTCTAATGTTTTAATAATTTATTTGTAATGTTTTCTGTGTTTTCGGCTGCAGAGATTAAGTAACGATGCCGACTCCGCCTATGTGCACGTTTCATACGGATTACATAATCGAGAATACATATTTTCTCCATTGGAATCTGTCCATGCATAAGTAGACACGTCAAGCTTTCTATAGATATATTTCTCACGTCTGTGAGGCGAGTATACGCTGAGTTTGGGTTCATTTGTGTGATGAACACAACGTTGTGGTGCGGTGACCGGTGAGTTTTCAAAAATAAAAGTAGACCCTTTATAGTTTGCATTACTCTTATCTGAATGCCCAAACATGGAGTATTTAAAGTTAAATGCGCCTGTAATGATGCAGTAAACGGGCTCTCCACACTAACACTAATAATAGCGCACATTTATCTAGGTTAGGGTTAGAGAACGCACTTGTAAAGTTGCTGCTACTTACATGTTTCAAGTGATATAAGCCATATTTGAGGTCGATGAGTGATAGGCGAGTATTTGGATTTGCTGCCGTTAACGATCTGTCCGTTACGGCCTGCGGATTTTGCCCCTTTTTCAAGTTTTTTTTCCTGCGACTAAACGACTAATGAAGTGTTGGTGGACTAAGACATGCGAGACTCTGCTGAGATCCTCACCTTCTCCACGGCGGGCACGAACTGCTTGGGGATGTTGGTGCCCACGGTCTGGTCACTGAACTCCAGTTTGGTGTAGTTCTCGGGCTCCAGCGGCTCCAGGACGCCCACCACTTTACCGTACTGACCCGAGCCTCCAGACTGCTTCTTATGGGTGAAGTCGAACCTGCAACACACACACCCCTGCGTCACTGCTGGAACACACGTCCAGTATTCACATTACACTCCGCTCTCTGTGGATGCGGATGTGGGATCAACCAGCAATATCGTGATAACAGTAACAGTTTTGAGTGATGATGCAATATCTGCGGTCATTTCTGACCGAACAAATGAACACCTTTTTTGGCACTTTTTTAGGTTTTGGCACTTGCTGTGTGAACACACACATAAATCATGGACATGATTGTAACAGGTTGAATGGTCCTGAAACAATAGTGCCGCTTGTGCTGCTCGCGGTCAGGAATGAGCGCACTGGAAATGAATGGAGAGTTTCCTCTAGTGGAAGCGTTTGGTACTGTAGCCGAACACACACACACTGATCGCTCGTTTACTGAGAGATCAGCCGCACATGCGGAACACCACTGGTGTAGATGTATGGCTTTGATTTTCTCACAGATTTAGAGTAAAACATGTTTTAGAAAATATATATTTCATATAAACATTTAAAATGGTATTTTTGATAATTTTTCATAACAATAAACAAAATTCTGTAACTTTTTAAAAACTTTTGTCACTTCAGCAATAATCTGCCAAGTGTCGTCTTTAAAAACAGATCAAACTTCAGTCTGTCGCTCTGAAGCATTCAAGATTTACGAACGTTTAAGTTGGAAATTAAATTTTCAGGTCTATGCTCAAAGTGAATACATGGATTATAAATACAACGTAGATATATTTTAGTACCATAAAATCCCCTAAAAATACAAAATATTAAATAAAAAACATTGTCGAACTAAAAAATAGAACATTCCTTTCATTGAAATAAAAAACAATTTTCGGTCATTTTTGACCGACACGTGAAGGGAAACACAGGACTGTTTTAAGCCACTACAGATCTTTATCATCCAGCCATTTTACTTTGTGTGAGAAATTATCCATATTTAACACGTTACGAACGCATCACTCCCCTTCAGAAGGCCTTAATTAACCCCCCGGAGCAGTGAGGAGCACTTTTATGAGGGATAGATGCACTTTTATGAGGGATAGATGCACTTTTATGATGATAGATGCACTTTTATGATGATAGATGCACTTTTATGATGATAGATGCACTTTTATGAGGGATAGATGCACTTTTATGATGGATAGATGCACTTTTATGATGGATAGATGCACTTTTATGATGGACAGATGCACTTTTATGATGGACAGATGCACTTTTATGATGGACAGATGCACTTTTATGATGGACAGATGCACTTTTATGATGGATAGATGCACTTTTATGATGGATAGATGCACTTTTATGATGGATAGATGCACTTTTATGAGGGACAGATGCACTTTTATGATGGATAGATGCACTTTTATGATGGATAGATGCACTTTTATGATGGATAGATGCACTTTTATGATGATAGATGCACTTTTATGATGATAGATGCACTTTTATGATGATAGATGCACTTTTATGATAGATGCACTTTTATGATAGATGCACTTTTGATGATAGATGCACTTTTATGATGGATAGATGCACTTTTATGATGGATAGATGCACTTTTATGATGGATAGATGCACTTTTATGAGGCATGCACTTTTATGAGGGATAGATGCACTTTTATGATAGATGCACTTTTATGATGATAGATGCACTTTTATGATAGATGCACTTTTATGATGATAGATGCACTTTTATGATGATAGATGCACTTTTATGAGGGATAGATGCACTCTTATGTAGGGCTGGGTTTCGATTCAAATTTCAAAGAATCGATTCGATTCCGATTCTCAAGATCTTGAATCGATTATCATCATTCGATTCGATTCGATCCGATCTTCGAGATTTAGATCAGTGTTTTTGAAAAAAGCATTTTTTTTTTTTCAGCTGTTACCTGAAGGACTGTATGCAACATACTGATACTATTATTATAGACATTCAACTGAGTATGGATGGTTGTAAAGAACAATCCCCCTTCCAGAGTGTTGATACAACTGCTTTCACAAACGTGCACTGGTGTAGACGACAGAGGACGCAGAGGTATATCAGCAGCAGTAGTAGGGCTGACGCGATATCCGCAATCTTGTAGTACCACACACTGACAAGTCAACCGCAGAGGATTGCAAGTAACCGCAGCAATATTCACGGTTTTTATAAGGCTATACCCTTCTTGTTTTGAACTTCATGCATGTGTATTGAATGTTGAACAAGTTTATAATGATAACAAGACTGTTTATCATAGTGATTTGTAGCCTACGGCTTCCCACAGACAGTGAATGAGAGAGATCGGCTGAGCGCGTGCGATTACCTGCGTCTGTCTTTGAAGTCATATTCGTGGAAAGGTTGCCGTGTAAAAGGAAAGCGAAATATTTGTCGTATAGTCCTTTTAACGTTCACGTCACGGAAATGCGCGTCAGCAGCAGCGCTGGTCAGCTTCCCACAGCGCGAGGAAGCCGCGGGGAAATAAACTCAGCGAGTCGCGCATTGAATCAATTCCATATTGGTCTTTAATGAAGCATTTTCAGCGTTACCCATGCGACGCATTGCTGCTTAGCTGAGCCTTGAAAAGTGGAACTCAAAGTTAAAAATAATTAACACCTTGTTTCATTATCTCTTTTAATGAATCAGCTTTTCTGAACGTGTTCGTTGAATGAACGGTTTAGTGACTCACTCAAAGTCCGTTGTCGTAACAATGTGCGCGCTGAGTGAAAGCCTTTCAATGCGCATATAGGGATCTCCCAGTCGCAGCAAGTTAAAGTTCACAGGGAAAATGTAAGCCTATTATTAAATCGATCCTCTGAGTTACGGATCGATCTTTAGAAATTTATATGAAAATCGATTCAGAATTGGTGAATCGATTTTTTTCAACACAGCTCTACTCTTATGAGGGATAGATGCACTTTTATGATGGACGGATGCACTTTTATGATGATAGATGCACTTTTATGATGGACAGATGCACTTTTATGATGGATAGATGCACTTTTATGATGGATAGATGCACTTTTATGAGGGATAGATGCACTTTTATGTGGGATAGATGCACTTTCTTAATGGATGGATGCACTTTTATGGACTTAAACAGAAACAGCCATTCACTGCCATTATAAAGCTTGGAGGAGCCAGGACATTTTGAATGTGCTGAGAGAGAAACAGTGCAGTGTCTCTTTAAAAGAGGGCGGGGCTACAGCACAAAACAGGAAGTGCAGAAACTCTTACTAGCAGCTTCTATATTTCTGCTTGTGTCGGAACACTTGAGTTTTTCTTCATCTCCTCGTTTTGACAGTGATCACATGCTCTTGTTACACAACTGTTAGAGACTCAAAGTCCAGTGTAAGCCACACACACACACCCTGTGAGTGAGGTGTGTCTCAGTGCTTGTGTGTGCCTCTGCTCTCTCAGACACAGACGATGGCCACTGGAGAGCTGGTTCCCACACACTTCCCAGCGCGGCGGGCGGCTCAAGTGGCCCTGCATCACCTGAACACACACCACGGCTCGCCCTTCAGGGTGTTCGGCCTGCAGCGGGTGCACACGGCCACGGCGGAGGACCAGGTGAGGCGAGCTCGCAGACACTTCAGCTCAGTCACTGCAGAGACGCTCGTGAAGGGAAAGGAGAAGCAGAACTCCAGAGCACGCAGATGTCAATTTCAGAATACATATTCGTAGAAGTGAATTTCCGAATACACATGCAGACAAGTAGTTACATGTTAGTTTTGCATCTAATATAAGTTGCAAGTGCCTAAGTGAGGTTGTACTGTGAATGTGAATGAAAGGATAAGTGCAAATATGTACAACAAGTTTGTGTCTGTCATTGTATTTCTGTGAGTGGCATTTTACACATTTCTAACTACTGCTTGTCTGCAGCTTCAAATTCAGAGTACAGGTTTGTTACTATTGTCTGCGAGTGCAAATCTCAACATTCAACTTCAGGTTTTCACATTGGAGCTGTGAGTGTAAATTTTAGCATACAAGTATGAGTATCTATTGTACAAGTTCTCTATTCACGTCTGCGTGCTCTGGAGTTTTGCTCCTCCTCTACCTTCAGCGAGACTGGGCCTGTGAGTGTTTGCTAGAGGATGACTCTTGTGTTTGCTAAAGGACTGCTGACTCTTGTGTTGACAGGTCGTGGGAACCGGAGGGAGGAAGTACAGCCTGGATTTCTCCGTGACGGACTATGGAAGCTCGGTACGTTTCAGATCCATTACAGACGAGGTGTAAAACCAGTCAACAACACAACTCACTCTGACTCACTCCTGCTGAAAGAAAGAGCTCTGGTCTTTGATACTAAATCAATGCATAAACTTATGTCATTGTTAGAGAAGAGAGTATCTGTTACAGCTTCAGTACTGGCTCTGACAACGATTTGATCATTCATTTTTTGACCACCAATATGACTTGATTTTGGTATGATGTCAGTTGATTTTAGTTAACATTTTAACTACAAGTTAACTACATTAATAGGCAACTAATAATAAACTGCACTTATACAGAATTTGTTAATCTTTGTTAACGTTAATTTCAACATTTACTAATAGATACTTTATTAAAATCATGTTAACATTAGTTAATGCACTGAACTAACATGAACAAACAATGAACAGCTGTATTTTTATTAACTAACATTAACCAAGATTAACAAATACTGTAACAAATGTATTGCTCATTGTTAGTTCATGTTAGTTAATACATTAACTAATGTTAAACCTTATTGTAAAGCGTTACCATGTTTTCAAATATACATTTACCAGCGCAAGAAATAGACCAATGCCTTCACATCAATCCGTGTCAGTGAATTAACTACTATCAAATAAGGCTTTTAAAGTTTACGAACATCAAGATTCACCATAAATATTTTAAGTTTCACTCTCTACATCCATCATTGACCTCTGTTCTCCGCAAACTATGGGCGTAACTTCCCGACTGCCAATAAGCTTGTTTAAATGCCATAAGCATTTTGACAATGAAGTGACATTTTTCTCACTCCTGAGCCATCTAACTTAAAATTATAAGAGTATTAAAGTGCCCCATTATGCTATTTTAAAGGTTCCTAATGTTGTTTTGGAGTCTTCTACAACAGGTTTACATGTAGCAAAGGTCAAAAACACTTTAATTCTCTCATAATATCCAATCCATCAAAGATAGTCTATTGAAATCCCGCCAAGTCTAAGTTATGCAACACGGATGTTGCGTTAATCTAAAAAAACGTTTCATCATTAACTATTATCTGTCATTTTGACAGATAACAAGTGTTGTGTTTCTCCCTGCTTTAGAAACATGCCTGAAAAGCCACAGATATTCCTGTGAGACTGACGTCTGATTAAAACACCAAGTATTCCATTATTTTCCTGATGGATAAAAACCGATTCTGACGGAAAACATCCAGCTCATTCAGTCAAACTGATGGATCAGGATTATTTGTCATAAACAGCCATTTTGAGTGGCAGTTCCCGGACAGGAAGTGCCAGCCATACTTTAAAATTGGGATATACTCCAAATATTCCATTATAGTAACAGCAATATATATTTAAAGTCCCTGTAAAGGCAATTGTAAAAAAAAATTCTACCCCTAAAAATTCTACCCCTTTGAGGGTCCTGAGGACCGTTGATAGGTCCCAGGAGGGTACTGTGGGGGTGTGGCGGTTTGGGCCTCCTTGCTCCCCTTAGGAAGCGAACAATCATGTCGCTTTTCCCTAACGACTGGCCGGCAACTGGGGCATGGAAAGCTGCAATGGCCGCCATGTAGACTGAGTGTGGATAGGGTACGGCCCACATCCAGTAGCTGTTGAAGAAATGAAAGTACCAGTGGTACTTCGCATAAGCAGGGTCTAGGCTCTGGGCTGAGCACCAGCTTGAGAACTCAGACCACTTAAGGGCGTAGAGGTGTCTCGTGGATGGGCCTCTAGCCTCACAAATGGTGTTTAGGACTCTCGCTGGGAGGTCCGTAAGCTCCTTTTGAGGGGCCACACATGGAGGGCCCATAGTTTGGGACAGGGGTGCCAAATCGTCCTGTTCGCCTGGGAAAGGAGGTCTTTCCTTAGGGGTATTGGCCATGGGGCTGCTGTGAGCAGCTGAATCAACTCGGGGACCCAAGATTGGGTCCGCCAGAGAGGGGCCACTAGAAGGAGAAGAATACTGCCTTTCGAGAAGAATATTGGGCAGTGAGAGTAGTTTTCGGAGGCGAAGAGGTCGACTTCTGCTCTCCCAAAAACGCTCCAGATAACTTGAACCGTCTGGGAATAAAGGGTCCATTCCCCTGGGGATACAATGCCCCGTGACAGCATGTCTGCTCGGCACGCGAGTCGCTCTCAGCGAGCGCAGGTTGCCTCGTGCCCATAAGAGGAGACTTCTGGATAGCCTGTACAAAGGTCTCGACCTGAGCCCACCCTGGCGGTTTATTTAGTTCACTACTGTCGTTGTCCGATTGGACTAAGACATGGTGACCTGCCAGGTGTGGTAAGAAGGTTTTGAGGGCCAGCAAAACCACCAACATTTCTAGGCAGTTGATATGCAGCCGTTTCTCCGTGCTCATTCAAGAGCTGGATGTTAGTTTGCCCTCGCACAGAGCTCCCCAACCTATGTTGGAGGCGTCTGTGGTGACCACCATCCTCCTCGAGACCGTACCCAAGCTTACCCCAGACTCATGATAGCTGGGGTCTTCTCCAAGGGGCCAGGGCTCTGATGCAGCCATGGTCCACCCTGACATGAAGGTGGCCTGAGCGCCACGCTCGGGTAGGGACCTGGGGTTTCAACCAGTACTGCAAGGGGCGCATTTGTAGCAGACCCAGCGGAAGTGTTGACAGCGGAGGTCATGAGGCCTAGCATCCTTTGAAAGGTTCTGAGGAAGCGACGGGCCCTTACTCTAAAAGAGGTCGCGAGCTGCTGAATAGTCTGGGCTCGCTCGGGTGTCAGCCAAGCCTCCATTTGGGCTGAGTCTATAACAGCACCCAGGAAGGAGATGCTCTGACTGGTGAACAGTGAGCTCTTGGCTATGTTGATTATGAGTCCAAATGGCTGAGGAGCACAGATCTGTTGGAATTTAGTTCCGCCTCCGACTGGGCCAGAATGAGCTCGTCGATGTAGTTCAAGATGCTCATTCCCTTCTGTCTAAGGGGGGATAATGCTGCATTTCATAAAAGTGCGTGGGGCCAGGGACAGTCCGAATGGTAGGAATGTATGCAGGTAGGCCACCCCTTCGAACGCGAATCTCAAAAACAGTCTGTGACGGGGAGGAACGGTGGGCTTTTTGGAGCATGGTTCGGCCACAGCGAGACTTAACCCTCCCCTCTTCCTGTCTGGATGATCAGCTTCTTGGGCTCAGGGTCCAGCGTAATTCTAGGGCGGGGTCCCTGACGCTTAGGTGGGAAGCGTTTTGTTTGATGAGGGCGCTTTGGTAAGATGAGGCTGAGAGACTGCAGGCGCTGGTTTGGCTGGCTGCTGAGTCTGGAGCCATAGCCTGTGATGCCTTCTGTGCAGTCATGAAGCGCTCAGCGAAGCAGTCTACCACAGGGCCGAAGAGACCAGTGAAGGTGATAGGGGAGTTGAGGAAGGCACCACTTAACTGGCCATAGCCCTCCCGATGCCCTGGGCGGGGGCTTTCGTTGCGCGCAGGGCCAGGCCATATAGTAAAGTGCAATTTATTCCTGAGATCAAAAGCTGAATTTTCAGCATCATTACTCCAGTCTTCAGTGTCACATGATCCTTCAGAAATCATTGTAATTATTTTCAGTGTTGAAAACAGTTGTGCTATTTCATATTTTATGAATAGAATGTTCAAAAGAACAGGATTTAATACATTTTTGTAACCTTACAAATATCTTTATAATGAAAAAAGGTCTCACCGACCCCAAACTTTTGAACGCATGTGATCGAGTGAGTCGACTGAAGCCCAGGTTTTCCATCATAACACGTCTCTTGTGTGTGTGTGTCAGGGCTCGGTGCTGCGCTGCTCAGCGGACGTGTTGTTCCCCCGGACGGAGACACACACACACACTCCTCCGGAGGTGCATCTGCGCTGTGAAGATCTGACACAAATCAGCAGCTCGCCGGAGGAACTCGCTTTCTACCAGAAACACACACTGCCTCACAGCGCCGTCTCTGCGCATGACCTGCCAGGTGTGTGTGACACACACTAACACACCTGCACTACCAGTCAAACGCTTGGGGTCGGGAAGATTTTTAATGCTCTTAAAAGAAGTCTCTTCTGCTCACCAAGGCTGCATTTACAACTTTAAAAATCTTCCCGACCCCAAACTTATGAACGTTAGTGTCCATCACACACACACACACACACACACACAGGGCTCAGCGCTGAACTCTCTCTCTCTCTCTCTCTGTGTGTGTGCAGACAGCTATGGGAACATCAGTCAGGACATGCAGCCGTTCTGGCATCTGGCTCGTGTGGCTGCGTCCTTCATCATGCTGAGAGAGTCCAGCGAGAACACCGAGTATAACCTGGCACAGGTGGCCAACCTCACACAGCAGGTCAGAGCTCGACACACACACTCGACTTGTCCAGACCTCACTGGGAAGGAGATCTAGAGACCGGAGCTCTTGGACTTAATTGAATACCCCTGCTTTAACGTGTTGTAAACTGAATACCCCTGCTTTAACGTGTTGTAAACTGAATACCCCTGCTTTAACGTGTTGTAAGTGATTGCCGCATGTTACGAGAGGCTGAAGAATAACGTCCTCTATCTTAGGAGACAAGCGAGAAGCAGCTGATGCTGAAGTACCACGTTCTCCTTCATGACATCGTCTCACAGGTGAGAAACACAGATCATTAAAGCAGAGCGAGGTCTCGGACAGAGGACGAGTGTGTGTTAATATCATGATCTGTTGTGCAGGAGATCATCCACTGGAAGCTGTTATGCTCCTGGTCTCCTGAGGGGGGCGTCAGAGTGCTGGAGACCGAGTGGCTTCCCAAGTGCCCTCATGATACCGGCCCGCCAACAGCAGACTGAGCACACACACACACACACACACCCACACACACACTCACTCACACACACACACACACACACTCACACACACACACGTCTCCTGAGGGGGGCGTCAGAGTGCTGGAGACCGAGTGGCTTCCCAAGTGCCCTCATGATACCGGCCCGCCAACAGCAGACTGAGCACACACACACACACACACACCCACACACACACACACTCACTCACACACACACACACACACACTCACACACACGTCTCCTGAGGGGGGCGTCAGAGTGCTGGAGACCGAGTGGCTTCCCAAGTGCCCTCATGATACCGGCCCGCCAACAACAGACTGAGCGCACACACACACACGCACACACACATGCTATCTGATCACGCATCAGCACTAATAAACAGAGAGAAATACCGCTGGCTGCAGTTCATTCATCAGAGAAAGCCCCTGTTTCTCACGCACTGCTGGACACATGCAAACATATGCCATATTTTAAATTAGATTTTATATTTCCTGTGTTCAATTCAAGTCAGTTAAAGTTTTATTCAGTTTTTTTAACGCAAATTAGATTTTTTTTAAAATCTTATTTCATTAAATGTTTACTTTATTTTTTAAATGATTTTGGTTAAACTATTTTAATGTTTCCTTTTAACAGTTCAACTCTACATTTAAGTACTGAGTAATATTCATTAACAACATGTACTTACTATAGAATTAGTGTTAGGGGTTTGGTTTAGGGTTAGTTATAATTATGCATAATTTATATTTATATCACTACTAGGGCTGTCAAAATGGCTGAAGAGATAAATCCGAATGTTTATTTGACAGCCCTAGTCACTACAGTACCTATATGTAACGTGTGTAACCACTGTAAAATAAAGTGTTACGATGATTTTGGCTTGAGTTGAGGATAATCACTCTGTTCAGGATCAGATCTTCATCCATCAGATGATATGAATATGATTTCTTCATGTGTGATGTGTGTAAGTGCAGGACTTACGGCACAGCGCTGGTCACCGTCTCTCTGAAGGCCACCTTTGGCTTCCCCATCACACACGGACAGTTATATTCCCTCTCCATCCTCTATAACACACACACACACGGACAGTTATATTCCCTCTCCATCCTCTATAACACACACACACACACACACACGGACAGTTATATTCCCTCTCCATCCTCTATAACACACACACACACACACACACACACGGACAGTTATATTCCCTCTCCATCCTCTATAACACACACACACACACACACACGGACAGTTATATTCCCTCTCCATCTATAACACACACACACACACACACACACACGGACAGTTATATTCCCTCTCCATCTATAACACACACACACCCACACACGGACAGTTATATTCCCTCTCCATCCTCTATAACACACACACACACACACACACACGGACAGTTATATTCCCTCTCCATCTATAACACACACACACACGGACAGTTATATTCCCTCTCCATCCTCTATAACACACACACACACACACACACGGACAGTTATATTCCCTCTCCATCCTCTATAACACACACACACACACACACACACACACGGACAGTTATATTCCCTCTCCATCTATAACACACACACACACACACACGGACAGTTATATTCCCTCTCCATCTATAACACACACACACCCACACACGGACAGTTATATTCCCTCTCCATCCTCTATAACACACACACACACACACACACACACGGACAGTTATATTCCCTCTCCATCTATAACACACACACACACACACACGGACAGTTATATTCCCTCTCCATCCTCTATAACACACACACACACGGACAGTTATATTCCCTCTCCATCCTCTATAACACACACACACACACACGGACAGTTATATTCCCTCTCCATCCTCTATAACACACACACACACACACACACACGGACAGTTATATTCCCTCTCCATCTATAACACACACACACACACACACGGACAGTTATATTCCCTCTCCATCTATAACACACACACACACACACACGGACAGTTATATTCCCTCTCCATCTATAACACACACACACACACACGGACAGTTATATTCCCTCTCCATCCTCTATAACACACACACACACACACACGGACAGTTATATTCCCTCTCCATCCTCTATAACACACACACACGGACAGTTATATTCCCTCTCCATCCTCTATAACACACACACACACACACACGGACAGTTATATTCCCTCTCCATCCTCTATAACACACACACACACGGACAGTTGTATTCCCTCTCCATCCTCTATAACACACACACACACACACACGGACAGTTATATTCCCTCTCCATCCTCTATAACACACACACACACGGACAGTTATATTCCCTCTCCATCCTCTATAACACACACACACACACACGGACAGTTATATTCCCTCTCCATCCTCTATAACACACACGGACAGTTATATTCCCTCTCCATCCTCTATAACACACACACACACACACACACACGGACAGTTATATTCCCTCTCCATCCTCTATAACACACACACACACACACGGACAGTTATATTCCCTCTCCATCCTCTATAACACACACACACACACACACACACGGACAGTTATATTCCCTCTCCATCCTCTATAACACACACACACACACACACACACAGTGGTTCTCCAAGTGTGGTACAGGCTCCGTCTAGTGGCACGCAGAGGAATCACTGAATTTCGCGCGTAAGATCAAACCGGTGTGATCTTTCACTGTGTGTTGTGTGATCAGTGTTGGCGGTCCCTGGAGCGTACGACACGATCACACCGGTGTGAGTAACGGCCAGTGCATCACGTGATCAACTAAGGCTAAACTCATAATGTGCTCTCGGAGCTGGCTGGCGCTGAGCCAGAGACGGGCGCTGTCAAATATCACAATTATTCAGTGTTTTCAACCACATAATGTTTATTTTAGCTTTCAGACATTTCAATTCACATAAGTACTAGAAAAACAATACATTTAGAATTTGTAAAATACACACTGATGTCTATGGAAGCAGAAATAATAATAATTTCCATTATAATTAGACAACACGTTTTATTCAGATCAGATAATGTTACACATTGTGTAAGTAACTTTAAAGTTAACTCTATTCTTCTCCCAGTTCACCAGCCACTTACTTTCATGTATTGTGTGTGTGTGTGTGTGTACCTGCGAGTAGATCTCCAGATGCAGCTCTAAGGTGTGTGTGTGTGTGTGTGTACCTGCGAGTAGATCTCCAGATGCAGCTCTAAGGTGTGTGTGTGTGTGTACCTGCGAGTAGATCTCCAGATGCAGCTCTAAGGTGTGTGTGTGTGTGTGTGTGTGTGTGTACCTGCGAGTAGATCTCCAGATGCAGCTCTAAGGTGTGTGTGTGTGTGTGTGTGTGTGTGTACCTGCGAGTATATCTCCAGATGCAGCTCTAAGGTGTGTGTGTGTGTGTGTGTGTGTGTGTACCTGCGAGTAGATCTCCAGATGCAGCTCTAAGGTGTGTGTGTGTGTGTGTGTGTGTGTGTGTGTGTGTGTGTGTGTGTGTGTGTGTGTGTGTGTACCTGCGAGTATATCTCCAGATGCAGCTCCCCCATGCCGGAGATGATGGTCTCTTTGCTCTCTGTGTCGAAGTGAACTCTAAACGTGGGATCTTCCCTGGTGAAGCGGTTGATCCCCTTGGAGAACTTGTCTGTGTCGTTCTAGAGGACAGAAGAGGATGACGATCACACACTCTTATAGATGAGGACAGAGAGAGAGCGGGCGAGCGAGGGCTTCAGTGGTTCTGTACCTTGTTGGAGGGTCGTATGGCCATGGAGATCACAGCCTCAGGAACATGGATGGACTCCTGGAACACACACATTATTCCTCACATTACTACACAGATGTTCTTAACGCGTGTCCAGGATCAATCTCACACAAAAATATTAATTAAAACAATCATAACTCAATAAAAACACAGGGGAAACAGGTTAAACACATTAAATGTAAATGAAATACAGGTGAAATAAAAATAATAAAAAGACACTATTTCAAATAGATGCTGTTGAGCTTTCTATTCAAAGAATCCTGAAAAACTAAGTGTATGACGATTTCCACAAAAATATGAAGCAGCAAAACGGCTTTTAACACTGATAGTAATCATAATAATAATAATCATAAATGTTTCTTGAGCATCAAATCATCATTTAGAATGATTTCTGAAGGATCATGTCTGAAAACTGGAGAAATCCAGCTTTGGTCACAGTTTACTATGGATAAATCTCTTATTTTAAAGGCAGAGCTCTTCTACGGTTATATAACGTTAGAATATTTTCTTAATTTTTATGTGTTAAAAATAAACGACTCTTCAAGCTGATAAGCAATGGGGAAAGAATGGGATCACCCTTTGCCAACAGTTCGACAACAAACACTCTGGATGTTAAACAATCGGTTTGGCATTTTTCAGATGCGGAAGTAAAATTCTCACAAAAACGACTTCAGAAGTATATATTTAAAGAAAATCAAGTTTCTACATTATTTTTCTATACATTGACTCACTGGGGGCTCTAGCCCGCCATATGCCCTTTAAACTGTAATAATATTTCACACATCACTGATTGCCCTGTGTTTCTGACCAGGTTTAGGGTGTTATTCTCATTTGATCACGTACCATGGAGAGGTTGGCATTAGTGCGGGCAGTGAACGTGTCTCCGCTGGCACAGTCGATGCCAAACAGGGCACAGATGTCTCCAGCAAACACCATCTCTACGTCCTGAACAACACAAGAAACACAACCACACACTCTTCATCTGCAGAACAGTCTATATCATTGCACATGCGCAGTCCTTTCAGTTTCTGTTTTCAGTCTGATCAAGTGTTTACATGTTCTCTTGATCGGATTAGAAAAGGAATAAACCACCCCTTTCAATCCGATCGAAATCTCATTGGGATCGAGCTCAATCGGATCGATTAAGGTGTTTACATGAAGGCTTTTCAGTCCGATCGAGCCATCAATCTGATTACTAACGGATTATTTGGTTGCATGTAAACGTAGCGAGTGAGAGAGAAACACGCGGAGTCTTACCTCCATCTGAAGAACTGAACAGTCTCACTGAGAGAGAAACATGTCTCACCTCCATCTGGTCTGCGTGGAGTCGCACGAGTCTCTGAACTCTCACCCTCTTCCCCGTGCGGGTGTTATAGATGTACTCGGTCTTCCTCAGACAACCCTGATATACACGCACATACGTCAGCTGACCGAAGCGCCCCGCCTGCAGAATAACACAAGGGAAACACAGGTGAAACACAGGTTAACGTCAAACACAGGTGAAACACAGGGGAAACACAGGTTAACGTCAAACACAGGTGAAACACAGGTGAAACACAGGGGAAACCCAGGTGAAACACAGGGGAAACACAGGTTAACGTCAAACACAGGTGAAACACAGGGGAAACACAGGTGAAACACAGGTGAAACACAGGGGAAACACAGGTGAAACACAGGGGAAACACAGGGGAAACCCAGGTTAACGTCAAACACAGGTGAAACACAGGGGAAACACAGGTGAAACACAGGTGAAACACAGGGGAAACACAGGTGAAACACAGGTTAACGTCAAACACAGGTGAAACACAGGTGAAACACAGGTGAAACACAGGTGAAACACAGGGGAAACCCAGGTGAAACACAGGGGAAACACAGGTTAACGTCAAACACAGGTGAAACACAGGGGAAACACAGGTGAAACACAGGTGAAACACAGGGGAAACACAGGTGAAACACAGGGGAAACCCAGGTGAAACACAGGTTAACGTCAAACACAGGTGAAACACAGGGGAAACACAGGTGAAACACAGGTTAACGTCAAACACAGGTGAAACACAGGGGAAACACAGGGGAAACACAGGTGAAACACAGGTTAACGTCAAACACAGGTGAAACACAGGGGAAACACAGGGGAAACACAGGTGAAACACAGGTTAACGTCAAACACAGGTGAAACACAGGTGAAACACAGGGGAAACACAGGGGAAACACAGGGGAAACACAGGGGAAACACAGGTGAAACACAGGTTAACGTCAAACACAGGTGAAACACAGGGGAAACACAGGTGAAACACAGGTTAACGTCAAACACAGGTGAAACACAGGTGAAACACAGGTGAAACACAGGTGAAACACAGGTGAAACACAGGTGAAACACAGGTGAAACACAGGTGAAACACAGGTGAAACACAGGTGAAACACAGGTGAAACACAGGTGAAACACAGGGGAAACACAGGGGAAACACAGGGGAAACACAGGTTAACGTCAAACACAGGTGAAACACAGGGGAAACACAGGGGAAACAGGTGAAACACAGGGGAAACACAGGTTAACGTCAAACACAGGTGAAACACAGGTAAACACAGGTGAAACACAGGGGAAACACAGGGGAAACACAGGTTAACGTCAAACACAGGTGAAACACAGGTTAACGTCAAACACAGGTGAAACACAGGGGAAACACGTGAAACACAGGTGAAACACAGGGGAAACACAGGTTAACGTCAAACACAGGTGAAACACAGGTGAAACACAGGTGAAACACAGGTGAAACACAGGTGAAACACAGGTGAAACACAGGTGAAACACAGGGGAAACACAGGTGAAACACAGGGGAAACACAGGGGAAACACAGGGGAAACACAGGGGAAACACAGGGGAAACACAGGTTAACGTCAAACACAGGTGAAACACAGGTGAAACACAGGGGAAACACAGGGGAAACACAGGGGAAACACAGGGGAAACACAGGGGAAACACAGGGGAAACACAAGGGAAACACAGGGGAAACACAGGGGAAACACAGGGGAAACACAGGTGAAGCACAGGGGAAACACAGGTGAAGCACAGGGGAAACAGGTGAAGCACAGGGGAAACAGGTGAAGCACAGGTGAAACACAGGGGAAACACAGGGGAAACACAGGTGAAGCACAGGTGAAGCACAGGGGAAACAGGTGAAGCACAGGGGAAACAGGTGAAGCACAGGGGAAACAGGTGAAGCACAGGGGAAACAGGTGAAGCACAGGGGAAACAGGTGAAGCACAGGGGAAAAACAGGGGAAACAGGTCAAACACATGGAAAACACAGGTGAAGCACAGGTTAACACAGGGGAAACACAGGTGAAGCACAGGTTAGCACAGGGGAAACGTCAAACGCAGGGGAACGCAGGGGAAACACAGGGGAAACAGGTGAAACACAGGGGAAACAGGTGAAGCACGGGACACACAGGGGAAACACAGGTCAAACACGGGGGAAACAGGTGAATCACAGGGGAAACAGGTGAAGCACAGGGGAAACAGGTGAAGCACAGGGGAAGCAGGTGAAGCACAGGGGAAACACAGGTGAAGCACAGGGGAAACTGGTGAAGCACAGGGGAAACGTCAAACACGGGAAACAGGTTAACACGTTAAACACAGGGGAAACGCAGGTGAAGCACAGGGGAAACGTCAAACACAGGGGAAACACAGGGGAAACACAGGTGAAACGTCAAACACAGGGGACACGCAGGTGAAGCACAGGGGAAACGTCAAACACAGGGGAAACGTCAAACGCAGGGGAAACAGGTTAACACGTTAAACACAGGGGAAACGCAGGTGAAGCACAGGGGAAACGTCAAACACAGGGGAAACGCAGGTGAAGCACAGGGGAAACGTCAAACACAGGGGAAACGTCAAACGCAGGGGAAACAGGTTAACACGTTAAACGGGAAACTCAGGTGAAACACAGGTGAACACGTCAAACACAGGGGAAACGCAGGTGAAACAGGGGAAACGCAGGTGAAACAGGGGAAACGCAGGTGAAACACAGGTTAACACGTCAAACACAGGGGAAACGCAGGGGAATCAGGTTAACACGTTAAACACAGGTGAAACACAGGGGAAACAGGTTAAAACGTTAAACACGGGAAACGCAGGTGAAACACGTTAACACGTTAAACACGTGTAACACAGGGGAATCAGGTTAACACGTTAAACACAGGTGAAACACAGGGGAATCAGGTTAACACGTTACACACAGGTGAAACACAGGGGAAACACTGGAAACGTCAAACACAGGGGAAACGCAGGGGAAATAGGTTAACACGTTAAACACAGGGGAAACGCAGGTGAAACACAGGTTAACACAGTGGAAACAGGTCAAACACAGGGGAATCAGGTTAACACGGGAAACACAGGGCAAACGTCAAACGCAGGGGAAACAGGTCAATCACAGGGGAAACGTCAAACACAGGGGAAACGTCAAACACAGGGGAAACGTCAAACACAGGGGAAACGTCAAACGCAGGGGAAACGTCAAACACAGGGGAAACAGGTCAAACACAGGGGAAACGTCAAACACAGGGGAAACGTCAAACACAGGGGAAACGTCAAACGCAGGGGAAACAGGTCAAACACAGGGGAAACGTCAAACACAGGGGAAACGTCAAACGCAGGGGAAACAGGTCAAACACAGGGGAAACGTCAAACACAGGGGAAACGTCAAACACAGGGGAAACGTCAAACGCAGGGGAAACAGGTCAATCACAGGGGAAACGTCAAACACAGGGGAAACGTCAAACACAGGGGAAACGTTAAACGCAGGGGAAACGCAGGTGAAACACAGGTTAACACGTCAAACACAGGGGAAACGTCAAACACAGGGGAAACGTCAAACACAGGGGAAACGTCAAACACAGGGGAAACGTCAAACACAGGGGAAACGTCAAACACAGGGGAAACGTCAAACACAGGGGAAACGTCAAACACAGGGGAAACGTCAAACACAGGGGAAACGTCAAACACAGGGGAAACACAAACACAGGGGAAACGTCAAACACAGGGGAAACGTCAAAAACAGGGGAAACGTCAAACACAGGGGAAACGTCAAACACAGGGGAAACGCAGGGGAAACAGGTTAACACGTCAAACACAGGGGAAACCCAGGTGAAACACAGGGGAAACAAAACACAGGGGACACACAGGGGAAACCCAGGTGAAACACGGGGGAAACACGGGGGAAACAGGTGAAGCACAGGGGACACACAGGGGAAACAGGTTAGACACAGGTGAAACAAGGGAAACACAGGTGAAACACATCAACACAGGTTAACAGGTCAACACAAGGTAAAAAGGTTAACACAGGGGTTGGGGAAACAACAGGGGAAACACAGGTTAACAGGTTAACACAGGGGTCGGGGAAACAGGGGAAACACAGGGGAAACACAGGGGAAACAGGTTAAACAGGTGAAACACATGGGAAACAGGTTAAAACAGGGGTCAACACCAGTAACGTGCGGTGAAGTCTTGTCATGGGTAGGCTGTGACATATCAATGTGGCATATTCACAGGGGCGTAATTTGCCGCTGCGATCGGTGGCGCGGTTACAGTGTATCTCGTGGCTCACGCAGTCTTCACATGCGCTTCAATCTGTTTCGGAGACTCTTTGTTCGTCCCGGTGAAATCACAAAACAAAAATGCACACAAATGTGTCCCTGCTTAATATAATACAACCACTGATGAACATTTTTTTTGTTTTGATGATAAAAAAAAAAAACCTATACGATTGCGGATTAAAACCCAGAACCTCTGACATGCTCGGCAAAAGTTCCACCACTGGACCATTAAAGGACTCACATCAAGTCGTCGGATCTATATATTTATTCATGTGATTCATTCATTTATACACACATATGCGCGATACCTGTCCCATCCACTTTTTAAAACAAACTTAAGCCACTGTATATTCATTCCGGTAATTTAGCAACCCAAGTTAATATCAGGCATCATCACATCGCTGCCTGCATACAGAGCAAAGTCAGAATTGCTGACTGAGTGAGAGCGAGTGGATCACGTGATATGAAGCAGTCTCGGTCTCTGCCTCAATGTTGATCATTCAAGACAGCATGAGAACTGACTCCGCATGCGCAAATCTCCGTAAACTACGTTCTATGGACCAAAGAGGCACTGTGAACCTCTGCCTCAATGGCCATGGCCTTGAATTTCCTGCATGAAACAATGGTTTTTAGGAGCAAAATATGGCAAAAGGAGTATTATATGAGTATTCCTGATTTTTTTTGTTACAAAAATTTATATTTGGAATAAAATAAATGCAATTAATAATGTGGTGGATTAATAAAGCTCTTGGAATTAATAAATGTAATGTCAACATTTCCTTTGGTGAGGCACTGCCTACCCTGCCTACCCTGACCGCACGTCCCTGGTCAACACAGGGTAAACAGGTTAAACAGGTTAAACACAGGGTAAACAGGTTTAACACAGGTTTAACACACTTAAAACACAGGTTTAACACACTTAAAACACAGGTTTAACACAGGTACACGATGCAGCTCACACATGACTTGACTTCAGAAGTTCACCTCGAGTTTGAAGGCCAAGCCGACGAAGGGTTGAGCGTCGTCTCTTGTTGGATCCATCAGAATCTTTGAGCCCTCTCGAGCCTCCCTGTAAACGACACACACACTTTAACACACCAGTAATTCTGTCTAACGGTGTGTTTCAGTGAGCTGCAGCTCCAGCACTCACTCCTGATTGAGGATGGCGTAGTTGCTGACTTCAGTGGGATTGGGCAGATACTCCAGCACAGCGTCTAACAGGGGTTGAACTCCTTTGTTCTTCAGCGCACTACCCACTAGGACAGGAGTGAACACACGCTTGATCGTCACCCTGCGCACGGCCGCCTGAAACATCAGCATACACACGCTTTCAGACCCCTACATACACAGCAGGACTACAGATAGTGCTACAAACACAGGCATAGGAACATCATATCATCCAATCAACTGTGTCGCTGAGATACTGAGATATAGTTTCATCTGTCACTTACGAGGTTCAATCTTAGATGAGGATGCTGGGTAACACTATGTCCTTGTTACACACGCTAAACATACTTAATACAGTAGTGGTGCAACGGATCACATAAATTTAAGAATATTTGCATGCATATACTGAATATATCTATACATAATTTATATTATATATAAATAAAACAAATCTTAAATCTACACGCATGTAAATGTATGTATTTGGTTGGATGTGCCAAAACTTTCTTCAGTTAAACAAAGACAAAACTGAAGTCATTGCGTTTGGAAACAAAGATGAAGTTCTCAAGGTAAATGCATACCTTGACGCTAGGGGTCTAACAACTAAAAATCAAGTCAGGAATCTTGGTGTGTCTCTAGAGTCAGACCTTAGTTTCAGTAGTCATGTCAAAGCAATAACTAAATCAGCATACTATCATCTGAAAAATATTGCAAGAATTAGATGCTTTGTTTCCAGTCAAGACTTAGAGAAACTTGTGCATGCTTTTATCACCAGCAGGGTGGATTATTGTAATGGACTCCTCACTGGCCTTCCTAAAAAGACCATAAGACAGTTGCAGCTCATACAGAACGCTGCTGCCAGGATTCTGAGCAGAACCAGAAAATATGAACATATCACACCAGTCCTCAGGTCTTTACACTGGCTCCCAGTTACATTTAGGATTGATTTTAAAGTATTATTACTGGTATATAAATCATTCAATGGGCTAGGACCTCAATATATTGCAGATATGCTCACTGAATATAAACCCAACAGATCACTCAGATCATTAGGATCACATCAGTTAGAAATACCAAGGGTTCACTCTAAGCACGGAGAGTCTGCTTTTAGCTATTATGCCAGCCGCAGCTGGAACCAGCTTCCAGAGGAGATCAGATGTGCTCCTACAGTAGTCACATTCAAATCCAGACTCAAAACACATCTGTTTAGCTATGCATTTAGTGAATGAGCACTGTGTCAATGTTCGTCCGACTGTTTTTACTGTACTTTATTTTATTTTTTATTCTAAACTGTTTTAATTATTTCCTCCTATGTAAAGCACTTTGAATTACCATTGTGTATGAAATGTGCTATATAAATAAACTTGCCTTGCCTTGCCTTGCCTATTTATATATACAAAATAAGTATACAGTACACACACATACTGTATATTAGGTAAACACAAACTTTTTGGGGGGGTGGGGTAAGTTTGCTTTTCATTTATCACTTAAAGCTCACTTGAAGTACTTTGATACCAAATTAAAAAAAACTACTAGCCAAACTGATAAAGTTCAAAGATTATTAAAGACAAGTGAAAAATCAGTATTAAAATAATAACAAATACACAAATTACAAGCAGACATGAAACTAAATAAGGTCTACGAGTAATATTCCGGTACAGAAATTAATAATTAAGCTTAAATGTAAAATAACACTGTGTTCACTGTAGAAATTAAATATAGTTTCATCTTTGTTAAAGCTGTATTTGTTGTTTTATTAACATTAATGACACAGACGACAGCAGGAATATTAGGCTGCTGTCACTTTAGGACCGAATAAACTGACAAACATCCGATTTCTTTCTCAACTGTTCACTCATGACATAACCGAGAGAATTATTGCGGAGACGGATATTTAGACATAATTTTGTGCGTATGTGTCCGTTCAAGGGCAAGGAAGTATCTCTCTCTCCCTCTCTCTCTGTGTGCGCGAGTCCCGATTTTCGCCTCTTCTTCCACATAAAAAATAGTTTGAATGTATAAATTGACAAGACAAAACACATCAAAATGATAAACTTTCACTCTATGGCGGTTAGATTTAGCAGGTAATCCGCGAGTCACATGCGTGCCGAACCGTGGAGCGCTGATCCGTACGGGTCATGATCAAATGCGATCCGCTGCACCCCTACATAACAGTAAATTATGCACAATTACAAGCTTATTACAACTAACCTTAAACCTTACCATTACTTGTTAATTACACTGTAACAAGGACACATTAAAGTAAAGTGTCTGTAGGAAGCAGACAGACCTTGAGGTCGTCCACAGTGGGAACTCTCTCCTCCAGAAACATCTCTCCGAGCGTCTCGTCGGCGTTGGCCACACACTCCACCAGCTCCTGTCTGCGGTCGGACGCCTCGGACCGCATCTCCGCCGGGATCTCGGCAAAGCGGATGCTCTGGCTTCAGTCAAACGAGAAACACACAGATGATGAGAAACCATGTGATCGGCAGCACGTCTAACGCTATACAACACCAAACTCATGCTCTACCCGAAGGGGCCGTCGAAGAAGATGCTGCGCTCCTCGATCAGATCCACGATGCCTTGCAGATTTCCCTCCAGCCCGATGGGGATGTTGACAAACGCTGCATTTTGATTCAGTTTAGTCCTGCAGGACAAAATAAAACAACCTTATTGAGAGCCTGTAAGATCTGAGCATTAATAGACATTCATCAATGCGGCATCAGCTCTAGGCAGGCGGAGCTGGGGAGGTGGAGGAGTTCAGAGGAACAGCACACTATCCTACAGCTAACACTCAACCAGACTATTCAAATGTGGAGCATCTCATTGGCTGCAGGATCAGCTGAGTCAATCAGCTTGTGCCATGCCGTAATGATGTCATTGCTTGCAGATTGCATATAAAGGACCATCAGCCTGCGCCATCTAGAGTTCAACGGCTCCACCACAAAAAAAGGAATTAAAAAATAAATAGGCTAAGTTATCGTTTTTGTTGTGTTTTTGACCCATAACCTTGATAAATAAGGTTGTGACACCAAAAACTACTAATCTAACTCACATAAATATCAAATATTGTTAAAGACAAAGTAAACTATCAATAATAAAATAAGAACAAAATCAAATTACAAGCAATAGCACAAAAACAGTAGAATAAACATGCAAAATACAAATAAAATAAACACTGATTTTCCTAATGCTGCGTTCACACCGGACGCGAATTGCGCGTCAGGCGCGAGGGATTTCAATGTTAAGTCAATGCAATGACGCGTTACGCGCGTAAAAAATTCTTGCGGCGCGAATGAGGCGTAGAGCGCGGCGCGGTAGACGCGAATACGCCTCATTCGCGCGTCAAGTTCGTCTGGCGTGTTACCCGCGAATGGTGCATTTTGTGCATTCACGCGTTTGACGTGAATTTGCGTCTGCCGCCCGAGTTGAAAAATCTGAACTTTGGCGTCAATTCGCGCCGCGTTAACCAATCAGGAGCCTAGCTGCCTGCTGTCACTTAGGAGGTAAAGTGACGTAAACTCCCGCTCGGAATCTTTCATTCCAAAATCACTGACAGCTATGGAGGAAAAATTAATTCTTGCTGTAAGCAGTCGCCCAGAATTGTACGATTCCACATCATATTTTTACAGAGACAGGAACAAAAAGGACCTCACTTGGAAGAGGGTCAGTGAGGAGATTGGGCAACCTGGTAAGTTGTAAATACAAATTAATCTTTAATATTTGTCCACTTACTTTACGATTTCTTGAACAAGAACATGTGGACATCAAAACATGCAAATTCAGAGCGAGGGTTTACAGTTTTATTGAAATTGCGATAAACAACAATCCGCATATTAAAAAAAATATTGATGTTTTGTCCTGTGTTGTATTACTCCTGTAATGTGTAACGGCCGTCAACGGGTTTCGCCTCCGGAGTTTCATCGGATTTCGCCTCCGACTCACGTAAATTTCACTTCAAACTTTTGTTTTTACGCGCGTCAATTTCGCTCTTGACGCGCGAATGGATTCAAAGTGGTCAAGCGTATAACTAGACGCGGTAGGCGCGAATTTGACGCGCTATTCGTGTCCGGTGTGAACGTAACATAAGGAATCCTTATTAAAGGTACAAGTTTTTCAGCCAAAAGCAATAAGTGATTTTTTCCTTTGTCCTTTGTTGTTTGATCATTACATCAAAACACAATATTTTTTTATATTTTAATCAAAACACAGATGGCAACAGGAATATGAGGCTGCTGTCACTTTAAGAGCTAATGCACGGATCCAATAGACTGTTACACATGCATCTTATTTCTCAACTGTTTATGTTCACTCAAGATATAACAGACTATGTTTACTAGGATAATTTTGTATAAATATGTCCGTTCAAGCGCAAGAAAATGTGAAAGAGCTCAATTAATATATTATCATTATTTACATATACGTGTGAGTGCAGTAAATATATCCATCTGTTTGACTGCCGAATTAAACATACATTTACTCAAAACCCAAGACTTTCGTTCAGCTAACGCAAATGCACAGATTTTTAAGGGAACCAATAAGGTTTGTTCTCGTGCGTCAAGCAAGTACGTTTGAGCCTCTGTTTATAATATCTGATGTGCTTTATGTATGTGCTATGATCAATTTTATATGCGGATAAAAGCCTAAAAGCCTAAATTAAACTTTTGGGTGAATAAACCTTCGTAAGAGGGACAGAAATCTCTCAGGTTTCATTAAATACATCTTCATTTGTGTTCTGAAGATAAACGAAAGTCACATGGGTTGGAATGACAGAATGTTAATTTTACACAAGATTTGTCCGAAAGACCCCTGCGGTCCGTGACCTGTGACGGCCTGTGTGAGAGCGTATCACCTGAGCTGCTGCATGACCTGTGACCTCTGACGGCCTGTGTGAGAGCGTATCACCTGAGCGGCTGCATGACCTGTGACCTCTGACGGCCTGTGTGAGAGCGTATCACCTGAGTTGCTGCATGACCTCTGACGGCCTGTGTGAGAGCGTATCACCTGAGCTGCTGCATAACCTGTGACCTCTGACGGCCTGTGTGAGAGCGTATCACCTGAGCTGCTGCATGACCTGTGACCTCTGACGGCCTGTGTGAGAGCGTATCACCTGAGCTGCTGCATGACCTGTGACGGCCTGTGTGAGAGCGTATCACCTGAGCTGCTGCATGACCTGTGACGGCCTGTGTGAGAGCGTATCACCTGAGCTGCTGCATGACCTGTGACCTCTGACGGCCTGTGTGAGAGCGTATCACCTGAGCTGCTGCATGACCTGTGACCTCTGACGGCCTGTGTGAGAGCGTATCACCTGAGCTGCTGCATAACCTGTGACCTCTGACGGCCTGTGTGAGAGCGTATCACCTGAGCTGCTGCATAACCTCTGACGGCCTGTGTGAGAGCGTATCACCTGAGCTGCTGCATGACCTGTGACCTCTGACGGCCTGTGTGAGAGCGTATCACCTGAGCTGCTGCATGACCTGTGACCTCTGACGGCCTGTGTGAGAGCGTATCACCTGAGCTGCTGCATGACCTGTGACCTCTGACGGCCTGTGTGAGAGCGTATCACCTGAGCTGCTGCATGACCTGTGACCTGTGACGGCCTGTGTGAGAGCGTATCACCTGAGTTGCTGCATGTCCTGTGACCTCTGAAGGCCTGTGTGAGAGCATATCACCTGAGCTGCTGCATGTCCTGTGACCTCTGACGGCCTGTGTGAGAGCATATCACCTGAGTTGCTGCATGTCCTGTGACCTCTGACGGCCTGTGTGAGAGCGTATCACCTGAGTTGCTGCATGTCCTGTGACCTCTGAAGGCCTGTGTGAGAGCATATCACCTGAGCTGCTGCATGTCCTGTGACCTCTGACGGCCTGTGTGAGAGCGTATCACCTGAGTTGCTGCATGTCCTGTGACCTCTGAAGGCCTGTGTGAGAGCATATCACCTGAGCTGCTGCATGTCCTGTGACCTCTGACGGCCTGTGTGAGAGCATATCACCTGAGTTGCTGCATGTCCTGTGACCTCTGAAGGCCTGTGTGAGAGCATATCACCTGAGTTGCTGCATGACCTGTGACCTCTGACGGCCTGTGTGAGAGCGTATCACCTGAGCTGCTGCATGACCTGTGACCTCTGAAGGCCTGTGTGAGAGCGTATCACCTGAGCTGCTGCATGACCTGTGACCTCTGAAGGCCTGTGTGAGAGCGTATCACCTGAGCTGCTGCATGACCTGTGACCTCTGACGGCCTGTGTGAGAGCGTATCACCTGAGCTGCTGCATGACCTGTGACCTCTGAAGGCCTGTGTGAGAGCATATCACCTGAGTTGCTGCATGTCCTGTGACCTCTGAAGGCCTGTGTGAGAGCATATCACCTGAGTTGCTGCATGACCTGTGACCTCTGACGGCCTGTGTGAGAGCGTATCACCTGAGCTGCTGCATGACCTGTGACCTCTGAAGGCCTGTGTGAGAGCGTATCACCTGAGCTGCTGCATGACCTGTGACCTCTGAAGGCCTGTGTGAGAGCATATCACCTGAGTTGCTGCATGACCTGTGACCTCTGACGGCCTGTGTGAGAGCGTATCACCTGAGCTGCTGCATGACCTGTGACCTCTGAAGGCCTGTGTGAGAGCGTATCACCTGAGCTGCTGCATGACCTGTGACCTCTGAAGGCCTGTGTGAGAGCGTATCACCTGAGCTGCTGCATGACCTGTGACCTCTGACGGCCTGTGTGAGAGTGTATCACCTGAGCTGCTGCATGACCTGTGACCTCTGACGGCCTGTGTGAGAGCGTATCACCTGAGCTGCTGCATGACCTGTGACCTCTGACGGCCTGTGTGAGAGCGTATCACCTGAGCTGCTGCATGACCTCTGACGGCCTGTGTGAGAGCGTATCACCTGAGCTGCTGCATGACCTGTGACCTCTGACGGCCTGTGTGAGAGTGTATCACCTGAGCTGCTGCATGACCTCTGACGGCCTGTGTGAGAGCGTATCACCTGAGCTGCTGCATGACCTGTGACCTCTGAAGGCCTGTGTGAGAGCGTATCACCTGAGCTGCTGCATGACCTGTGTCGGCCTGTGTGAGAGCGTATCACCTGAGCTGCTGCATGACCTGTGACCTCTGAAGGCCTGTGTGAGAGCGTATCACCTGAGCTGCTGCATGACCTGTGACCTCTGACGGCCTGTGTGAGAGCGTATCACCTGAGTTGCTGCATGTCCTGTGACCTCTGACGGCCTGTGTGAGAGCGTATCACCTGAGCTGCTGCATGACCTGTGACCTCTGACGGCCTGTGTGAGAGCGTATCACCTGAGCTGCTGCATGTCCTGTGACCTCTGACGGCCTGTGTGAGAGCGTATCACCTGAGCTGCTGCATGACCTGTGACCTCTGACGGCCTGTGTGAGAGTGTATCACCTGAGCTGCTGCATGACCTGTGACCTCTGACGGCCTGTGTGAGAGCGTATCACCTGAGCTGCTGCATGACCTGTGACCTCTGAAGGCCTGTGTGAGAGCGTATCACCTGAGCTGCTGCATGACCTCTGACGGCCTGTGTGAGAGTGTATCACCTGAGCTGCTGCATGACCTGTGACGGCCTGTGTGAGAGCGTATCACCTAAGCTGCTGCATGACCTGTGACCTCTGACGGCCTGTGTGAGAGCGTATCACCTGAGCTGCTGCATGACCTGTGACCTCTGACGGCCTGTGTGAGAGCGTATCACCTGAGCTGCTGCATAACCTGTGACCTCTGACGGCCTGTGTGAGAGCGTATCACCTGAGCTGCTGCATGACCTGTGACCTCTGACGGCCTGTGTGAGAGCGTATCACCTGAGCTGCTGCATGACCTGTGACCTCTGACGGCCTGTGTGAGAGTGTATCACCTGAGCTGCTGCATGTCCTGTGACCTCTGACGGCCTGTGTGAGAGCGTATCACCTGAGCTGCTGCATGACCTGTGACCTCTGAAGGCCTGTGTGAGAGCGTATCACCTGAGCTGCTGCATGACCTGTGACCTCTGACGGCCTGTGTGAGAGCGTATCACCTGAGCTGCTGCATGACCTGTGACGGCCTGTGTGAGAGCGTATCACCTGAGCTGCTGCATGACCTGTGACCTCTGACGGCCTGTGTGAGAGCGTATCACCTGAGCTGCTGCATGACCTGTGACGGCCTGTGTGAGAGCATATCACCTGAGCTGCTGCATGACCTGTGACGGCCTGTGTGAGAGCGTATCACCTGAGCTGCTGCATGACCTGTGACGGCCTGTGTGAGAGCGTATCACCTGAGCTGCTGCATGACCTGTGACGGCCTGTGTGAGAGCGTATCACCTGAGCTGCTGCATGACCTGTGACCTCTGACGGCCTGTGTGAGAGCGTATCACCTGAGCTGCTGCATGTCCTGTGACCTCTGACGGCCTGTGTGAGAGCGTATCACCTGAGCTGCTGCATGACCTGTGACGGCCTGTGTGAGAGCGTATCACCTGAGCTGCTGCATGACCTCTGACGGCCTGTGTGAGAGCGTATCACCTGAGCTGCTGCATGACCTGTGACCTCTGACGGCCTGTGTGAGAGCGTATCACCTGTGCTGCTGCATGACCTGTGACCTCTGACGGCCTGTGTGAGAGCGTATCACCTGAGCTGCTGCATGACCTGTGACGGCCTGTGTGAGAGCGTATCACCTGAGCTGCTGCATGTCCTGTGACCTCTGACGGCCTGTGTGAGAGCGTATCACCTGAGCTGCTGCATGACCTGTGACGGCCTGTGTGAGAGCGTATCACCTGAGCTGCTGCATGTCCTGTGACCTCTGACGGCCTGTGTGAGAGCGTATCACCTGAGCTGCTGCATGACCTGTGACCTCTGACGGCCTGTGTGAGAGCGTATCACCTGAGCTGCTGCATAACCTGTGACCTCTGACGGCCTGTGTGAGAGCGTATCACCTGAGCTGCTGCATGACCTGTGACCTCTGACGGCCTGTGTGAGAGCGTATCACCTGAGCTGCTGCATGTCCTGTGACCTCTGACGGCCTGTGTGAGAGCGTATCACCTGAGCTGCTGCATGTCCTGTGACCTCTGAAGGCCTGTGTGAGAGCGTATCACCTGAGCTGCTGCATGACCTGTGACGGCCTGTGTGAGAGCGTATCACCTGAGTTGCTGCATGACCTGTGACCTCTGAAGGCCTGTGTGAGAGTGTATCACCTGAGCTGCTGCATGACCTGTGACGGCCTGTGTGAGAGTGTATCACCTGAGCTGCTGCATGACCTGTGACGGCCTGTGTGAGAGCGTATCACCTGAGCTGCTGCATGACCTGTGACGGCCTGTGTGAGAGCGTATCACCTGAGTTGCTGCATGACCTGTGACCTCTGAAGGCCTGTGTGAGAGCGTATCACCTGAGCTGCTGCATGACCTGTGACGGCCTGTGTGAGAGCGTATCACCTGAGCTGCTGCATGACCTGTGACGGCCTGTGTGAGAGCGTATCACCTGAGCTGCTGCATGACCTCTGACGGCCTGTGTGAGAGCGTATCACCTGAGCTGCTGCATAACCTGTGACCTCTGACGGCCTGTGTGAGAGCGTATCACCTGAGCTGCTGCATGACCTGTGACGGCCTGTGTGAGAGCGTATCACCTGAGCTGCTGCATGACCTGTGACCTCTGACGGCCTGTGTGAGAGCGTATCACCTGAGCTGCTGCATAACCTGTGACCTCTGACGGCCTGTGTGAGAGCGTATCACCTGAGCTGCTGCATGACCTGTGACCTCTGACGGCCTGTGTGAGAGCGTATCACCTGAGCTGCTGCATGTCCTGTGACCTCTGACGGCCTGTGTGAGAGCGTATCACCTGAGCTGCTGCATGTCCTGTGACCTCTGAAGGCCTGTGTGAGAGCGTATCACCTGAGCTGCTGCATGACCTGTGACGGCCTGTGTGAGAGCGTATCACCTGAGTTGCTGCATGACCTGTGACCTCTGACGGCCTGTGTGAGAGCGTATCACCTGAGCTCCTGCATGACCTGTGACCTCTGACGGCCTGTGTGAGAGCGTATCACCTGAGCTGCTGCATGACCTGTGACCTCTGACGGCCTGTGTGAGAGCGTATCACCTGAGCTCCTGCATGACCTGTGACCTCTGAAGGCCTGTGTGAGAGCGTATCACCTGAGCTGCTGCAGCGCTCGGCCCGGATTGGCCCCCTGCCGGTCCAGCTTGTTGATGAAGGTGAGGAAGGGCACGCTGTAGCGCTTCATCTGCCGGTTAACGGTCATGGTCTGACACTGCACACCCCCGACCGCACACAGCACCAGCACTGCCCCGTCCAGCACACGCAGGGACCGCTCCACCTCGATGGTGAAGTCTACGTGACCTGGACAACACACACACACACCAAACGCTATCACCACGACCAGGGTTTGAAATTAACACCCGCCAAATGCAGGTAAAAATCCACTATGGCAGGTAACGCTGTCAAATCACCAGACAATTTAGCGTGTTATTTTGTTTACTCACTTTGAGGGAGAAGTTTGTGTGAGTCAAATCTGCCCAGATTTAGTGCAAATACTCATGAGTCATCATGATCTATTAAATACAGCATATTGCGCAGAATCTGCTCATATCTGGCTAACTTGAAAACACACACGTCACTACGCAACAAATAACGGTGCGCTTGTTCATTTGCATTGAAGCAACAGCGAAGATTAAAAAGAATTTGGTTAACAGGAAAGACAGAGGCATTTTTTGGTGTTCTTCGTACTGTATTGATCTGTTCAGCTAAAACACATTTTTGGTGAAAAGGATGAGGATGAAAGAGGAAGATGGAAATGGCTGGATGACAGGATTTTGTTTGAATAAGGAATTAATGTATGAAATCCAAATGTTATAATATATATAGTTAGTTAGTTAAAGTTTATTCAGGTCAACTTCAAAAGAAAAAAAACAAAAGAACAACAATTTACAAGCAAACATAGAAACAAAAATTAAATTACGGTGTAAACAATATTTTTAAAAGAAAAAAAGAGTTGCTTGACCGAGGTGTCGGCTGAAGCTTAAGCTTACTGCGCCGATCCTTTGTACACTTCATTTATTTTACACACAACACCAAACACCAAAGTCATCTTGCGTACATAAAGAATGACTAAAAGAAAATGAAGCTAAATTCATTCCGCTTTGTATAATGTTATCTTTTCTTGTTTGTTTTTTAATTTCTTAAAGCTACCTCTGGATTGACATGTTCTGAGTTCCTCAGAGACTGTTCCAGAGCGTAGCCCCTGAACACACACACATCTCTGTGTAACCCCTGAACACACACACATCTCTGTGTAACCCCTGAACACACACACACATCTCTGTGTAACCCCTGAACACGGCCTGAACACACACACATCTCTGTGTAACCCCTGAACACACACACACATCTCTGTGTAACCCCTGAACACACACACACACATCTCTGTGTAACCCCTGAACATGGCCTGAACACACACACATCTCTGTGTAACCCCTGAACACATACACATCTCTGTGTAACCCCTGAACACACACACATCTCTGTGTAACCCCTGAACACACACACACATCTCAGGCCTTTGAATCAAGAATGGGTTTTATTTTGGACAGGATAGCCAGAGTTTTTGAGTTTTTTAACTTTATTTAGGTTATGTGGGATTTCCAACTGAGCTTGTGGTCAATAATGACACTTAAGAATTTAGTTTCACTTACCATTTCTAGTTCAGTCATTTCGATTCTTATCTGGACATTTGTATTTATTTTTTTATTACTTAATAAAATAAATGTAGTTTTATTTATATTTAATGACAATTTATTAACATCAAACCTTTTTTTAATGTTTTCATTTCTGCTTCCACTGTGTCCAGAAGCTGTCCCAAACTTTGATCAGAGCAAAATAGAGTTGTATCATCTGCAAATTAGACACAATGTAATTGCGTAGACGCCTTACAGATGTCCTTGATGTATGATGAGAATGTCTTTGGTCCCAGGACCGAGCCCTGTGGGACCCCCCAGTGGCCCTCTGGAGCCGTGACCTGTCGGAGGGGAGCTGCACAAACTCGCATCTACTCCTGAGACTCCATCTTTGAGCAACGCCCTCATGCCATATCTGTCAAGATTTTAACAATACTTTGTGATCGATGGTGTCGAATGCTTAATTCAAGTCTATACAAATTCTGATGGAGTAATTTTTGTTTTCTATTGCAGAGGTCAGTTTTTAACCAGCTCTATTACAGCCACTTCTGTGGAGCGCTTTGCTTGGAAGCCACATTGATGATCGTTTAATAGATTTTTTTAATGAAACTGTCAACTGTCTTATTTCAAATAGTTTTTCTAGTATTTGTGAGAATTGTGGAAGGAGAGAGATTGGTCTATAGTTTGAGAGTGAACGGCAGTATAGTTGGTATAGTTTGGAACAAATGTCATAACGTCCTTATCTAGTGCCATGCCTATATCATTAACATCTGTAGATTTTACATTTTTTAATTTATTTATTAGTTAATTTTCTTCTACTGACTTTGAATGTTGAGTTAGTATTTGATTTAATTATGTCAACATCCACACCTACTTTTAATTCTGGTTGCACAATATTGTTTGCTAGATCTCCTACATTTACAAAAATAATTATTAAATTCATTAGCAATATCGATTGGCTTGGTTATAGTTTTCCATTGATTTGTGAAGAACTTTGGATATTCACTTTTCGTAGTGTTTCCTTTTCATTTGGGTCATTAGTGAAGTAGACTTCATTCCAGGTCTATATGTTTAATTCTTGTTTAAAGGCTTTTATGGATGTTGCGGTTTTGAGTCGTTTTAGGCCATGTTTACACGGAAACGATCTGAAGAGAAAACGCAAAAGTGGCGTTTCGTTTTCACTTTTTATTCTGCGTTTAGACGAGCGTTATGGGGGGGAAATCTGCGTGCATATGGAGACGCAAAAGTGTTAGAAATGCGATGTAGTATGCACTCCAGGCGGCTAGGTGGCAATGTGAAGCACTGCCACACAACAACAACAAGTCCGTGCGCCTGCGTACAACCTTCCTTCTACTTCTCTCCCTAGTAGATTTGCGTTTTTACCCGTTTAGACGGAAACGCGACGGTGGAGCGTTTTTAAGATTTCCACTTTGGAGGGTGGTTTCACTTTTTTGCGTTTTTAAGCCCCAAAAACGCCGTCGCCGTGTAAACGAAAGGCACATCCAATAAAATATTATTACGTTTTCACCCGGAATCGTTTTCGTGTAAACAGGGCCTTAGACTATATGCTTCTTGTTTCTTGTGTTGCAGTGTAGTAAAGACAGGGAGATTATCACTTCTGTCGTTTATGAGGAGGCCACTTTCTATTCTGCTGTCAACTGCATTTATAAAGATGTTGTCTTTTTTATTTATGTAGAACTACTGGCTGGTGTTCTTGATGGTTTTAAGATAGTGGGGAAAAGACCATAAATGAATGCCATTACTTCCACTGTAACACATTCCATAATATTATCTATTTTAGTTAAACCCACTACACTCCTATATAAAGCTACACCACCTCCTTTTGTGTTCGATCTGTTCACATTAAATAGGTGTAGTAGAAGTTCTGAATGGCCAGTAACTGTGGTAGCCAAATTGTCCGGTGAGTAAGTTCCTATAAGCAGAACTGTGTCAGACGGCAGGAGCGAGTGTGTTCTCTCAGGAGGACACGAGCCCTGCTTCTCCTCAGGGATGGAGGCTCACCTGGCGTGTCGATGATGTTGATGTTGTGACGTCTCCACATGGTGAAGGTGGCGGCGGACTGGATCGTGATTCCTCTCTGTCTCTCCAACTCCATCGAGTCCATGATCGCTCCCACTCCATCCTTCCCTCGCACCTGACAGGAGACACGTGATGAAGACGTTACAGGGAGCAGGTCACTTCTGGAGAACCCTGTCAGCGCTCTGAGAACGCTCTTAGCTGCGTTTAAAGGGGATATATCCTGAAACTCAGAGTTTCTCTGTGTGTAAGTGCTATGATCGGGTCCCGGTGCTTCTACCGACACAGAAAACAGTAAAGTGAAACCCAGTCACTCTGTTTAGGTAAGGCAGGGCTCGACATAAGCAATGGCCCGATGGCCCGGGGCCAGTAAAAGAGTATGTCGGGCTAGTTGATTGGCCAGTCACTTGCCCGCGCGGGCCAGTAACTGGCCATCAGCAAGACAAACAGCAAACGTCATACACAGTGTGGCGCGAAGAGTGTCAATGTTACTTCAGGTTATTTATAGCGTGTTAAAATGTCAAAGAACTACAAAGCTAATACGAGAAAGAGGACATTCCTAGTGTTATGGAAAACACAGTACACCTGGTAGGGATGGATGGGTACCGAAACCCGGTATTAAACGGGACTGAATTTTAAAAGACCGCTGTATCGAGCTCGGACGTTATTGTTATTGCTGTCGGTACTGGAGAAATACATGTAGGCTATCATTTATTATTGCTATAAAGACGTTATCGTTTTTTTATTTTTTACCATCTCGCTGAGTCGCCAGCCATTTCTATAAATAATAAAATTAAACCATTTGTCTGTGATGCATTTTGCTATTCGCGCAGTCCAGAAGCTCGAGAGAGAGCTCACGCGGTGCCACAGCGCGCACAACACCTGACGGAGGACAGAACTAAACATTCAAGTTATGGTTACACTTTAGATCTGTGATATTAGTATGATTTTATTTTAGGTTTCGGCTTCCAAAGATTATAGAATATATTTGAGGTAAAACCATTAAAAACTGCATTCTGTCCTTCCCATCACAGCAGTACAGTAGCACGCTGTCATTTCTCCTTAACTCAAACTTTAAGACAGAATCAGCACGATCGGTGATTGTTGTAAAATGCAGTCTCTTCTGTTGCTAAATTGCGGGGCGCGTTTAATAATAAAAAGAGCTATTAAAAGCACAAAAATCGGCGCAAGAGATGCAGTTCTCAATGCGGCGCGTGCTACGAAACAGACCACAACGAGACAAGTAAAAAACGATCTAAACGTCGCGTCTAAACGATCAAATGTACACAAAAATATGTCAAAATGACTGGCTTGGAGATTCACTTAAACAGTTTATGTCTAAAATGGACGCAGTTATGGAAATAGTTGGGAGAAAATATGGTGCATCAGTAGACTAGTAGATCTGCACTCGTTCTTAATGAGGACAGGACAGTTTGGACATTCAGTAGCAGCTGATTACTGGAACAATAGAGAATTCAGAAGAGGAATCTTTAGAAAATGAACTTAACTGTCACCGTCCCACAGGTGGGTAAAACAATAATATCTTAGTAAAAACCTTAAGTAATATTGACAAACTATATATCATTTGAAAGCTTTCAATCTCTAGTTTCCATATTTGGTGACTGATTTTCAAAATAAATTACACAGGAGCCGTAATTTATCAAATTTGCAACAAGAATATTTTCATACTCCTAAGGCGTGTTCAGACCTTTATTTTGAAATAGCAATGAACATGAAAAATCATGAAAAAATGGTAGAAACCTCAGTTTGTTTTCATGCCAAGAGTTCAAAAGATAGCATCCATTCAATTATTTTAGAAAAAAATGTCTGAAAATGTTTTAAATATAAAGAAAATAATAATAAATTCACCATTTGTGATGTGGCAGCGAGCTATGATGCACGCATGCGTGTTCTTTGTGTTTCTTAGAGGTTGAATTCATATCAAAATCTGCCAAACTTCCCATACTACTTCTGAATAGGATCTCTACTACACAAATTGAATGCAAATTGTGGAAATAATGGTTCATATCACTCAAAACACATATGGAAATGGAGGCGCCCTTATATGGGCAGTAATGGAGTCTGGTTGTGACCTAGTGAAAAAGTTTGGTACTGCGCCCAAACACAATCTTACTGAAAGCTCATTTTTTGAGATATCAACCTAAAATTTGAAACACAACTTTACATTTTATATAAAATATGAATAATTATTTTTTTTACATTTTGTACATTTCCATAAACTCAAACTTCTATAACTTTTTTTTTCTGTTTGACTTTCTTAATTTATTTCACTTCTTCAAAAATCTGCCAAATGTCTTCTTTAAAACAAGACCAATCTTACGTCTATATTCCAAAGCATTCTTGAATTACAACCATTTAAGTTCCAAATGTGCATTTTCATGTATATTCAAAAAAGGGGGGTGACAGTTAACAGGTTAAAGGGGAAGCAGTCTAATAAACATGCGGACGATTGCGCCATTACTGCGAATCAAACAACAAAAGGCAAAAAGAAAATCACTCACAGCTCTTGAATGAATAACTTTAGCTTTAATAAGTAAGATGAGGAGACTGAGGGAAAAAGAGAGAGTGATCGAGATGAGGAGAGAGCAGGTATTGACAAATAATCTACTGGACGCTGAAATTTGGTTATTTTTGCATGTCTCCCAGAGGCTCTCTCTTAATTCCTGAACTCCCTTCACTGTTTTGATTAATCCTAATATATACAATAAATACAGTTTAATGGAAAAGTGCTTTTCCTTGTATTTCTTTCAGGGCCAGTCAAAATATAGAAGGGGCCAGCAAAACTCTGATCTACTGGCCCCGGGGGCCAGTGGGGATTTTTTTTATGTTGAGCCCTGTAAGGGTTACGTGCTAGCATTTGCTCCCTCCCCTTTTGTTATCGGTGCGCTTCTCCCCTCTTGTGTAAAGGCTCCGCCCTCTTCTGAACAGAGGCGGAGCTGCAGCTCATTTGCATTTAAAGGGACACACACTAAGCGTTTTTGCCCACACCCATTAACCGGCAACTTTGACAAGCTGTAATAAATGATCTGGTATTTTGAGCTGAAATTTCACAGACTCATTCTAGAGACACCATAGATGTATATTACATCTTGTGAAAAGGGGCATAATGTGTGACCTTTAAAGACCGCCGGGTGTTTGCGAGGCTTACCTCGTGCATCTCCGCGATCCTGCCGGTGTAGTACAGCACGCGCTCGGTCAGGGTGGTCTTCCCCGAGTCGATGTGCGCAGAGATGCCGATGTTCCGGATCAGCTCGTTCGGCGTGAACCCATTCGAGCACGAGCGACAGCAGCGGACCAACACCTGAGACACACACACACACACACACGATCAGAGAGAGACACACACAGAGCACAGCAGCGGACCAACACCTGAGACACACACACACACACACACACACACAGCACAGCAGCGGATTAACACTTGAGACACACACACACACACACACACACACACACACGATCAGAGAGACACACACACACAGACACATGATCAGACAGACAGCTAATATGCAGCTGAATAAGTGTGTGTTCACACACGCACCTGTTTTACCGTGCCGTGCCCGGGCTTGTACGGGTGCAGTCTTGTTAAAGCTGTGGCTGCTCTCAGAAGCCGCATTTTGAGTTACAGTAGATGTGTGTGGGTAGTGTGTGTTTACTCTGGTGTCACACACACATGAGCTCAAAGTCACGCAGACCGGCTGCTTGTGAAACAGCTTGCTTCCGGTTCTACGGTGAGCCGAGAGGGAAAAAACTCGATTTCCGAAACGCGTTTCGTGAAGCTTCGGAACCTTTTGTGAATGCAGTGATTCTGAGCGCGTGTAAACGAGGCTTCGTTACGTCACAACTGTTTAGAAACGTTTATTTTTAATTATCTATCTCTTTTTAGCATTATTTCGCTATAGAAAATGCATGGTACCTAGCCTTTATCTTTTGTCTTTCACCTTTATTTATCCTCTTCACTATGACCCCTTTAAGGATGTTTTTTATTGAACATTATCAATTTATAAACTCAAGTAGGGAACAATAATATGCATTTGAAATATACACAAATAACATGTAATTAAATCTCCATTCGTAAATCTGTGCATATAAGCCAATAAATATCAGTATTGTTAGTACAATAAACAATAATCTTCTAACATTTAAAGGGAGTTGCAATCTTTAAGGAGAGAAAAATAAAGAAAAAATATTGAAGCATGTACAAAATCCTGGAAGGAAAGAGACTAGGTATTTTATGGATGCTAGACATTTTTACATTAATTTTAAAACAAGTTAGACTTAGTGTTATAGAAATGAGAGCGGCGAGAAAAACATAAATCTTCAATGTTTTCAGGCTCTTTGAGCAAAATCCATATAAATCTCCTTTAATCTGAATCTTCTGAGGATTTCAGCAGCTGGATGAACATTACTGATCATTATACACTCAGGGGTCTCATTCATCAAACATTCGTAAATCAACCCGATCACACTAAAAATATACGAGTAGGCCTAAATATGAGAGTGATTTGCGCGTAAAGAGACCTTCCCGAAAACTCATCTCCTGATTCACGAATACTTCGTAAACGTCAGATGTGATAGTGAAGTGTGTGTGTGTGTGTGTGTGTGTGTGTGTGTGTGTGTGTGTGTGTGTGTGTTAATGAATTCCAATCAGTCGTGAATGGGATGCGCGTTTTCAACGTCTTCTCAAAAGCGAATGAAAAAGAAATATTTCTGAGATGCAGATATCAAAGTTTTATTATCAGAAGTTCATTCAAAACACCACATTTTATTTCCAAGCGCAGGCTACATCCCAGCTAGCAGGGAATGTTAGAACTTTGGCTAACATTCCCTACAAGTTTGGTTAATGTTGTGAAGAAAACATTTGAATGTAATGTTTAAACAATGTTTTAAGAATGTTTTCTCATTTCAAATAATGTCCCTATAAGGTTAAATGTAAACTAAGATATAACGTTTTAACTGTAACATTTTGAGGATGTTTTGGGAATGTTGTTGAGATAACAGATTATACAATATTCTCAATAAAACATTAGCACAATGTTCCATAATAACAGAGGAAGAACATTATCATGTCAACGTTTGCAAAATGTTATGAGGATATCATTGAGGCCTGAGATGACGGAATGTTTTTTATAAAACGCTCTTGTAATGTGGCGTGTTAACAAAACTAGAACGTTTTAAATTTAACATTTTGAGGATGTTGTTGAGGTAAAAGTTTGTAGAATGATATTTTATAAAACATTGACACAATGTTAACAGAGGAGGAACATTATCAAATCAACGTTCGTAAAATGTTTTGAGGATATTATTTAGTCCTGAGATGATCAAATGTTTTTAATAAAACATTCCTTTCAATTGACTTTTTAACAAAATAACATTTTGAGGATTTTTTAGGGACGTTGTTATCTTTTATAAATCATTGGCACAATAACAAAGGAGGAACATTAGCAAAGCAACATTCATCAAATGTTTTAAGGACATTAGGCCTATTGGCCTGAGATGACAAAATCTCATAATGTGTTAACAAAAGCTCATAAAATTGTAAGGATATTTTAGGGAAGCTGTTTAGGTAACAGAGTGTAGAATTATTTTAACCTATAAAATATTGGCATGATTTTTGAGTTATTAATGAGCGAAGCGTTCGGGTGTTAAACTCACTATTTACGCGTGGCTGGGAGCAGGTGTAGATTTCTTTCGTACCAACTAACATTTGGAAAATTCGAACATTTTAATGAATCCGAAAATTTACGCCAGAACCACTTTACACACGATTTACACAAAAATTTGTTCTGCTCGTGTTTCATGAATGAGACCCAATGTCCTTCATTTTAATGGCCATTTAAGATAATAACAGTATCTGTTTCTAAATGTTGCATTAAACATTTGAACTTCTTCTGTTGTGTTGAAATCGTAGAATAATTTATATTTTAATACATTTCCCATTTCTTTGTCATTGCAGTTTCTTGTATCCACTTTGTTCACGTTTCCAGTCTTCACCTCGGGCAGTTTAACAAACACACGTGAATATGGAAGAGTGTTTGCTTTACACACACTATTACATTCTCTAAAGGAACATGTTCTCACACATTTCTCCATGAATGAAGTATATTGAATAGATTGACCAGCTTCATCGAACAAATCAAGAACATAGAACCCTTTTTCTCATGCACTCTTGTATGAGTAATGTCTTCATATTCAGTAATGGCTCTATTATTCCACAGGGTGGAGCCATGCCATGCAAATATCATTTTCCATAAGTGTGGCAATCTGAACGCAGTTTAAAATCGCATTTCAGCAAAGTCTATTCCTCCGACTCTCTTGAAGACACACTTTGGTATATGAAACCATATTGATTAGCTAGGCGTGTTAAATATGATTTTATCCAGTTCTCCAATCAGTGGCTGTCAGACCTCCGTTTTACAGTGTTAATCATCTGGTTTTATATAATGAGTTTTGTTTTCCACATAAAATGAAACATTATAGAGTGAACCTTTTTGATCAGCTGAGGAGGATCATGAAGAGAATAGTTGAGATGTTTAGAGAGAATAAGGGAATAGTTGAGATGTTTAGAGAGAATAAGGGAATAGTTGAGATGTTTAGAGAGAATAAGAGAATAGTTGAGATGTTTAGAGAGAATAAGAGAATAGTTCAGATGTTTAGAGAGAATAAGAGAATAGTTCAGATGTTTAGAGAGAATAAGGGAATAGTTCAGATGTTTAGAGAGAATAAGGGAATAGTTTAGATGTTTAGAGAGAATAAGGGAATATAGTTTAGCGAGAATAAGAGAATAGTTGAGATGTTTACAGAGAATAAGAGAATAGTTGAGATGTTTAGAGAGAATAAGGGAATATAGTTTAGCGAGAATAAGAGAATAGTTGAGATGTTTAGAGAGAATAAGGGAATAGTTGAGATGTTTAGAGAGAATAAGGGAATAGTTTAGATGTTTAGAGAGAATAAGGGAATATAGTTTAGCGAGAATAAGAGAATAGTTGAGATGTTTACAGAGAATAAGGGAATAGTTTAGATGTTTAGAGAGAATAAGGGAATATAGTTTAGCGAGAATAAGAGAATAGTTGAGATGTTTAGAGAGAATAAGGGAATAGTTGAGATGTTTAGAGAGAATAAGGGAATAGTTTAGATGTTTAGAGAGAATAAGGGAATATAGTTTAGCGAGAATAAGAGAATAGTTGAGATGTTTACAGAGAATAAGGGAATAGTTTAGATGTTTAGAGAGAATAAGGGAATAGTTTAGCGAGAATAAGGGAATAGTTGAGATGTTTAGAGAGAATAAGGGAATAGTTGAGATGTTTACAGAGAATAAGGGAATAGTTGAGATGTTTACAGAGAATAAGGGAATAGTTGAGATGTTTAGAGAGAATAAGGGAATATAGTTTAGCGAGAATAAGAGAATAGTTGAGATGTTTAGAGAGAATAAGGGAATAGTTTAGCGAGAATAAGAGAATAGTTGAGATGTTTAGAGAGAATAAGGGAATAGTTGAGATGTTTAGAGAGAATAAGGGAATAGTTGAGATGTTTAGAGAGAATAAGGGAATAGTTTAGATGTTTAGAGAGAATAAGGGAATATAGTTTAGCGAGAATAAGAGAATAGTTGAGATGTTTAGAGAGAATAAGGGAATATAGTTTAGCGAGAATAAGAGAATAGTTGAGATGTTTACAGAGAATAAGAGAATAGTTTAGATGTTTAGAGAGAATAAGGGAATATAGTTTAGCGAGAATAAGAGAATAGTTGAGATGTTTAGAGAGAATAAGGGAATAGTTTAGCGAGAATAAGAGAATAGTTGAGATGTTTAGAGAGAATAAGGGAATAGTTGAGATGTTTAGAGAGAATAAGGGAATAGTTGAGATGTTTAGAGAGAATAAGGGAATAGTTTAGATGTTTAGAGAGAATAAGGGAATATAGTTTAGCGAGAATAAGGGAATAGTTGAGATGTTTAGAGAGAATAAGGGAATATAGTTTAGCGAGAATAAGAGAATAGTTGAGATGTTTACAGAGAATAAGAGAATAGTTTAGATGTTTAGAGAGAATAAGGGAATATAGTTTAGCGAGAATAAGAGAATAGTTGAGATGTTTAGAGAGAATAAGGGAATATAGTTTAGCGAGAATAAGAGAATAGTTCAGATGTTTAGAGAGAATAAGAGAATAGTTCAGATGTTTAGAGAGAATAAGGGAATAGTTCAGATGTTTAGAGAGAATAAGGGAATAGTTTAGATGTTTAGAGAGAATAAGGGAATAGTTTAGATGTTTAGAGAGAATAAGGGAATAGTTGAGATGTTTACAGAGAATAAGAGAATAGTTGAGATGTTTAGAGAGAATAAGGGAATATAGTTTAGCGAGAATAAGAGAATAGTTGAGATGTTTACAGAGAATAAGAGAATAGTTGAGATGTTTAGAGAGAATAAGGGAATATAGTTTAGCGAGAATAAGAGAATAGTTGAGATGTTTACAGAGAATAAGGGAATAGTTTAGATGTTTAGAGAGAATAAGGGAATATAGTTTAGCGAGAATAAGAGAATAGTTGAGATGTTTAGAGAGAATAAGGGAATAGTTGAGATGTTTAGAGAGAATAAGGGAATAGTTTAGATGTTTAGAGAGAATAAGGGAATATAGTTTAGCGAGAATAAGAGAATAGTTGAGATGTTTACAGAGAATAAGGGAATAGTTTAGATGTTTAGAGAGAATAAGGGAATAGTTTAGCGAGAATAAGGGAATAGTTGAGATGTTTAGAGAGAATAAGGGAATAGTTGAGATGTTTAGAGAGAATAAGGGAATAGTTGAGATGTTTACAGAGAATAAGGGAATAGTTGAGATGTTTACAGAGAATAAGGGAATAGTTGAGATGTTTAGAGAGAATAAGGGAATATAGTTTAGCGAGAATAAGAGAATAGTTGAGATGTTTAGAGAGAATAAGGGAATAGTTTAGCGAGAATAAGAGAATAGTTGAGATGTTTAGAGAGAATAAGGGAATAGTTGAGATGTTTAGAGAGAATAAGGGAATAGTTGAGATGTTTAGAGAGAATAAGGGAATAGTTTAGATGTTTAGCGAGAATAAGGGAATAGTTGAGATGTTTAGAGAGAATAAGGGAATAGTTTAGATGTTGAGAGAGAATAAGAGAATAGTTGAGATGTTTAGAGAGAATAAGGGAATAGTTTAGATGTTTAGAGAGAATAAGGGAATAGTTTAGATGTTTACAGAGAATAAGGGAATAGTTTAGCGAGAATAAGAGAATAGTTGAGATGTTTAGCGAGAATAAGGGAATAGTTGAGATGTTTAGAGAGAATAAGGGAATAGTTTAGATGTTTAGAGAGAATAAGAGAATAGTTGAGATGTTTAGAGAGAATAAGGGAATAGTTGAGATGTTTAGAGAGAATAAGGGAATAGTTTAGATGTTTAGAGAGAATAAGGGAATATAGTTTAGCGAGAATAAGAGAATAGTTGAGATGTTTAGAGAGAATAAGGGAATATAGTTTAGCGAGAATAAGAGAATAGTTGAGATGTTTACAGAGAATAAGGGAATAGTTGAGATGTTTAGAGAGAATAAGGGAATAGTTGAGATGTTTACAGAGAATAAGGGAATAGTTCAGATGTTTAGAGAGAATAAGGGAATAGTTGAGATGTTTAGAGAGAATAAGGGAATAGTTTAGCGAGAATAAGGGAATAGTTGAGATGTTTACAGAGAATAAGGGAATAGTTCAGATGTTTAGAGAGAATAAGGGAATAGTTGAGATGTTTAGAGAGAATAAGGGAATAGTTTAGCGAGAATAAGGGAATAGTTGAGATGTTTAGAGAGAATAAGGGAATATAGTTTAGCGAGAATAAGAGAATAGTTGAGATGTTTAGAGAGAATAAGGGAATAGTTTAGCGAGAATAAGAGAATAGTTGAGATGTTTAGAGAGAATAAGGGAATAGTTGAGATGTTTACAGAGAATAAGGGAATAGTTTAGATGTTTAGAGAGAATAAGGGAATAGTTTAGCGAGAATAAGGGAATAGTTGAGATGTTTAGAGAGAATAAGGGAATAGTTTAGATGTTTAGAGAGAATAAGGGAATAGTTTAGATGTTTAGAGAGAATAAGGGAATAGTTTAGATGTTTAGAGAGAATAAGGGAATATAGTTTAGCGAGAATAAGGGAATAGTTTAGATGTTTAGAGAGAATAAGGGAATAGTTTAGATGTTTAGAGAGAATAAGGGAATAGTTTAGATGTTGAGAGAGAATAAGGGAATAGTTGAGATGTTTAGAGAGAATAAGGGAATAGTTTAGATGTTTAGAGAGAATAAGGGAATAGTTGAGATGTTTAGCGAGAATAAGAGAATAGTTGAGATGTTTAGAGAGAATAAGGGAATAGTTTAGCGAGAATAAGGGAATAGTTGAGATGTTTAGAGAGAATAAGGGAATAGTTTAGCGAGAATAAGGGAATAGTTGAGATGTTTAGAGAGAATAAGGGAATAGTTGAGATGTTTAGAGAGAATAAGGGAATAGTTGAGATGTTTAGAGAGAATAAGGGAATAGTTGAGATGTTTAGAGAAAATAAGGGAATAGTTTAGCGAGAATAAGGGAATAGTTTAGATGTTTAGAGAGAATAAGAGAATAGTTGAGATGTTTAGAGAGAATAAGAGAATAGTTGAGATGTTTAGAGAGAATAAGAGAATAGTTGAGATGTTTAGAGAGAATAAGGGAATAGTTTAGCGAGAATAAGGGAATAGTTTAGATGTTTAGAGAGAATAAGGGAATAGTTGAGATGTTTAGAGAGAATAAGGGAATAGTTGAGATGTTTAGAGAGAATAAGGGAATAGTTTAGATGTTTAGAGAGAATAAGAGAATAGTTGAGATGTTTAGAGAGAATAAGGGAATAGTTGAGATGTTTACAGAGAATAAGGGAATAGTTTAGCGAGAATAAGAGAATAGTTGAGATGTTTAGAGAGAATAAGGGAATAGTTGAGATGTTTAGAGAGAATAAGGGAATAGTTTAGCGAGAATAAGGGAATAGTTGAGATGTTTAGAGAGAATAAGGGAATAGTTGAGATGTTTAGAGAGAATAAGGGAATAGTTGAGATGTTTAGAGAGAATAAGGGAATAGTTTAGATGTTTAGAGAGAATAAGGGAATAGTTTAGCGAGAATAAGAGAATAGTTGAGATGTTTAGAGAGAATAAGAGAATAGTTGAGATGTTTAGAGAGAATAAGGGAATAGTTTAGCGAGAATAAGGGAATAGTTTAGATGTTTAGAGAGAATAAGGGAATAGTTTAGCGAGAATAAGAGAATAGTTGAGATGTTTAGAGAGAATAAGGGAATAGTTTAGCGAGAATAAGGGAATAGTTTAGATGTTTAGAGAGAATAAGGGAATAGTTTAGCGAGAATAAGGGAATAGTTTAGATGTTTAGAGAGAATAAGGGAATAGTTTAGATGTTTAGAGAGAATAAGGGAATAGTTTAGCGAGAATAAGGGAATAGTTGAGATGTTTAGAGAGAATAAGGGAATAGTTTAGATGTTTAGAGAGAATAAGGGAATAGTTTAGCGAGAATAAGGGAATAGTTTAGATGTTTAGAGAGAATAAGGGAATAGTTTAGCGAGAATAAGGGAATAGTTTAGATGTTTAGAGAGAATAAGGGAATAGTTTAGCGAGAATAAGAGAATAGTTTAGATGTTTAGAGAGAATAAGGGAATAGTTTAGCGAGAATAAGGGAATAGTTTAGATGTTTAGAGAGAATAAGGGAATAGTTGAGATGTTTAGAGAGAATAAGGGAATAGTTTAGATGTTTAGAGAGAATAAGGGAATAGTTTAGCGAGAATAAGGGAATAGTTGAGATGTTTAGAGAGAATAAGGGAATAGTTTAGCGAGAATAAGGGAATAGTTGAGATGTTTAGAGAGAATAAGGGAATAGTTGAGATGTTTAGAGAGAATAAGGGAATAGTTGAGATGTTTAGAGAGAATAAGGGAATAGTTGAGATGTTTAGAGAGAATAAGGGAATAGTTTAGATGTTTAGAGAGAATAAGAGAATAGTTGAGATGTTTAGAGAGAATAAGGGAATAGTTTAGCGAGAATAAGGGAATAGTTTAGATGATTAGAGAGAATAAGGGAATAGTTGAGATGTTTAGAGAGAATAAGGGAATAGTTGAGATGTTTAGAGAGAATAAGGGAATAGTTGAGATGTTTAGAGAGAATAAGGGAATAGTTGAGATGTTTAGAGAGAATAAGAGAATAGTTGAGATGTTTAGAGAGAATAAGGGAATAGTTTAGCGAGAATAAGGGAATAGTTGAGATGTTTAGAGAGAATAAGGGAATAGTTGAGATGTTTAGAGAGAATAAGGGAATAGTTGAGATGTTTAGAGAGAATAAGGGAATAGTTGAGATGTTTACAGAGAATAAGGGAATAGTTTAGATGTTTAGAGAGAATAAGAGAATAGTTGAGATGTTTACAGAGAATAAGGGAATAGTTTAGCGAGAATAAGGGAATAGTTGAGATGTTTAGAGAGAATAAGGGAATAGTTGAGATGTTTAGAGAGAATAAGGGAATAGTTGAGATGTTTAGAGAGAATAAGGGAATAGTTGAGATGTTTAGAGAGAATAAGGGAATAGTTGAGATGTTTACAGAGAATAAGGGAATAGTTGAGATGTTTACAGAGAATAAGAGAATAGTTCAGATGTTTAGAGAGAATAAGGGAATAGTTGAGATGTTTACAGAGAATAAGGGAATAGTTGAGATGTTTAGAGAGAATAAGGGAATAGTTTAGCGAGAATAAGAGAATAGTTGAGATGTTTACAGAGAATAAGGGAATAGTTGAGATGTTTACAGAGAATAAGGGAATAGTTGAGATGTTTACAGAGAATAAGGGAATAGTTGAGATGTTTAGAGAGAATAAGGGAATAGTTGAGATGTTTAGAGAGAATAAGGGAATAGTTGAGATGTTTACAGAGAATAAGGGAATAGTTGAGATGTTTACAGAGAATAAGGGAATAGTTGAGATGTTTACAGAGAATAAGGGAATAGTTGAGATGTTTAGAGAGAATAAGGGAATAGTTGAGATGTTTACAGAGAATAAGGGAATAGTTGAGATGTTTAGAGAGAATAAGGGAATAGTTGAGATGTTTACAGAGAATAAGGGAATAGTTTAGATGTTTAGAGAGAATAAGGGAATAGTTTAGCGAGAATAAGAGAATAGTTCAGATGTTTAGAGAGAATAAGGGAATAGTTTAGCGAGAATAAGGGAATAGTTTAGATGTTTAGAGAGAATAAGGGAATAGTTTAGCGAGAATAAGAGAATAGTTCAGATGTTTAGAGAGAATAAGGGAATAGTTTAGCGAGAATAAGAGAATAGTTCAGATGTTTAGAGAGAATAAGGGAATAGTTTAGATGTTTAGCGAGAATAAGGGAATAGTTTAGAGAGAATAAGGGAATAGTTTAGCGAGAATAAGGGAATAGTTTAGATGTTTAGAGAGAATAAGGGAATAGTTTAGCGAGAATAAGAGAATAGTTCAGATGTTTAGAGAGAATAAGGGAATAGTTTAGATGTTTAGCGAGAATAAGGGAATAGTTTAGAGAGAATAAGAGAATAGTTTAGCGAGAATAAGGGAATAGTTTAGATGTTTAGAGAGAATAAGGGAATAGTTTAGATGTTTAGCGAGAATAAGGGAATAGTTGAGATGTTTAGAGAGAATAAGGGAATAGTTGAGATGTTTAGAGAGAATAAGGGAATAGTTGAGATGTTTAGAGAGAATAAGGGAATAGTTGAGATGTTTACAGAGAATAAGGGAATAGTTGAGATGTTTACAGAGAATAAGGGAATAGTTCAGATGTTTAGAGAGAATAAGGGAATAGTTGAGATGTTTAGAGAGAATAAGGGAATAGTTGAGATGTTTACAGAGAATAAGGGAATAGTTGAGATGTTTACAGAGAATAAGGGAATAGTTGAGATGTTTAGAGAGAATAAGGGAATATAGTTTAGCGAGAATAAGAGAATAGTTGAGATGTTTAGAGAGAATAAGGGAATAGTTTAGATGTTTAGCGAGAATAAGGGAATAGTTGAGATGTTTAGAGAGAATAAGGGAATAGTTTAGATGTTGAGAGAGAATAAGAGAATAGTTGAGATGTTTAGAGAGAATAAGGGAATAGTTTAGATGTTTAGAGAGAATAAGGGAATAGTTTAGATGTTTAGAGAGAATAAGGGAATAGTTGAGATGTTTACAGAGAATAAGGGAATAGTTTAGCGAGAATAAGAGAATAGTTGAGATGTTTAGCGAGAATAAGGGAATAGTTGAGATGTTTAGAGAGAATAAGGGAATAGTTTAGATGTTTAGAGAGAATAAGAGAATAGTTGAGATGTTTAGAGAGAATAAGGGAATAGTTGAGATGTTTAGAGAGAATAAGGGAATAGTTTAGATGTTTAGAGAGAATAAGGGAATATAGTTTAGTGAGAATAAGAGAATAGTTGAGATGTTTAGAGAGAATAAGGGAATATAGTTTAGCGAGAATAAGAGAATAGTTCAGATGTTTAGAGAGAATAAGGGAATATAGTTTAGCGAGAATAAGAGAATAGTTGAGATGTTTAGAGAGAATAAGGGAATATAGTTTAGCGAGAATAAGAGAATAGTTCAGATGTTTAGAGAGAATAAGGGAATAGTTGAGATGTTTAGAGAGAATAAGGGAATATAGTTTAGCGAGAATAAGAGAATAGTTGAGATGTTTAGAGAGAATAAGGGAATATAGTTTAGCGAGAATAAGAGAATAGTTCAGATGTTTAGAGAGAATAAGGGAATAGTTGAGATGTTTAGAGAGAATAAGGGAATATAGTTTAGCGAGAATAAGAGAATAGTTCAGATGTTTAGAGAGAATAAGAGAATAGTTCAGATGTTTAGAGAGAATAAGGGAATAGTTGAGATGTTTAGAGAGAATAAGGGAATAGTTTAGCGAGAATAAGAGAATAGTTGAGATGTTTACAGAGAATAAGGGAATAGTTGAGATGTTTAGAGAGAATAAGGGAATAGCTGAGATGTTTACAGAGAATAAGGGAATAGTTGAGATGTTTAGAGAGAATAAGGGAATAGTTGAGATGTTTAGAGAGAATAAGGGAATAGTTGAGATGTTTAGAGAGAATAAGGGAATAGTTGAGATGTTTAGAGAGAATAAGGGAATAGTTGAGATGTTTACAGAGAATAAGGGAATAGTTCAGATGTTTAGAGAGAATAAGGGAATAGTTGAGATGTTTAGAGAGAATAAGGGAATAGTTTAGCGAGAATAAGGGAATAGTTGAGATGTTTACAGAGAATAAGGGAATAGTTCAGATGTTTAGAGAGAATAAGGGAATAGTTGAGATGTTTAGAGAGAATAAGGGAATAGTTTAGAGAGAATAAGGGAATAGTTTAGATGTTTAGAGAGAATAAGGGAATAGTTGAGATGTTTAGAGAGAATAAGGGAATATAGTTTAGCGAGAATAAGAGAATAGTTGAGATGTTTAGAGAGAATAAGGGAATAGTTTAGCGAGAATAAGAGAATAGTTGAGATGTTTAGAGAGAATAAGGGAATATAGTTTAGATGTTTAGAGAGAATAAGAGAATAGTTGAGATGTTTAGAGAGAATAAGGGAATAGTTTAGATGTTTAGAGAGAATAAGGGAATAGTTTAGATGTTTAGAGAGAATAAGGGAATAGTTTAGCGAGAATAAGAGAATAGTTGAGATGTTTAGAGAGAATAAGGGAATAGTTGAGATGTTTACAGAGAATAAGGGAATAGTTTAGCGAGAATAAGGGAATAGTTTAGATGTTTAGAGAGAATAAGGGAATAGTTTAGATGTTTAGAGAGAATAAGGGAATAGTTTAGCGAGAATAAGGGAATAGTTTAGATGTTTAGAGAGAATAAGGGAATAGTTTAGATGTTTAGAGAGAATAAGGGAATATAGTTTAGCGAGAATAAGGGAATAGTTTAGATGTTTAGAGAGAATAAGGGAATAGTTTAGATGTTTAGAGAGAATAAGGGAATAGTTTAGATGTTGAGAGAGAATAAGGGAATAGTTTAGCGAGAATAAGAGAATAGTTGAGATGTTTAGAGAGAATAAGGGAATAGTTGAGATGTTTAGAGAGAATAAGGGAATAGTTTAGCGAGAATAAGGGAATAGTTGAGATGTTTAGAGAGAATAAGGGAATAGTTGAGATGTTTAGAGAGAATAAGGGAATAGTTGAGATGTTTAGAGAGAAATAAGGGAATAGTTGAGATGTTTAGAGAGAATAAGGGAATAGTTGAGATGTTTAGAGAAAATAAGGGAATAGTTTAGCGAGAATAAGGGAATAGTTTAGATGTTTAGAGAGAATAAGAGAATAGTTGAGATGTTTAGAGAGAATAAGAGAATAGTTGAGATGTTTAGAGAGAATAAGAGAATAGTTGAGATGTTTAGAGAGAATAAGGGAATAGTTTAGCGAGAATAAGGGAATAGTTTAGATGTTTAGAGAGAATAAGGGAATAGTTGAGATGTTTAGAGAGAATAAGGGAATAGTTGAGATGTTTAGAGAGAATAAGAGAATAGTTGAGATGTTTAGAGAGAATAAGGGAATAGTTGAGATGTTTACAGAGAATAAGGGAATAGTTTAGCGAGAATAAGAGAATAGTTGAGATGTTTAGAGAGAATAAGGGAATAGTTGAGATGTTTAGAGAGAATAAGGGAATAGTTTAGCGAGAATAAGGGAATAGTTGAGATGTTTACAGAGAATAAGGGAATAGTTGAGATGTTTAGAGAGAATAAGGGAATAGTTTAGCGAGAATAAGGGAATAGTTGAGATGTTTAGAGAGAATAAGGGAATAGTTGAGATGTTTAGAGAGAATAAGGGAATAGTTGAGATGTTTAGAGAGAATAAGGGAATAGTTTAGATGTTTAGAGAGAATAAGGGAATAGTTTAGCGAGAATAAGAGAATAGTTGAGATGTTTAGAGAGAATAAGAGAATAGTTGAGATGTTTAGAGAGAATAAGGGAATAGTTTAGATGTTTAGAGAGAATAAGGGAATAGTTTAGCGAGAATAAGAGAATAGTTGAGATGTTTAGAGAGAATAAGGGAATAGTTGAGATGTTTACAGAGAATAAGGGAATAGTTTAGCGAGAATAAGGGAATAGTTTAGATGTTTAGAGAGAATAAGGGAATAGTTTAGCGAGAATAAGAGAATAGTTGAGATGTTTAGAGAGAATAAGGGAATAGTTTAGATGTTTAGAGAGAATAAGGGAATAGTTTAGCGAGAATAAGGGAATAGTTTAGATGTTTAGAGAGAATAAGGGAATAGTTGAGATGTTTAGAGAGAATAAGGGAATAGTTTAGATGTTTAGAGAGAATAAGGGAATAGTTGAGATGTTTAGAGAGAATAAGGGAATAGTTGAGATGTTTAGAGAGAATAAGGGAATAGTTTAGATGTTTAGAGAGAATAAGGGAATAGTTGAGATGTTTAGAGAGAATAAGGGAATAGTTTAGATGTTTAGAGAGAATAAGGGAATAGTTTAGCGAGAATAAGGGAATAGTTGAGATGTTTAGAGAGAATAAGGGAATAGTTTAGCGAGAATAAGGGAATAGTTGAGATGTTTAGAGAGAATAAGGGAATAGTTGAGATGTTTAGAGAGAATAAGGGAATAGTTGAGATGTTTAGAGAGAATAAGGGAATAGTTGAGATGTTTAGAGAGAATAAGGGAATAGTTTAGATGTTTAGAGAGAATAAGAGAATAGTTGAGATGTTTAGAGAGAATAAGGGAATAGTTTAGCGAGAATAAGGGAATAGTTTAGATGATTAGAGAGAATAAGGGAATAGTTGAGATGTTTAGAGAGAATAAGGGAATAGTTGAGATGTTTAGAGAGAATAAGGGAATAGTTGAGATGTTTAGAGAGAATAAGGGAATAGTTGAGATGTTTAGAGAGAATAAGGGAATAGTTGAGATGTTTAGAGAGAATAAGAGAATAGTTGAGATGTTTAGAGAGAATAAGGGAATAGTTGAGATGTTTAGAGAGAATAAGGGAATAGTTGAGATGTTTAGAGAGAATAAGGGAATAGTTTAGCGAGAATAAGGGAATAGTTGAGATGTTTAGAGAGAATAAGGGAATAGTTGAGATGTTTAGAGAGAATAAGGGAATAGTTGAGATGTTTAGAGAGAATAAGAGAATAGTTGAGATGTTTACAGTGAATAAGGGAATAGTTTAGATGTTTAGAGAGAATAAGAGAATAGTTGAGATGTTTACAGAGAATAAGGGAATAGTTTAGCGAGAATAAGGGAATAGTTTAGATGTTTAGAGAGAATAAGGGAATAGTTGAGATGTTTAGAGAGAATAAGGGAATAGTTGAGATGTTTAGAGAGAATAAGGGAATAGTTGAGATGTTTAGAGAGAATAAGGGAATAGTTGAGATGTTTACAGAGAATAAGGGAATAGTTGAGATGTTTACAGAGAATAAGGGAATAGTTGAGATGTTTACAGAGAATAAGAGAATAGTTCAGATGTTTAGAGAGAATAAGGGAATAGTTGAGATGTTTAGAGAGAATAAGGGAATAGTTTAGCGAGAATAAGAGAATAGTTGAGATGTTTACAGAGAATAAGGGAATAGTTGAGATGTTTACAGAGAATAAGGGAATAGTTGAGATGTTTACAGAGAATAAGGGAATAGTTGAGATGTTTAGAGAGAATAAGGGAATAGTTGAGATGTTTACAGAGAATAAGGGAATAGTTGAGATGTTTAGAGAGAATAAGGGAATAGTTGAGATGTTTACAGAGAATAAGGGAATAGTTGAGATGTTTACAGAGAATAAGGGAATAGTTGAGATGTTTACAGAGAATAAGGGAATAGTTGAGATGTTTAGAGAGAATAAGGGAATAGTTGAGATGTTTACAGAGAATAAGGGAATAGTTGAGATGTTTAGAGAGAATAAGGGAATAGTTGAGATGTTTACAGAGAATAAGGGAATAGTTTAGATGTTTAGAGAGAATAAGGGAATAGTTTAGCGAGAATAAGAGAATAGTTCAGATGTTTAGAGAGAATAAGGGAATAGTTTAGCGAGAATAAGGGAATAGTTTAGATGTTTAGAGAGAATAAGGGAATAGTTTAGCGAGAATAAGAGAATAGTTCAGATGTTTAGAGAGAATAAGGGAATAGTTTAGATGTTTAGCGAGAATAAGGGAATAGTTTAGAGAGAATAAGAGAATAGTTTAGCGAGAATAAGGGAATAGTTTAGATGTTTAGAGAGAATAAGGGAATAGTTTAGATGTTTAGCGAGAATAAGGGAATAGTTGAGATGTTTAGAGAGAATAAGAGAATAGTTTAGCGAGAATAAGAGAATAGTTTAGCGAGAATAAGGGAATAGTTTAGAGAGAATAAGGGAATAGTTTAGAGAGAATAAGGGAATAGTTTAGATGTTTAGAGAGAATAAGGGAATAGTTTAGCGAGAATAAGGGAATAGTTTAGCGAGAATAAGGGAATAGTTTAGATGTTTAGCGAGAATAAGGGAATAGTTTAGAGAGAATAAGAGAATAGTTTAGCGAGAATAAGGGAATAGTTTAGCGAGAATAAGGGAATAGTTTAGCGAGAATAAGGGAATAGTTTAGCGAGAATAAGGGAATAGTTTAGATGTTTAGCGAGAATAAGGGAATAGTTTAGAGAGAATAAGGGAATAGTTTAGAGAGAATAAGGGAATAGTTTAGCGAGAATAAGGGAATAGTTTAGCGAGAATAAGGGAATAGTTTAGCGAGAATAAGGGAATAGTTTAGATGTTTAGCGAGAATAAGGGAATAGTTTAGAGAGAATAAGAGAATAGTTTAGCGAGAATAAGAGAATAGTTTAGCGAGAATAAGGGAATAGTTTAGAGAGAATAAGGGAATAGTTTAGCGAGAATAAGAGAATAGTTGAGATGTTTAGCGAGAATAAGAGAATAGTTGAGATGTTTAGAGAGAATAAGGGAATAGTTTAGATGTTTACAGAGAATAAGGGAATAGTTTAGATGTTTAGAGAGAATAAGGGAATAGTTTAGATGTTTACAGAGAATAAGGGAATAGTTTAGATGTTTAGAGAGAATAAGGGAATAGTTTAGATGTTTAGAGAGAATAAGGGAATAGTTGAGATGTTTAGCGAGAATAAGGGAATAGTTTAGAGAGAATAAGAGAATAGTTTAGCGAGAATAAGGGAATAGTTTAGAGAGAATAAGAGAATAGTTTAGCGAGAATAAGAGAATAGTTGAGATGTTTAGAGAGAATAAGGGAATAGTTTAGATGTTTACAGAGAATAAGGGAATAGTTTAGATGTTTAGAGAGAATAAGGGAATAGTTGAGATGTTTAGAGAGAATAAGAGAATAGTTGAGATGTTTAGAGAGAATAAGGGAATAGTTTAGCGAGAATAAGGGAATAGTTGAGATGTTTAGAGAGAATAAGGGAATAGTTGAGATGTTTAGAGAGAATAAGGGAATAGTTGAGATGTTTAGAGAGAATAAGAGAATAGTTGAGATGTTTAGAGAGAATAAGGGAATAGTTTAGCGAGAATAAGAGAATAGTTGAGATGTTTAGAGAGAATAAGGGAATAGTTTAGATGTTTACAGAGAATAAGGGAATAGTTTAGATGTTTAGAGAGAATAAGGGAATAGTTTAGATGTTTAGCGAGAATAAGGGAATAGTTTAGAGAGAATAAGAGAATAGTTTAGCGAGAATAAGAGAATAGTTTAGCGAGAATAAGGGAATAGTTTAGAGAGAATAAGGGAATAGTTTAGCGAGAATAAGAGAATAGTTGAGATGTTTAGCGAGAATAAGAGAATAGTTGAGATGTTTAGAGAGAATAAGGGAATAGTTTAGATGTTTACAGAGAATAAGGGAATAGTTTAGATGTTTAGAGAGAATAAGGGAATAGTTTAGCGAGAATAAGAGAATAGTTGAGATGTTTAGAGAGAATAAGGGAATAGTTGAGATGTTTAGAGAGAATAAGGGAATAGTTGAGATGTTTACAGAGAATAAGGGAATAGTTGAGATGTTTAGAGAGAATAAGGGAATAGTTGAGATGTTTAGAGAGAATAAGGGAATAGTTGAGATGTTTAGAGAGAATAAGGGAATAGTTGAGATGTTTAGAGAGAATAAGGGAATAGTTGAGATGTTTACAGAGAATAAGGGAATAGTTGAGATGTTTAGAGAGAATAAGGGAATAGTTTAGCGAGAATAAGAGAATAGTTGAGATGTTTAGAGAGAATAAGGGAATAGTTGAGATGTTTACAGAGAATAAGGGAATAGTTGAGATGTTTAGAGAGAATAAGGGAATAGTTGAGATGTTTAGAGAGAATAAGGGAATAGTTGAGATGTTTAGAGAGAATAAGGGAATAGTTTAGCGAGAATAAGGGAATAGTTGAGATGTTTAGAGAGAATAAGGGAATATAGTTTAGCGAGAATAAGAGAATAGTTGAGATGTTTAGAGAGAATAAGGGAATAGTTTAGATGTTTAGAGAGAATAAGGGAATATAGTTTAGCGAGAATAAGAGAATAGTTGAGATGTTTAGAGAGAATAAGGGAATAGTTGAGATGTTTAGAGAGAATAAGGGAATATAGTTTAGCGAGAATAAGAGAATAGTTGAGATGTTTAGAGAGAATAAGGGAATAGTTTAGATGTTTAGAGAGAATAAGGGAATAGTTCAGATGTTTAGAGAGAATAAGAGAATAGTTGAGATGTTTAGAGAGAATAAGGGAATAGTTTAGATGTTTAGAGAGAATAAGGGAATAGTTTAGCGAGAATAAGAGAATAGTTTAGATGTTTAGAGAGAATAAGGGAATAGTTGAGATGTTTACAGAGAATAAGGGAATAGTTGAGATGTTTAGAGAGAATAAGGGAATAGTTGAGATGTTTAGAGAGAATAAGGGAATAGTTGAGATGTTTAGAGAGAATAAGGGAATAGTTGAGATGTTTAGAGAGAATAAGGGAATAGTTGAGATGTTTACAGAGAATAAGGGAATAGTTGAGATGTTTAGAGAGAATAAGGGAATAGTTTAGCGAGAATAAGAGAATAGTTGAGATGTTTAGAGAGAATAAGGGAATAGTTGAGATGTTTACAGAGAATAAGGGAATAGTTGAGATGTTTAGAGAGAATAAGGGAATAGTTGAGATGTTTAGAGAGAATAAGGGAATAGTTGAGATGTTTAGAGAGAATAAGGGAATAGTTTAGCGAGAATAAGGGAATAGTTGAGATGTTTAGAGAGAATAAGGGAATATAGTTTAGCGAGAATAAGAGAATAGTTGAGATGTTTAGAGAGAATAAGGGAATAGTTTAGATGTTTAGAGAGAATAAGGGAATATAGTTTAGCGAGAATAAGAGAATAGTTGAGATGTTTAGAGAGAATAAGGGAATAGTTGAGATGTTTAGAGAGAATAAGGGAATATAGTTTAGCGAGAATAAGAGAATAGTTGAGATGTTTAGAGAGAATAAGGGAATAGTTTAGATGTTTAGAGAGAATAAGGGAATAGTTCAGATGTTTAGAGAGAATAAGAGAATAGTTGAGATGTTTAGAGAGAATAAGGGAATAGTTTAGATGTTTAGAGAGAATAAGGGAATAGTTTAGCGAGAATAAGAGAATAGTTTAGATGTTTAGAGAGAATAAGAGAATAGTTGAGATGTTTAGAGAGAATAAGGGAATAGTTTAGATGTTTAGAGAGAATAAGGGAATAGTTGAGATGTTTAGAGAGAATAAGGGAATAGTTTAGCGAGAATAAGAGAATAGTTGAGATGTTTAGAGAGAATAAGGGAATAGTTTAGCGAGAATAAGGGAATAGTTGAGATGTTTAGAGAGAATAAGGGAATAGTTTAGCGAGAATAAGGGAATAGTTGAGATGTTTAGAGAGAATAAGAGAATAGTTTAGATGTTTAGAGAGAATAAGAGAATAGTTGAGATGTTTAGAGAGAATAAGGGAATAGTTTAGATGTTTAGAGAGAATAAGGGAATAGTTTAGCGAGAATAAGAGAATAGTTGAGATGTTTAGAGAGAATAAGGGAATAGTTGAGATGTTTAGAGAGAATAAGGGAATAGTTGAGATGTTTAGAGAGAATAAGGGAATAGTTTAGCGAGAATAAGAGAATAGTTGAGATGTTTAGAGAGAATAAGGGAATAGTTTAGATGTTTAGAGAGAATAAGGGAATAGTTTAGCGAGAATAAGGGAATAGTTTAGATGTTTAGAGAGAATAAGGGAATAGTTGAGATGTTTAGAGAGAATAAGGGAATAGTTTAGATGTTTAGAGAGAATAAGGGAATAGTTTAGATGTTGAGAGAGAATAAGGGAATAGTTTAGCGAGAATAAGAGAATAGTTGAGATGTTTAGCGAGAATAAGAGAATAGTTGAGATGTTTAGAGAGAATAAGGGAATAGTTGAGATGTTTAGAGAGAATAAGGGAATAGTTGAGATGTTTAGAGAGAATAAGGGAATAGTTGAGATGTTTAGAGAGAATAAGGGAATAGTTTAGCGAGAATAAGGGAATAGTTTAGATGTTTAGAGAGAATAAGAGAATAGTTGAGATGTTTAGAGAGAATAAGAGAATAGTTGAGATGTTTACAGAGAATAAGGGAATAGTTTAGATGTTTAGAGAGAATAAGGGAATAGTTGAGATGTTTAGAGAGAATAAGGGAATAGTTTAGCGAGAATAAGGGAATAGTTTAGATGTTTAGAGAGAATAAGAGAATAGTTGAGATGTTTAGAGAGAATAAGAGAATAGTTGAGATGTTTACAGAGAATAAGGGAATAGTTGAGATGTTTAGAGAGAATAAGGGAATAGTTTAGCGAGAATAAGGGAATAGTTTAGATGTTTAGAGAGAATAAGAGAATAGTTGAGATGTTTAGAGAGAATAAGAGAATAGTTGAGATGTTTACAGAGAATAAGGGAATAGTTTAGCGAGAATAAGAGAATAGTTGAGATGTTTAGAGAGAATAAGGGAATAGTTTAGATGTTTAGAGAGAATAAGGGAATAGTTTAGCGAGAATAAGGGAATAGTTGAGATGTTTAGAGAGAATAAGGGAATAGTTGAGATGTTTAGAGAGAATAAGGGAATAGTTGAGATGTTTAGAGAGAATAAGGGAATAGTTGAGATGTTTAGAGAGAATAAGGGAATAGTTGAGATGTTTAGAGAGAATAAGGGAATAGTTGAGATGTTTAGAGAGAATAAGGGAATAGTTTAGCGAGAATAAGGGAATAGTTTAGATGTTTAGAGAGAATAAGAGAATAGTTGAGATGTTTAGAGAGAATAAGAGAATAGTTGAGATGTTTAGAGAGAATAAGAGAATAGTTGAGATGTTTAGAGAGAATAAGGGAATAGTTGAGATGTTTAGAGAGAATAAGGGAATAGTTTAGCGAGAATAAGGGAATAGTTGAGATGTTTAGAGAGAATAAGGGAATAGTTGAGATGTTTAGAGAGAATAAGGGAATAGTTGAGATGTTTACAGAGAATAAGGGAATAGTTTAGATGTTTAGAGAGAATAAGAGAATAGTTGAGATGTTTAGAGAGAATAAGGGAATAGTTGAGATGTTTAGAGAGAATAAGGGAATAGTTTAGCGAGAATAAGGGAATAGTTGAGATGTTTAGAGAGAATAAGGGAATAGTTGAGATGTTTAGAGAGAATAAGGGAATAGTTGAGATGTTTACAGAGAATAAGGGAATAGTTTAGATGTTTAGAGAGAATAAGGGAATAGTTTAGATGTTTAGAGAGAATAAGGGAATAGTTTAGATGTTTAGAGAGAATAAGGGAATAGTTTAGATGTTTAGAGAGAATAAGGGAATAGTTGAGATGTTTACAGAGAATAAGGGAATAGTTTAGATGTTTAGAGAGAATAAGGGAATAGTTTAGATGTTTCTTCTGCTTTGCTCAAAGGGATTCTGCCCATATAGACAGATCTCTCAGTGATTCAGAGACTTCTCACGCTAGCTCTTGTATTTTTATCTTTAGATATTGTTTCACTTCAGATTTAATCAGGAATGGATTCTGTGCTTTCCTCATCACACGAACACAGAGGAAACGGTTCACATTTCTGTACATCTAAGCATAGACCCGATGCTCTTGACAAAACTGAAATAATGATCAGCGAATCTTTCAAAAACACGAATGTGTCCTCAGCAAACTGACTAAATCCATACATAATCGAAATGGTTATTCCTTTCAGTTGAGGATAGTTGACAATTATACCATATGAGTGCATATGAAATATTTGGAGAAATTAAACAACCCTGTCTAATTCCACGTTAGATTTCAATTATAGGAGTCAATTCCACGCTGTAAAAAAAATCCGTAAAAATCCGGTACAATGTACCATATTAATTTGAATGAATTTTCCGTATTTGTCTTTTACAGGACTTTTACCCGTATTTTGAAATTACGCATGGCATTGTGGGACCAAGAACCTCAGTCGGCGCGAAATACGATTTAAACGCCATTACATACAAGCTCGGAGAAGGATAAACCTCACGCTGCTGTGGTAAAACTTAAGATTTACATTTTGTTTTTGTTTTTATATATATGTTTTGCCTCATAACCTGGTTTAGTAACGCTAGTATTGCATTTTAGGTGCTATAAATCTGGCTCGTTTGTCAGATCCATCGCGTGTAAGTTAATGTCCTTGCACAATTATGTAGCATTGGTTCAGATTTAGTTGATATTTGTGAATGTATATGTTACTGTGCCCTTTATTTTTTTAATTATTAACTTGTATTTGTTGGTGGTGTCGTTTATGTAGAATTGTTCCGTGCTAAGCATGTAGGCCTATGTTGTAACGTAGTAACGTTAGCCTTAACGTTAGCTGGAGCAAATTAATTGCAACATTTGTTTGTGTTTTGACAGTTAGGGCCTTTGTCGTAACGTTTTTACTAATGAAATGTAAGTTGTCGGTACAACTTTTTTTATTTTTAATCTTGACAGATCGTGAATCGGTCATTCAGGTGAGCTGTGATTTACAGCAGTTAACGTTAGCTTAACGCAGTTTTTAAACGAAGCGTGCTGCTGATGATTGGTGCGCGATTAGATAAGGCAATTTTAATGTTATGTTGACTTGCGGTGTTTGTGAATTCAAATGCGTTTCATTGTCTGAATATCTGAAGCACTGCAGAACCCACAGACATGTTAACAATGTATTTTTCTTGTGTGGCCATAAAGATTATGGAAGAAAGTTTTCCTCGTTTAACTGCTTTGCTGTTCATATGTCACGAACACATCCAGACTGGAGGGCCACACAAACTTGGAACCGGAATGTGTCTGTTCAATTAACGTGTGGCAATGAGTTTCTGCAGTGCAGAATATGCAGATGTTAAAGGGCTTGTGTCTCACTTGAGTAGCCACATACAAGAGGGCTGACTGTAACTTGTCCTTTTGATGGATGTTCTAAGACTTTTAATGTAAAGACATCCTTTACATCTCATATTTCCAGATATCACAGAAGGTGGGATGTCACCCAGATAACACCTGTTCATCTATGTGAAGTTGCAGAACAGTCTTCTCCAGGTGAGGGAGCACATGATGTTGATAGCATAACGTCACCTGAAGAAATTGATGTGATTAATACAGACCAAAGTAACAATGAAGTGCAAGATGCCTACACAAACAGTCTAGCTCAGTTGTACTTGGGTTTGCAGGCTAAACAATTAGTTCCAACCTCCACAATTACAAAGATTGCAAATTAAATGAAATTCTTCAGGATATTCAACAGGAATGTACAATTGATGTGCTGTCTCGGGATCTTGAACAGTATGGTGTTTCTGCAGAGACCTTAAGATGTCTTGGGGAAAGTGCATATGAGCAGAGTCCTATGCACAAGGCCTTACATGCTAATGGTGCTTTAACTACCCACCATAGACGGTTGCAGTATTACAAAACATACTATAACTTTGTTCAGCCTGTTGAAGTCAACATGGTTCCAATGATAGAGGCCAGAAGAGGCACTATCATTACATTCCAATACTGAAAAGCCTCAGTGCACTGCTAAAGAGTGCAGGGCAACTCAGCAGAGCTTCAACCATCTTCATGTTCTGTGATTTCACTGATGGGCATGCCATTAGATCGAACGCCATGTTTGTGTCAGACCCAGACTCATTAAAGGTGATGCTTTTTCAAGACGCTTTTGAGGTGGCTAAACCTCTGGGATCTGCCAAGCAAAAGCGGATCAACCGATCAACTGTTGATCAAATACAGCTGGCACTACTCTGTATAGAGAAAGACTGTACATATTTTGGAGTGGAAGAAATTTTCAGTAAGCTTGTGTCAGACTTGTGCGAGCTGGAGGTAAAGGGCATATCTGTTGAGGGAAAGATACAGTATATACCGGCACTGTTGCATGCAAAAATGGGAGATAACCTGGGCTCCCACATGATTGGTGGTTTTACAGAAAATTTCAGCACTGCTGAGTATTTCTGTAGATACTGTCTAATGACAAGAAGTGAATTTCACTCTAACCCTCTCACAGTTGTCACTCAGAGAGATCCTGGTGATTATAATGAGTCTGTGCAGTTTTTGGAGAGACACCCTGAAGTTACCATGCATCAGGGCATTAAACACAACAGTGTTTTCAACAAATTGTCTAACTTCCACGTGTGTCACCCTGGATTACCACCCTGCCTAGCACATGATTTGTTTGAGGGTGTTGTTGATTATGACCTAGCGATGTGCTTGCACTACTTAATTAAAACGAAAAATGTGTTGCAGTTACGAGTCACTAAATGACAGACTCAGATCATTTCCTGGTGAAAGCAGCAACAAGCCAAATGCTTTACCCATCAAAGAGGCAAAGCTTGGAGGCCATGCGGCCCAAAACAGGTGGCTATTGAGGTTCTTGCCTCTTCTGGTGCATGACCGAATTGCAGATGCTGAAAACGCTACCCAGCAACAGCTCAGTTATGGCGCCCGCTTACTCCCGGTAGTTTCGCCGGATTCGTCTATAAATATTTCATGTAATGGCCAAAAAGGTAATGAAGTGATCAAAAAAGTATTTTGGTAACGCTTTAGATTACAGCCCGGAAAGTACTGCGTAATTAAAGCGATTTTACAGCGTAACCTTCGGTAATTATAGTGTACCTATAACGCACTTACAATATAAGTATAAGGGAACAATATTTTACGTTTGGGGAATAAAGGGGTAACATATACAAATATTTATACTGTAAGTATTATAGAACTAAGGGGTTCTTATTCTACTTTTATGATATAACAATCTTACATTTGGGAGCAATTTAGCGAGAACATACACTGCATACCTTTTTGTAATAATGGTGAACCAATACATACTGTATAGGCTTTTTAAAAATTACAGGGTACATATCTATGCATTTATACAGTAATCTATTTAACAAAAGTGCACTGAAAACGAAAACTATTGCAACTTTTGCTTAAATATTGGGGAAAGATACTCTTGTTTCATGTAGTGGTGCTTGTTACCCTCTTGTTCCATGTAGTTACAGGGTAAGTGTGACGTTGCGGGCTGTAAATTAAAGTGGTGGTTGTTACCCTCTTGTTCCATGTAGTTACTGGGTAAGTACAATAAAAATGCATACACACAATCGTATATCACTGACTCGGAAACCTTTATTTATTATACAAGCACCACTTACCCTGTAACCACATGAAACAAGATATATTTCCCGGTATATTTAAAAAAATTGCAATAGTCTTAGCTTTTCTTGCCTTGAAACATGTTAGCCCAAACTTAAACATCTGCACTTTTGCTATAAAAAAAAAAAAATATATATATAAAATAGATATGTACCCTGTCATTTTTAAAAAGCTTATACAGTATGTATTGCCTTGGTACACAATTATTACAAAAAGGTACGCAGTGTATGTTCTCGCTAAATTGCTCCCAAATGTAAGATTGTTGTATCATAATAGTAGAATAAGTTCCCCTTAGTTCTATAATACTTACGGTATAAATATTTGTTTATTTCTCCTGGTTGTTACACCGTTATTCCCCAAACTTTACATATTGTTCCCTTATACTTACATGCAAGTACTTTATAAGTACACTATAATTACAGAAAGTTACACTGTAAATTCCTCTTAATTACACAGTACTTTCCGGGCTGTAATCTAAAGCGTGAGCAGTATTTTCAACATGAAATTGTCATATAATGCAGGAAACACAGGAAGCAATCGCGAGTAATCCAATATTTATTGGTAGCACAAAATACAAAAGTTCAGGGTGCAGTGAGCCAGGTGGAGATGGGTGACGCAGGGACTTCGATGGTCAATACCGGTGACGTGAAGACAAACGGTGAGACGAACCAAATCCACACAGAAGACGACGAGCAGGAAACACCAGGCAGGAACACGAACCAGAAGACAGGGGAACATCAAACAACGATCTGACAAAGGTGAGAGAACAGCGGAGAGTTTATGAAGCGTGGTGAGATGAACTGCAGCTGGTGATTGTAATGATGAACAGCTGGAGCGGATCAGGTAATGACATACAGACACGCCCCTTGCACACGTGCACTCATACAACAACATAAACACAAGACTAGAAGGAACCAGCGAATACATCTACCGTGACAGTACCCCTCCTCCTAAGAACGCCTCCTGGCGTTCTCAGACTCCCTTACCTGCCGATTGTAATCATCGATAAGGGAGTGATCCAGGATGTCCCTAGCAGGAACCCAACTTCTCTCCTCCGGACCGTAACCTTCCCAGTCCACCAAGTACTGAAATCCGCGTCCCCTCCGCCTAGAGTCCAGAATACGGTTGACCGAATATGTGGTCTCCCCATCTACGAGCCGCGGTGGGGGAGGAACCGGGACAGGCGGATTAATGTGAGAATGAAAAACGGGTTTGATTTTAGATACATGGAACACGGAATGAACCCTCCTGTACGCAGGAGGTAGTTTGAGGCGGACTGCCACCGGACTAATAATCTTGGTGACAGGAAACGGGCCAATAAATTTGGGAGCAAGTTTATTAGAAACGGTGCGAAGAGGAATGTTCTTAGTTGAAAGCCACACTTTTTGACCAACGACGTATACGGGAGGCTTTGACCGGTGGCGATCGGCCTTGGCCTTGGTGCGCGCCCCCACCTGGAGTAGAGTCTCCCGGGCTCTAGTCCAGGTGCGGTGACACCTCTGGACAAAGGCGTGAGCGGAGGGAACCGCAACCTCGGATTCCAGACTGGGAAAAATAGGTGGCTGGTAACCTACACTACACTCAAACGGAGATAGGCCCGTCGCTGACACTGGCAACGTGTTGTGTGCGTACTCCACCATAGACAGTTGTTGGCTCCAAGACGAAGGATTTCTGGAAACCAAACATCGCAACATTCTCTCCAAGTCTTGGTTGGCTCTCTCTGTTTGACCATTGCTCTGGGGATGAAACCCAGACGACAGACTAACCGTCGCCCCCAGTAATTTACAAAATTCTCGCCAAAATTTGGACACAAACTGGGGTCCCCGGTCGGAGACCACGTCTATCGGGAGGCCATGTAACCGAAAGACATGATCTACGACCGTAGCCGCTGTCTCCTTAGCTGAAGGTAATTTGGGTAAGGGAATGAAATGTGCTGCCTTCGAGAATCGGTCCACCACAGTCAAAACTACTGTGTTACCCTGGGAGGGTGGGAGGGCGGTAATAAAATCTAGAGCGATATGGGACCAGGGTCTCGAAGGCACCGGCAGCGGTTGAAGTAGCCCATCTGGAGGTCGATTGGAAGACTTACCAGTGGCACAAACAGAGCAAGCCAAAACAAAATCGCGAATGTCACGAGCCATAAGTGGCCACCAGAATCGTTGCTTGACTAGAAATCCAGTGCGATTAATACCTGGATGACAAGCTACGTTGGAGCTGTGACCCCACTGGATAACGTCAGACCGTAAGCCCTCCGGCACAAATAATCGGTTCGGTGGACACCCGGGCGGAGGCGTTACCCCTTCTAAGGCCTCCTTGACCTTCGCTTCGACCTCCCATGTGAGTGTTGAAACAAATACGGTTTCGGGTAAAATACACTCGGGAGTGGACGGGCGACCGGAAAAATCAAATATACGAGAAAGTGAGTCGGGTTTGATGTTCTTAGAACCCGGACGATATTGGAGAGAAAAATCAAAACGACCGAAAAAAAGTGCCCACCGAGCCTGCCTGGAGTTCAATCTTTTAGCAGTTCTGATATATTCGAGGTTCTTATGATCAGTCCAGACGATAAAAGGTACCCCCGACCCTTCTAACCAGTGGCGCCACTCCTCCAACGCCAACTTGACTGCCAACAACTCTCTATTACCAATGTCGTAATTACGTTCGGCTGGAGATAAACGATGGGACAAAAACGCGCAAGGATGCATCTTGTCGTCTACAGGTGAACGCTGAGATAACACCGCCCCTACCCCCACCTCTGATGCGTCGACCTCCACCATGAACTGACGTGATGAATCAGGGGTGATTAAAATGGGGGCTGAAACAAAGCGGCCTTTGAGTTTCTTGAACACAGTCTCGGCTGTGTCGGACCACCTGAACGCAGTTCTGGGGGAGGTCAAGGCAGTCAGAGGCGCGACTAGCTGGCTGAAGTTGCGAATAAATCGCCGGTAGAAATTGGCGAACCCCAGAAACCTCTGCAGGGCCTTGCGGGAATCTGGACTTGGCCAATCCACCACAGCCTTAATCTTCTCAGGGTCCATCCGCATTCCCTCAGACGACACGATGTATCCTAGAAAAGGAACAGACTGTGCATGAAAATCGCATTTCTCCGCCTTGACAAAAAGCCCATTCTCTAGCAACCTCTGAAGCACTCGTCGGACGTGCTGCACATGCTCCTGGAGAGATGCAGAAAAAATCAATATGTCATCCAGGTAGACATATATGAACTGATCGATCATATCTCGCAACACGTCATTGACCAGTGCCTGGAAAACTGCTGGGGAGTTGGACAGCCCAAACGGCATGACCAAATATTCAAAGTGCCCCCTAGGGGTGTTAAACGCAGTTTTCCACTCATCACCCTCCCTGATGCGGACCAAATGATAAGCGTTACGTAAGTCCAATTTGGTGAAGATGGATGCTCCCTGCAACCTCTCGAAGGCTGAAGACATCAACGGCAAAGGATAAGTATTCTTTACCGTGATGTTATTCAGCCCTCGGTAATCAATGCAAGGTCGCAGAGAACCATCCTTTTTCCCCACAAAAAAGAACCCCGCCCCCGCTGGAGAAGAGGAAGGGCGAATGAACTTGGTTGCTAGAGAATCAGAAATATATTTCTCCATAGCCTCTCTTTCAGGAATCGAAAGCGAGTATAACTTGCCCTTAGGCGGAGACTTACCTGGGAGTAAATCTATTGCACAGTCGTAGGGACGATGCGGAGGGAGAGAAGCAGCACGAGACTTACTGAACACTTCCTTCAGGTCCAGATACTCCGCGGGCACGTTAGACAAATCCCCTGCTTCCTCCTGAAACACAGAAACAGGTACAGACGAACAAGCAGACACGAGACAAGACCTATGACATTCCTGACTCCACTCCAGCACAGATCTATGTATCCAGTCCACTCGGGGGTTGTGTTGAATGAGCCATGGGTGTCCTAGAACAATGGGTGCCAGGGGTGAATCCAGAATAAAAAATGAAATAGTTTCCGAGTGATTGCCAGAGGTGATGAGAGTGATGTCTTCAGTGGATAATGAGATGGTGGGAAGTCTTTGTCCGTTGAGTGCATGAACTGCAATCTGCTGTGGGAGGGGTTTGATGGGAATCTGAAATCTGCGTGCAAAATTATGGTCCATGAAATTACCTTCGGCTCCCGAATCCAACAGTGCTTGACAATCGTGCTGGTGGATTGACCATCTTAGTCTTACCGAGAGGAGGGTGGAGGTAGATCTTGTCGTGGATGAGGTCTTCCTGGCGGAGATCCCACCCGATAGTAGCCTCATGTTTACTATCGGGCTGGGCCTTTTACCGGACAGTTGTAGGCGTAGTGTCCGGCTCCTCCGCAGTACAGGCAAAGGCCCTGGGACCTCCGCCTCTCCCTCTCCTCCCGGGAAAGCCGAGCTCGACCCACCTGCATGGGCTCGTGATCGTAGACGGGGCTGACCACGTCCCTGCCGCTGGATCGTAGCCCGTCGGCTGCCTCAAATGTGCGGGTGGGCGTGGCTCGACGCTCGACTCTGGACAGCCGAGCGTCCACCCGCAGGGCCAGATCAATCAGTCCGTTGAGGGTAGTGGGAAGATCCAGGGCGTAGATCTCCTTCTGGACGTGGTCAGCCAGCCCATGCAGGAAGATGTCCCACTGCGCCTCCTCGTTCCATCCACACTCCGCCGCCAAGGTCCGGAACTCGATGGAAAACTCAGACACGGACCTCCTTCCCTGCCGTAGCTCGACCAGTGTTCTGGCCGCCTCCCTTCCAGTGACCGCACGGTCAAACACCAGTCTCATCTCGGCGGCGAGGGTCTGGAACGAGGCACAGCATGGACTTTGGTTCTCCCACACCGCCGTTCCCCAGAGTGCCGCTCTCCCAGTCAACAGCGTCAGCACAAACGCCACTTTGGCTTGCTCAGTCTGAAAAGTGTGAGGTTGCAATGCAAAGTGCATAGAACATCGCGTCAAAAAGGCTCTACAAAATGATGGTTCACCTGAGTATGCCTCTGGGGTGGGTAACCGGGGTTCTGACTGGGAGGGGCTTCCAGATGGTGCGGGAGGAACGGCCGGTGTGGGTGGCGCAGTGGGAGGTCGTAGGCGCTGGATCTGCTGGGTGAGCTCGGACACCTGCGTCACCAAGGCTTGCACTGCACGACCCGTATCTCCGATCTCCTTTTCTTGCGAGTCCATTCTACGGATGCTGTGATGGATGAATTCTTCGAGTGAAGATGATGAGGCGCTCGCTGCTTCCATTCCGTGGTCAGATCGTTCTGTCATATAATGCAGGAAACACAGGAAGCAATCGCGAGTAATCCAATATTTATTGGTAGCACAAAATACAAAAGTTCAGGGTGCAGTGAGCCAGGTGGAGATGGGTGACGCAGGGACTTCGATGGTCAATACCGGTGACGTGAAGACAAACGGTGAGACGAACCAAATCCACACAGAAGACGACGAGCAGGAAACACCAGGCAGGAACACGAACCAGAAGACAGGGGAACATCAAACAACGATCTGACAAAGGTGAGAGAACAGCGGAGAGTTTATGAAGCGTGGTGAGATGAACTGCAGCTGGTGATTGTAATGATGAACAGCTGGAGCGGATCAGGTAATGACATACAGACACGCCCCTTGCACACGTGCACTCATACAACAACATAAACACAAGACTAGAAGGAACCAGCGAATACATCTACCGTGACAGAAATGTTCTGAAAATGCAGATGCTCAGGTCAAAGACCATGTAGACTTAACCAAAAAGTGCTTAACACAGTAGAACAGTCATATGATTAGCTTAGATCAATCACAGAATCATAACAGAATCACAAATCACAGAAGACTTGAGTGACATTGATTTTCACCCAACTGTAAGATTTAAATGTAAATGTATTCATGCATTATACCCAGAGAACTGTGAATCAAACGTTATTCCTGCAAAGAGGAACTTGGGAGTCGTGTCAGGTATATGCTGTGCAGTTAAGGAATAGAAGAACTACAGATTCTACGCTCAAAAGACCACCGCAGAGACAGTGGTAGTGTTGGAAGCCATCGGGGTGAGGCTGTAATACTCTGTCGGACCAGCGTACACCTGAGAAGGACGGTGAGAGTGTATAGATGCTAAAGACCTGTGTGCTCATGTGTGATTGAGGCAGTGATAGTAGCTTTATTGAAGGGACACCCTCGCCACACTTCAGGGAAGTATTGCATTGTATTGTAAGTATTCGGGAAGGGACATTTATTACAGTTTTTTTAAATTGCTTATACACTAAAATTAAAACTTTCCCACTATTAGCAAAACCTTACACCCAAGGAGCAAAACACCAGCCTAGATTTGCACAATTGTAAGCACGTTGTCAGCTTCACCCTTTTTGCAAAACATTACACATAGTGATTTGTAAAACTCTACACACATTTTCACACCTTAGACACAGATAAGGATTGTGTGGTTACTTCCTTGTCATTACAAAGCCCCGGTTTGCCATTGACCACACTAATGAATGAATTGAATATGCACATCCATCAGGCGTGGAAGCACACATGTGCTAATTTGAAAACGCAGCACTCAGTTGTGCTATAAAAGGCAGCAGGTGAGTTCACCTGTCTTCAACGAAAATGGAAGGAGCTAGAAGAAGAAGAAGAAGAGTGAGAATAAGAGGGGGAGCTCAAAGAGGAGATGAAGGAGGTAGAGGAAGAGGAGAAGGAGGTAGAGGAAGAGGTGAAGGAGGTTGAGGAAGAGGTGAAGAAGGTAGAGGAGGAGGAGAAGGAGGTAGAGGAAGAGGTGAAGGAGGTTGAGGAAGAGGTGAAGAAGGTAGAGGAGGAGGAGAAGGAGGTAGAGGAGGAGGCCCAGGTAGAGGAAGAGGAGAAGGAGATAGAGGAAGAGGAGAAGAAGGAGATAGAGGAAGAGGCCTAGGTAGAGGAAGAGGTGAAGGAGGTTGAGGAAGAGGAGAAGAAGGAGGTAGAGGAAGAGGTGAAGGAGGTTGAGGAGGAGGCCTAGGTAGAGGAAGAGGAGAAGGAGATAGAGGAAGAGGCCTAGGTAGAGGAAGAGGTAGAGAAGGACTTGTAGAGTTGACATAACCTGAACAAAGAAGACGAGGAACCAAATTTGACTCAAGAAATCCGTGCAACACTATTGACCATGTTATCAACCATGGACTGACACCGATGGAAGCTGGACAAAGAGTTCAACCAAATCTCTGGTTGATACAGTAACTGAAGAGTTACAGTATTCTTGTTGCTTTTACAGTAGTTTTTCTTCAGAGTCAAACTGTATGTACTTCATGCAGTAATTTTTATTTGTCTACAGATTTTATTTTTTTCATTGATTTCATTGTTGGTTGATTACTGTAACTGATTATGGTAAGAAATACTGTAAATAAATACTTGAAATATGAGTCTGCAGAAATCAGTGTTGTGCAGTGCTTGGTAAGTTTATAGTAGGCCTATTTGTGTACATTCTCCCTATATCTCAAACTAATCATGAAGAATGTTGTTTGTTTGTCACAATTTTTTTTTCATCTAAATTATCCCTTACATAATGTCTGGCCAAAAATCTAGCACATGCTATTTCCTAAAAATAGTTTTTTTACAAGTGTGTTTTTTATTTATCACAGCAGTGTGAAACTGGTTGCAATAGTGTCTGATCATTGAGGACTGTGTTGGTTAAATGAAAACTAATAGCATTTTCACAAATATGTGTATATCTTTTGACTGAAGTGTGTATGTTTTGACAGAAGTGTGTCATTTTGCAAACAATCTAGGAATTATGCCAATTAAGTGTGGTGTTTGGATAATTGTGATTACATTTTGAAAAAAAGAACCCGGTTTTCAAAATTGCGTGTAAACAATTGAAAAAAACTGTAAAATAAAAATATTTGATTAAATTAACAACTGGAAGTTATTTGAATTGTCCGTGGTGAAGAAGTCAGATTAGTTGGTTGTATTTGTATTGAGAATTTCCACGACAGTCCCAATTCAGAGGCTGCATCCTTTGAATGTCGGGTTGTGCTTCAGTGGTGCTGCAATGATTACACGTTTAAATGCAACTACTATGTTTTAACTAACTCAAATCATTAGAGATGCAAATGTAAAAAAAAAAACATTGTTCTTATTTTTTTTAAAAGGCTCTGATGGTTACAAACAGCCTGCAGGATGATGGATGGGAACAGTTTCCTGTTTTCTGTAGCACTGACCTCCAGGTCTTCAGGGGTCTTTGGGAGGGGGATTATCTTCCTCCTAAGTGGGCTGAGGCACCCTGTATGCTGCCCCACTCATCCGAGGAAGGGGACTCGAGTTACATGCCCAGACTCGAGTTGCAAATTTAAGGACTTAAAACTTGCTTGACTAAATGAAGAAATGACTTGAGACTTGACTTAAACTGCATGGCTCGACAATGACTTAACAACTAAAGTAATTAAATGATTTGTTTAAATAAATCATTGCAACATCTATAGATAAACCAAATGTAAGCCACATAACCACTGACACCAGTGAATCAGAGTCTCCGTGATTACAAGACGTAGAACAAGCGCAGAAAAAAATCAGCACAGTGAGTGCGCCAAATATGGAGTTTTTTCTTTTGGATATAAACACTTTGAAACTGACCATAAAACAAGATTTATTTTATGTATGCATAATAATTGGCAAAACCAGGATATAAGACACAACCATCACAACCTCAAACTTCATCCACCACTTCAAAAAGGAAAGCTTTATTTGACTCATTTCTATAGAGAGAACAATTTCCGACCACGTAAACCCTGGAGATTGTTTTTTCCCGGGACTTTGAAATCAAGGCAAATTGTGTTTTTGTGCAAATTCTACAAGAAAGATAATGCAAAAGCATTAATGGTAAATTGTATGACATCAATTTCTTTCAGTAGATAGACTATGGTTCAAAGATAATACAAAGTGTTTTTCATTAAAAAAAATCGCTATTTTAATAGTATGAAAATGTTTGAAAATAAAAAAATTATGTTTCGATCATAAATTTACAAAAAAAACAAAACAAAACAAAAATTATATTCCGCATGGAAAAAACAGGGGCAGGGAAAAGCGGGGCCCTGATTAGCCAGGGTTGACTGTATATATATATTTTTAAATAATATGCATTATACTCACCAAAACTACTGAGTATTTGAACACAAAATCCACCCTCTTTTCTTTCCTCAAGAAGACTTCAATTACTCTGTTGTACAGGTTATCTGCGTTTCAGTTCCAAAAATAAGTCTTTTTCTATCGCAATGCTGAAAGTCGAGTCTGTCCAGTCTTATTTCTGGCATGTTTTAATTTGCTTTAGGGCTGAGAATATCCACTCGACAGAAGCAGCGGACACAGTGATAGTCACTGCCAAACATGCCAATGTGTACAGCTGCCCCATGCTCTCACCCAGATTTTTCTGCTGAAGAAAACCAGGTGCCACACGAGGAAGACACCGCTGGCAAATTTCGTCAAGTAGTTGCATGCGCCTAGTGGATCTAGAGAAAAGTGCATGCCATTTAGGTGGGCAAAAAAGATCTTTTATTCCTTAAGCTTTGAGGCCCCTTGAGTCAGTACTAAATTCAGCCGATGTGCATAGCATTATATGAATAAGGCCATAGGTGCCCTCTCCTTAACTTTAGCCTGCACACCATTTAGTCCAGATGACATGACTGCTGCGCCATCAAAACACTGTGCCACAACTTTATCCAGACATTCATATTCCTCCAAGAAACGGACAAGGGCAGCAATATCATCGGCTTCCTTGCCACCAGTGCGAGCTGCGCTGCGTTTCTCACGTCTGTCATCTCGTCCACCATAACAGCGACAAAGGGTGCTTTATTAATCTCCCTTTTTATCTCTTCTCCCATAACTTCAGCAATAGCATTAATCAGGTCGTTTTGTATTTTGCCTGATGTCCCACAAAACACTTTGTTAGTGGACAGGTGGTAATGTAAGTCTGTTTCAGCAAAAGAAAAGAAAGCAGCTCCAAATACTTGCCTCTATTTGTGGATCCAGCGCTTTCATAGTGAAACTCTAGAAAACTCCAGTTATATTCAGCCTAAAGGATCCTACTCACCTGTCTACTCGGGATGAGGACCAATGGCAAAACTGATGGAGGGTGGAACCAGGATGGAGACAGAGACCTGACTGACAGAGGTGGAGCTGTGGAAAGTGGAGACCCAGACAAAGCAGAAGAGCCGAATAGACCAAGCAACACCGATGGATGTGGAGATCGAAGCGGCGCGACAGTGTTGGAAGAGATGATCATCCAACTCACTCCAGAGGACAATCTTCAGAGTGGACAACAGGTGGGAAAGCTCAAGGAACTCCTCCACATAGTTTCTAGAAGGTGGCCGTCTTGTGAAAGGGAGAAAAGCAGGTCAGCAGGGTGGTTGTTGGTCACGTCTTCTGTCACATCTTCCAACAGTTATCAGCGGGAGCTACCACCTATGTGCTGTGGCTGAGTGGCTCCTCCCTCACAGTAGGCAAAGTGGATGAAGACACTATCGTCCCTCAGTCACAGCCTCCCAAGCCTAATCCAGTCCTCTTGGTGCCGTCGGTCATCTCAGAGACACAACAACCACTCAAAAGAACCACTGAACCACAGCCAATCACTGCCACAGAACCCAAGCTCAAACAGTCCCTTACCCCTCCCACCACAAACACAGAGTCAGAGCCCACCGCAGACCCAGAACATGATCCAGAGCCAAACGAGTCAAGAGCCAAGTCTAGTTCTTCACTGCTGTTTAACTCCAAGTCTCTTACATCTCCGCTGGTCCTTCCTAGCCACAATTGTCCTACATCTCCGCTGGTCCCGACCAGCTTCAAGTCTTCTATGTCTCCGGTGATCCCACCCAGCCTCCCTCTCCCACCTCCTCTACCAAAGACAGCCAGTCCTTCTGCCCTGCCTCCGTTGGTTCCTTTCAGTCCCTCAGCTCCCCTCTGTTGGCTCCACTCTGCTGCTTGGATCTGCCTCAGGTCTTTCGGTCTCCACCACCTCCTTGGCAAGGTGATCCCCTGGCTAAGCCTCCAGCCGGCGAGCCCATTACTCCACCTCGGCCCGTCGACCAGTCTGCTCCACTTTGCCTCCTCCCTCCCTCGGCTCCACATGAGACCTTCGTCCTCAAGGCTATACCGGGTTCCCTCGTCCCTCGGGCTCTGCCTTGGTCAGTTGTTTCTCTGCCTGCACCATGGACTTCCGGGCCTTCAGCTGCACTTCATCCATTAACCCCTGTAGCTCCATACGGCTCCGCCATCCCTCTGGCTCCGCATTGGTCCTCAGTCCCACCGGCTTTGCCTCAGTCTTCCAGCAGCCTGGCTCCAACTTGGATGCTCATCACTGTTGTTCTTCTTCGGTCTTCAGATCCATCAGTGTCACTTGGTCTCGATGGTTTTTCTGCTTCGCCTGGGTCTCCACCTTACAAAGCTTCACCTCTGTCAGTCAGGTCTCTGTTTGCATCCTGGTTCCACCCTCCATCAGTTTTGCCATTGGTCCTCATCCTTGCTTTAGCCTGGCTCGCTCTATGGTGTTTTCCTTTACCAACTGGTCTTCAATGTGGTTTACAGATCTTTACCCACTCTACTGACCTGAAAAATCTCCTTGTGAAACTCCAGCAATATTCGTGACAACCTGCTTTCTCAGCGAGTAAAATATTAGTCGTAAGTGTGTCAAAATTCTAAGAATGACGCAATTTTATCTACTCTCATCTACTCTTTGAATGTTTGCGCTTGCAGTTGTGTCTGTCCTCTTGCAAGACAGATACAGTCTCAGTATCTTTACCTTTCTCATTTCATATTGTTCACCTACTTTTGTTTGTGGATCTAGTTTTTCTTCTGTGAAGTCTCTCAATTTCATCTCAAATTCATTTATATCCCCTAGTTTATTTTTTCCATTTGGAAAGAACAGCTTCTTGCCATACTCCAAAAGTTCTGGCATTGTAGCACTGTTTAAAGCCTTTAAGTGTCTGGTTCCACCACCCCGTTTTTCTTTTATTTGGACAAAGAAGCCACGGACCTCTTCAAACAGTCCCATCTGGTAACTTCACTCAGTTCTTTGGGCATTTGTTTTTCTGAATGATTATCACAATGCTTCTTTAATTAATCATTTATTATCCCGTTCATTATTTATTTTGATTTGAAGACCAACAGATGGTGCAATTTCGCTTTGATTCCTGCTTTTTCAAGTGGATATTATCATAAATTATTAATATGTATTTTCTGCCACTAAAACATTTTTGTTAATATCTTTACAATGTGAAGCTGAACTGTCTTGTGTACGGTGTATGGTCCTTAATCAAAATGGCATTAAGGAATATACTGCATATACTGCATGTTTCCACTGAAAAAGTGACAACCTAAGTTTGCTTCATGTGAAATTTTAATTAATAGGTTTTATTAAAAAAAAAAAATTAGGTTACTTAAAGGAGAACTCCGGCACAAAATGAACCTTTGGTCTAATAAAACATTGGTACCTAGTCAACCGTTCTCTTGAGATTTGTTTTCATGATAATCGAATGTAAAGAGTTTTATCTCTAAAAACTGTTTAGCATATAACACTAGCAATGGGGGCATATAATAAGTAAAAAGAAATCGCTAGTTAATACCACTAACAAGGCTCAAAATAGCCCCACACGAACACAGTAACATAATGAGGGTCCCTACATGCAAAACGAAGCATTGAGAACGTGGTTTGACTAGTCGAAAGCGAGGGTACGGTTTATGAACTTGTGGGTACAGATTGCAAAAACTGAAGGCAAGGTTTACAAATCTGAGAGCGCGGATTAGGAACTCGTGGGCACGATTTGTTAAACCAAGGGAACAGTTGGAGAATTCGTGAGTACGGTTTATAAACTGAGCGGACGGATTGCAAAACCGTCGCCACAGATTGTTGTTTTTTTCTCCGACAGGTGACTTCCCGGGCTCCGTATATTTGTGATTATTTTGCACAACACAAAGCAATTTTTTAAAATAAATTTAAATATTGTTTCAATGTCTTAATTAAATTATTTTATTATAATTGCATGAAATAATTGGTGTCATTCTGCCGTGATTACTCTTTCAGGCTCACTATTGGCTGATTTAGAGGTTGAGAGCGGCCATTTTTTGGGTTGACATCATTATAGTCCTTAGATCGCAACACTTAAAAGGTGCAGTGTGTAAGAATGACAACTAGTGGTCGAAAACGGCACTGCAGTCTAATTAAAAATATCGGAGATCGTTGTTTCTCCCGCCTCCTCAGACTCGACGCTCACGCGGGTCGCCAGTTTGATCACGCAACAGGAACGAGCGCAATGGACAAGAAAACGGGCAAATTGTCAACGTGCAGAATCACAGATCAAAACAAAAACAAACATTCCAGCCTGGAAACGCACATTTCAAAGTAAAATAACTGGCATGTTTCCTCAATATATGCAGACATATTACGGTATTTTTATGCTTTAGTAGAGTGAAAAAGTTACATACAGCACATTTAACTGTCGCCTCAGTCAGCCTTAGACTTTGCTGTTTAGCATCTTTATAGATATATTCTACTCAGTAAAAAGTAAGACTTGTTTATAGGAATTGTTTTGATACTCAAGTCAAAGCTAAGTCTATTCTTAAGAGTATTTCTGAGAAGTTTTATGGCCCCAGATGTATTCAAATCATTCATCTTGCTGAATCAAATCAGGAGACAAATGAAACTAGCAGGGTAAAGATCAACAAAAACTTTAATAATTAATTGCCATATTATATTAATTTATTGTGATAGTATTGTCTTTTGTACTCAATGTTTGCACCTCTTCAAAAGAAAAAGTGAAGTGTGGCTTCAAGTCAAGGAAGAAAACACTATTCGAAACATTTATATAAAAAGTCTACTTTAATGCAATTTAGTTTTTTACAAATGTTTACAGAGGAAGTTTTTAGAGGGTTTATGGTGATTACTGCAGAATAAGAATAAACACATTGACAAGTGCATTTAAGTGCATTACAGCACCGTCCGGCTCCCGACTCTGGTTCTGCAACCTGGCTATTAAGTCTGACATCACACTGCATCATTTCCGGGTCCAAACGCACCTTCAAATCCCAAAAGCAAACAACAAATGGTGCTAATATACACTCATGGTGTTCTGTAGTGCTACTGAAAAATCATGATCCTAGCCTTCATCTCCATACCGAGATCTCAGATGTCCAGACAGTAGTTATTCAAGCACTGCTGTCCGGGAGGCCGTGAGCCCAGAGGGGACAGGTCACAGGGGACAATTTTGTTGCGGATTTGAAATGTTCAAATGTGAATTTGGCTAGCAGTTTTTCAGATTTCAGGATTTTCCCATTGAAGTGGATATGAGTTGGTCTTGTTGCCCGGAGGAGTTGCAAATATGGCAGCAGAGTGAACAGATGAAAGGGACCAGGATACAGTATTCAACAAGTCACGTCTTAACCAGTGGATTATGTACCATTAAACAAACACCAGGTCTAATGCTTATAAATGACCCACTACTGATAACCATTTTAAAACATATGGTCATTATAAAAAAAAAAAACTACTGGAGTTACCTAGAAATAACTTCTCTGTATAGAGTGCAGCACTAGTTTGTAGTGTGAAACAGGCGCCAGAAAGTCAATGGCAGACATGAGGAAACTGCGAGTGCTTTATTCTGAATGAGCTTTAGTGCTTCTTCACGCTGGAGCCTTTAACGTTGAGCTCATGGTAATGGGTTTGATTTTCTGCAGCTGCTTTGCCATTTCTGTGAACACAAAATAGTAAAGAAACATTTTTATATTAAACAGGACGAATTGCATTTCAGTGCAACCCTAGATTCTCTTTCAGATGTGACCTTTAACATTATGGTGTCATGTAATATGGCTGTGCATGTATCAGCTGGTTAGTTCAGCTATTTAAGGAACATTAACTACTGGCAAACGTTCTGCCATCCTGCAGTTCAGCACAGTGATACGAGCCACCCGCCCTTCATGAATCTCACACCACCAACATTATAACATACATTATAACATTGTTTTATCCGAAAACTTGTTTGTTTTCAATCTTTAAAGGAGATTTTGAATTCAATGTGGAGTCTTGGACAAATCCGTTTGGCTAATCGTCCAAGGTTAGTTATTTAATATTAGTAAGTTATCTAAAAGCCATACATTACTGTTACTGTCTTATCAAGATTTCCTAACAGAAAGTCAAAAAGAAAGCAAGACTCTGTGTCACTCTGTTTATTTCTGTTATGAACTTTTCTAGGATTAAAGGAATTTTCTCAGCAAAAACTATCCACCTGTTTCTGGGGGGCGCTACTGTAAAAAATAAAGTGGGTGCAACTTCCGGTCAGGCGGCGGAAGTAGCATACCAATGGTATTTTGTGTGCTATTTAGCGAAGAGGCTAGGTGTTTTTCAGATAATATTTTACTATTTAAAATAAGTCGCAAACCTTTATGAGAGATGTCGTTACGGAGCTCAGGGACAACATGTGCTGTTCGCGGTTGTAAATAGGCCTATAACCGGACTAAACTAATTCAGTGGCAAATTGTATTATCCAACAATCTTGGACTAAAGATTTTAAGTGAAGGCTACTGTGAAGCAACATATTCAGAACATGAATGACACACAGTAAACATTTCATAGTATATCTAATATAATATAGGCTATATATATATTTCTCAGGTCTGTAAGGCAAGTAGACGCTGAGTTTCGGTTCATTTATGAGACGAGCTGCAGTTCAGGCGCCAGCGCCTCCGTGTCTTGATTATTGTCTGCTATATTTACCGCTACTTATTATTTATTAAATCCAGGTAAATTGTTGATGAAACATTGATTGAAATTAAGATACAATTAATACAAAACGAAATTAACTTTAAATAAAGGCTCAGTGCTTTCAAAAAGTTAAAGTTTTTTTTTTGTGTCACCCTCGTGTATTTCCCTCATATTAAATACAAAATGCATGTGCTATATATTTCTAATGTCTGGACTCCTTTATTGATATGATATGATATATGTATATAAACCGAGGTTTCAATAGCCTAAATGCATTTTCGGAGAATTTATATTTTGACTGCAAATGTCACGTCCATAATGCTGGAATCGCCCAATTTTAAATAATTTATCCTCAACTAGTTTTGTGGTGTAGGTCTACAAATTGTATAATGTTAACTTCAAATAATACAAATAGTAAAGATATGGTAGCTATATTGGATCTGGACGGGAAGGATATCTCTGGGAGTGGGAAGGGCGTATCGTGATTCTGCCTTCCCTGACCGCGACACAGGTCCGTGGATCTGAGTATCGCGATTTCGGTTTTATTTAACATGATTCTTTTTTATTACTATTTAGGAACAAACAAGGGTCTCTGTTTAAAAAACGCCGACTCGCACCGGCAGTCCAGAGCACCGCAGCGCATATCTTCAAGTTTAGCCATAACCGAATGTCCAGTTTAACTGCCACAAGTTGATCTTGTAATAAAGAACTCATCGTGGAAAAATACGCTGTATTTTTGTATTTTCATTGCATTTGTAATTGATAAAAAGTTAAACAAATTAAATAATACATTTTAGTATAAATATTAATGATTAATCGATAGTCGAATGAATGAATGAGTGTCACGTTTCGCTTGTTTACTTCGAACCGGAAGACGCACCCACTTTTGACGCAAGGCCTCATGGGACGTAGGAAACTTGTGGATAATCACTGGCTTCCTGCAACAGTTGTACGTGTGTCTCTCTCATGAACGCGAGTACGGCTGTTGTCTGAAGCCAGTGATTAAAGTTGTAAATATGGATACTTTTCTTCGCTTCAGAAGGCCTTTATTAACCCCTGGAGTCATATGGATTACTGTTATGATGGACAGATGCGCAGTTACCATTCACTGTCATTATAAAGCTTGGAAGAGCAAGGATATTTTTTAATATAACTCCGATTGTATTTGTCTGAGAGAAGACAGTCATATACACCTAGGATGGCTTGAGGGAGAGTAAATCATGAGCTAATTGTCATTTTTGGGCGAACTATCCCTTTAAAATGCCTCCAGATTAAAAGCACACACAGTTCACCTGATATGAAATGGCAGCAGCATCAGAAGTGTGTGTCGTGTGCCCCTGTCTCTGACCTGCGAGTCTCCTGTGGTCCTGTGATGGCTGCTCGGTGCACGGCTCGATGTCTCGGGGCTTCCAGGCGGGACATGGGCGCAGAAACATGGAATCTGGACACCTCACGCTGCCATTCATCATCAAAGGATTGGGCCTCCGCTGAAGAGACCAAACACAAGGCCAGCGTCACAAACAGTGCCTGCAGGAGCTAATGGCCCTGATATACTTCACAGAAAAATCAATCAACTGGTGTGATGTCGTTTTGAACAAAATCAGGCCGAAAGGCAGTTTGTTTGGAGCTCGTTTCAGGAGCACTTTGGGAAAACAAATATCCATTTGGACTTGTTTGTCAGTTGTCTGTAAGGTGAAAATCTGATTTCTTAGAAATGCCATTTTGGCATAATACTTTTTAGGTGTAAGGATTTATTAAAATCATTTATGCCAAGTATAAGTAAAGTGAATATTTTTCTTGACATTTTATTTTAACCACATTTTTTCTGAGCATTTGCTTAAGAGTAGTAAAAAAACATGCATTGAATGTGTTTGTCACTGCTTGCTTATCCTTCTTTCCATGTTTACTTCACCAGAGAAACCTTGTCACTTGTTTGTCTCTTCAAATCAGTCCTCACTTTCATCCATGTTCTGGAAGTCCTGGTTGAGTTCTTTCTCCCCGGTTTTCCTGTTCTCTTTCCTCTCGATGACGTGGCCTCTGTCCTGAATGTGATGGCCAATGGACATCTTTTCTTGTCCACTCTCCGAGTCCTTCAGACTCTTCCTGGTCTCCTTTAGCTGAAAACACCATACATGACTTCCTAATGTTGCTCAACATGTGTGTTTGGATGTTTGAGAGTGATTGAGAGCAGTACTCACTCCTCCGGGAGCACAGCGGGTCTGAGATGAGGCCTGGAACACTTTTGGGGCCTCGTTTCCCATTTTAGAGTATGTCATGACAGAGGAGGAGGAAAACGAGTGGCTGTTGGAGTCTGACGCCATGTTTTCCTGAAAGAAACAGTTACAAAAACATCTGAGAAACTGTCCACCAATAACTGCAGGACACTGAATTCAGCCTAGTATTCATGTGTGACTGATTCATCAGTGTAATTACTGACCAGGTGTTCGTATGTGTGGTGAAAGATACATATACACGACAAAAAAACATTTTTATTTGAAATTTTAAGAAAATATGATATAAAAAAAGAATAGTTTCTATTTAAATCATAAATCACTTTTTTAATGTCACATGTGCCATGGTGAGTGAAAGTCTTGAGAGCGCACAGATTACAATTAGACACTTTACAATATATACACAATAAATATACAAAAGGTTCAGACAATACACAATTATACACGTAATACAGCTGCAGATGTGCAGTGATAAGTAGGTGATGGCAGAGTTGATTAATGTGTTAAAGTGCAGTGATTGCAGCATTAGAGTCCAGTTTGGTTGAAATAGTGCTGATGGAGTTTAAAGGAATCCTATATTATGCCGTTTTATGAAGTCTTGAATTTGTTTTTGGGGTGTACTAGAATATGCTTTCATGCTTGATTGTTCAATAAACACTTTATTTTTCACATATTTTGCATTATTACAGAACTTCTCTCCCCGTTTGTCGCGAATGTGCTCTCTAGTTCCTGTTTCGATGAAGCCCCTCCTTCCGAAATACGAAAAGTGCTGTGATTGGTTAGCTGGCCCAGTGTGTTGTAATTGGCAGCGCTTCACGTGTGATCACGAATCTGTTTGATCTGCTCAGGCGTAAATATTAAGGATGGCTTCAATTTCAAACCATTTCGAGCCCGATTTAGACCCTGACAATGTTTAGTAACAAAAGGATTGTGCTGAACGGATTTCATGCACGGATTTCACTTGACGTTTCAGAGTGGGATGTTTTTTTGTAATTTTCTTATAGATTTTAGATACAATGTTATGATATTCATGATATTTGTCGGGAAACTATGGCAATACAAAGAGTAATCGATCACAAAATCATGGATAATTTTTCCTAGTGAACGTGGCGAACAGTCTTACAAAACCAAGAGCTTACAAAAGCTATAGTAAACACTACATCAATACTGTAATGTTAGTTAGCAGGCTAGCGGAGACAAAGCTTTGCCCTTCGTCTACATCATAGAAACAACATAAAACTTATAATTGGAACTTAATAGAAAACACAACTACAAATAATAAGACATACATACTTAAGTTGTGATCCAAAAACCTGGCCGCCACACGTCTCGTCACATTTGAATTTTACTTTGTAACATGTTAAATATGAATATTTTTCTTACACAAACTCATTGTTTTGTTTCAGAAGGCCTTTATCAACCCCCCGGAGCCGTTTGGAGTTTGTTTATGATGGATGACGAACCACTCTAAGTTCGTCAGCCATAGGAAGGTCAAACTAATTCGTTTTTGAAGCCATTATCCATGCATTTCCGAATAAGGTATTCAGCTTGAGGATCATCCCTAATACTCAGGACTAATTATTCTTCAAAAGTAATGGAATGTTTAATGAATCAGGATAACTGAATTGCCTGTAATTCCCATTCCTACTGTTACTTTGAAAATCAGCTCATTATAAAAACCCATTTTAAAAGAGCAGCATGTTTCCACAACCTTGCATGTGTTCAGTTTATTAAGTTGAATCGGTGGCAAAAGGTGCATATAAACTTGCTGACACTGTGGTTCATAGAGTATTGAAGAGATGCTGGTAAAATATGAGAACAGAGAGGTCAGACTTACAAAGTTTCTGTGCATCGCCTCCATCCTGTTCCTCATGCTGTCTATCATAGAGAAAGGATTGCCAAAGAAATCCAGCTCCTGTTGACATTTATCACACACATTTAGTGACACAGCAAAGAACAGATTCAACTACTGCCATCTAGACAGCAGTTATTCAAAGGAAATGTACTTGAGTTTGTATCATCACTTAATTTCCCTAAATTGTCCTTAAATCACAAATGTTATTTAAACTATGTTGTATAATAACTTTTATTTAGAGTTAAAATATTACACTAAAAGCTAACTGTGTGAAGCTGTGATGTTCACTGGCCTGTGTGAAGTTGCATGAAGTTGTGCTATCAGACATGAAATGCATTAGCAACTTCTTCTTCTTCTCTCATGTGATATATTTCCAAGTGAAACAAGAAAGAAATTGGATGGTGGGGAAAAAGAAGCTTCGCGCCGTCACGTAATGGCCACACGCCAGACTCTCTTTACGCCATGACCGCCACGTCAGTGTCTCACAACGTCATGGCCACCACATCAGAGTCTCGTCACGTCATGGCCACACGCCAGACTCTCTTTACATCATCGCTGCCACGTCAGTGTCTCGTCACGTCATGGCCACACGCCAGACTCTCTTTACGTCATGGCTGCCAAGTCAGAGTCTTGTCACGTCATGGCCACACGCCAGACTCTCTTTACGTCATGGCTGCCACATCAGAGTCTCATCACATCATGGCCAGACATTGTGGCCTAATATTAATACGCTAATATTAGTGTCTTTGTTTATCCCGAGGTTTTACCGCAGCCTGCCGGATCCAGGCCGTGTCCAGATCTGACGAAGGAGATCCGCCTGGACCCGATGACAATGCAGTGCTGAAGTGTCCACTATCCTCTCCCTATGGAGGATCCCTTTCCCACTCTACAGATAAAGCGTTGTGAATTCCAGCTCGCGTACCCCGAAGTGATAAAATAAAACAAAATTCTGTATCAAAATTTATAGGCAAGAAAAGTAGTTTGTTTAGGCTGGGTTGTATGAATTATAAACCTGCGCACATATTTTAAAAAGCACATAACTATAGAATCCATTCTGAATGAGCATGTGAACGCCGTCAGCGTTAATCACAGGTTCGCGTTTAAAGTCTGATCATTTCGACGGAGGTGAATCAATCAAAGTTAACTTTAGCTGGAAATAACATTATTCAAGAACCGCTATAATGCCAAAACAATCTGTTACCTTAAATTATATGTTTATCTCTGTAAAGCTGCTTTGAAACAATCCATTGTTAAAAGCGCTATATAAATGAAGATGACATGACATGACGTCAGAGTCTCGTCACGTCATGGCCACACCCCAGACTCTCTTTACGTCATGGCTGCCAAGTCAGAGTCTCGTCACGTCATGGCCACACCCCAGACTCTCTTTACGTCATGGCTGCCAAGTCAGAGTCTTGTCACGTCATGGCCACACGCCAGACTCTTTTTACGTCATGGCTGCCAAGTCAGAGTCTTGTCACGTCATGGCCACACGCCAGACTCTTTTTACGTCATGGCTGCCAAGTCAGAGTCTTGTCACGTCATGGCCACACGCCAGACTCTTTTTACGTCATGGCTGCCAAGTCAGAGTCTTGTCACGTCATGGCCACACGCCAGACTCTTTTTACGTCATGGCTGCCAAGTCAGAGTCTTGTCACGTCATGGCCACACGCCAGACTCTCTTTACGTCATGGCCGCCACATCAGAGTCTCATCACATCATGGGCACACGCCAGACTCTCTTTACGTCATGGCCACACGCCAGACTCTCTTTACGTCATGGCTGCCAAGTCAGAGTCTTGTCACGTCATGGCCACACGCCAGACTCTCTTTACGTCATGGCTGCCACGTCAGAGTCTCGTCACATCATGGCCACACGCCAGACTCTCTACATCATGGCTGCCACGTCAGAGTCTTGTCACGTAATGGCCACACGCCAAACTCTCTTTACATCATGACCGCCACGTCAGTGTCTCGTTACGTCATGGGCAGACGCCAGAGTCTCGTCACGCCATGGTCACACGCCAGACTCTCTTTACGTCATGGCCGCCACGTCAGTGTCTCGTCACGTCATGGCCACACGCCAGACTCTCTTTACGTCATGGCCGCCACGTCAGTGTCTCGTCACGTCATGGCCACACGCCAGACTCTCTTTACGTCATGGCCACACGCCAGACTCTCTTTACGTCATGGCCGCCACGTCAGTGTCTCGTCACGTCATGGCCACACGCCAGACTCTCTTTACGTCATGGCCACACGCCAGACTCTCTTTACGTCATGGCTGCCACGTCAGTCTCGTCACGTCATGGCCACACGCCAGACTCTCTTTACGTAATGGCCACACGCCAGACTCTCTTAACGTCATGGCTGCCACGTCAGTCTCGTCACGTCATGGCCAGACGCCAGACTCTCTTTACGTCATGGCCACACGCCAGACTCTCTTTACGTCATGGCCGCCACGTCAGTGTCTCGTCACGTAATGGCCACACGCCAGACTCTCTTTACGTCATGGCCACACGCCAGTCTCTCTTTACGTCATGGCCGCCACGTCAGTGTCTCGTCACGTCATGGCCACACGCCAGACTCTCTTTACGTCATGGCCACCACGTCAGTGTCTCGTCACGTAATGGCCACACGCCAGACTCTCTTTACGTCATGGCCACACGCCAGACTCTCTTTACGTCATGGCCGCCACGTCAGTGTCTCGTCACGTAATGGCCACACGCCAGACTCTCTTTACGTCATGGCCACACGCCAGACTCTCTTTACGTCAAGGCCGCCACGTCAGTGTCTCGTCACGTCATGGCCACACGCCAGACTCTCTTTACGTCATGGCCACACGCCAGACTCTCTTTACGTCATGGCCACACGCCAGACTATCTTTACGTCATGGCTGCCACGTCAGTCTCGTCACGTCATGCCACACGCCAGACTCTCTTTACATCATGGACACACGTCAGAGTCTCGTCACGTCATGGCCACACGCCAGACTCTTTTTACGTCATGGCTGCCGAGTCAGAGTCTTGTCACGTCATGGCCACACGCCAGACTCTCTTTACGTCATGGCCGCCAAGTCAGAGTCTTGTCACGTCATGGCCACACGCCAGACTCTCTTTACGTCATGGCTGCCACGTCAGAGTCTCGTCACATCATGGCCACACGCCAGACTCTCTACATCATGGCTGCCACGTCAGAGTCTTGTCACCTAATGGCCGCCACGTCAGAGTCTCGTCACGTAATGGCCACACGCCAAACTCTCTTTACATCATGGCCGCCACGTCAGTGTCTCGTTACGTCATGGGCAGACGCCAGAGTCTCGTCACGCCATGGTCACACGCCAGACTCTCTTTACGTCATGGCCGCCACGTCAGTGTCTCGTCACGTCATGGCCACACGCCAGACTCTCGTCACGTCATGGCCGCCACGTCAGTGTCTCGTCACGTCATGGCCACACGCCAGACTCTCTTTACGTCATGGCCACACGCCAGACTCTCTTTACGTCATGGCCACACGCCAGACTCTCTTTACGTCATGGCCGCCACGTCAGTGTCTCGTCACGTCATGGCCACACGCCAGACTCTCTTTACGTCATGGCCACACGCCAGACTCTCTTTACGTCATGGCTGCCACGTCAGTCTCGTCACGTCATGGCCACACGCCAGACTCTCTTTACGTAATGGCCACACGCCAGACTCTCTTAACGTCATGGCTGCCACGTCAGTCTCGTCACGTCATGGCCAGACGCCAGACTCTCTTTACGTCATGGCCACACGCCAGACTCTCTTTACGTCATGGCCGCCACGTCAGTGTCTCGTCACGTAATGGCCACACGCCAGACTCTCTTTACGTCATGGCCACACGCCAGACTCTCTTTACGTCATGGCCGCCACGTCAGTGTCTCGTCACGTCATGGCCACACGCCAGACTCTCTTTACGTCAAGGCCGCCACGTCAGTGTCTCGTCACGTCATGGCCACACGCCAGACTCTCTTTACGTCATGGCCACAAGCCAGACTCTCTTTACGTCATGGCCACACGCCAGACTCTCTTTACGTCATGGCTGCCACGTCAGTCTCGTCACGTCATGGCCACACGCCAGACTCTCTTTACGTCATGGCCACACGCCAGACTCTCTTTACGTCATGGCCGCCACGTCAGTGTCTCGTCACGTAATGGCCACACGCCAGACTCTCTTTACGTCATGGCCACACGCCAGACTCTCTTTACGTCATGGCCGCCACGTCAGTGTCTCGTCACGTCATGGCCACACGCCAGACTCTCTTTACGTCAAGGCCGCCACGTCAGTGTCTCGTCACGTCATGGCCACACGCCAGACTCTCTTTACGTCATGGCCGCCACGTCAGTGCCTCGTCACGTCATGGCCACACGCCAGACTCTCTTTACGTCATGGCTGCCACGTCAGTCTCGTCACGTCATGGCCACACGCCAGACTCTCTTTACGTAATGGCCACACGCCAGACTCTCTTAGCGTCATGGCTGCCACGTCAGTCTCGTCACGTCATGGCCACACGCCAGACTCTCTTTACGTCATGGCCACACGCCAGACTCTCTTTACGTCATGGCCACCACGTCAGTGTCTCGTCACGTAATGGCCACACGCCAGACTCTCTTTACGTCATGGCCACACGTCAGACTCTCTTTACGTCATGGCCACACGCCAGACTCTCTTTACGTCATGGCCGCCACGTCAGTGTCTCGTCACGTCATGGCCACACGTCAGACTCTCTTTACGTCATGGCCACACGCCAGACTCTCTTTACGTCATGGCCGCCACGTCAGTGTCTCGTCACGTCATGGCCACACGTCAGACTCTCTTTACGTCATGGCCACACGCCAGACTCTCTTTACGTCATGGCCGCCACGTCAGTGTCTCGTCACGTCATGGCCACACGCCAGACTCTCTTAACGTAATGGCCGCCACGTCAGTGTCTCGTCACGTCAAGGCCACACGTCAGAGTCTCGTCACGACATATTGATTACAGATTGCTGACTGCTGGATGGAATGACGTGATTAGATAGATCATTTGAACGTGTTTCTCCCGAACTTTGTTAATAAAACATAATTTATGTCAAGCTCTCATGTTCAAGTTTAAGTTTGCTCTTGTTTTTTGTTTTTATCTAGCCTAATTCATGGTTTTCAATAAAACTGCACATGGGTTCTCAACTTCAATTTGCCTTCAGTGGATAAATGTTACAATAGGACTCATGAAAAATTAAGCAATTCATTAATGATTACTGCAGCAGCAACTAATAAAGAGTCTTATCTGATTAATAGATTAATTCATTTATTAACTGTCTTCATGGATTAATTCCCTATCCCTAGTATTAGCCTAACTTAAATTAATGTGTTAATTACCACAATGGGTCAAAGCTATGTATTTCAACTTCCAGCATCTGTTTAAATGAATCTTTAGCCAAGATTTCCTTATATATTATAACTTTACTTGTTGAGGCATATAACTATTCCCATTTTAATTGAAAATAACATGCAAGTAAGTGTCCAAAAGCATTACTTAAAGTATATTCATAATAAGTACTCTTTTAAAAAGTAAGTGCATTTCTTTTTCATAAGGGGTTGTAACTAAATTAATGTTGTAACTTTAAAGTTTTACTATGTTTTTACTGGATATATTGATTCTACCATTGTTTAAATGTGATTTGCTTTATTTATTTTTGCAATAAAATGATGGAGTGTTTTTGCATTTGAAATTGGGGGATGTGAATTCTTAATTATCAAGTGGGGGAAAAATAACAAAATATTTATAATTTTTTTCTTTTTATTTTATTTTGGGGTGAAATATATCCTGAACATTTTTTGACCGTTTTCATGAGAGTCACCCGTTTATGGCATCTATATGAAATGTGTGTGAAAACATGTTTTAATGTTTCTGTAACTCATGGTGCTGAGAGCTCTGAATAAGTCCCAAAATTGGTAGCTGTCACCTCTGGTTATCGCATCTAATAATGGAGAAGCAGCTCGTGTTTCTCTGAACAGTTTAGGCCAGCATTGCCTAAGTTCCTTCTTATGGTCGAGTCAATTTAAAACCATCAACACTCCTCAAGCTATTAATGCCTCTGGAGAGGACGACACCACTATCTGCTCGCCGTTGGAGTGTATTTTTAAGTGCTTCAAAATTTGCTAGAGGACAGGTCATGTACGCTATTTTAGGTCAGCTGTGTTTAGAAGACACAACCCTGAGGTCATGACCCATTTATCCTACATGCTATCACAGCAGAGGGTCTCATATTGCAGGTCTTGTGTCTCATCTGGGCAGAAGGATTATTCAACAGATGCACTGGGAAAAACACTTTTGATTTAGCAAATGACCCACACAAGAGCACTCTTGGAAGAGGACGCAGTTCTAGGAATAATCAGAACATCAGCAACGCTTTGGACGTGACCTTAACACCGTTTCTCAGGTTACTTAATGGACACATCGGTTACTAAACTGCACATGTGACTCATAAGCTGGTTCAAAATGTTGCCAAATGTGTAAAAGTATTTACCTGCAAATTCAACAGTGCCGAAAAAGGTGACATATGGGGGGGGGGGGGCACTGCAAAATTACAACTGCAATAAATAATGTTATTATATTGATGTTTTAAATAAATATTTGAATATACAAATAAAAAGAATGCAATACTTAAACATGAAACGAAACCACCAATAGGTGGCGGCAAGGGACCGTCTTAATTAGTGAGTCATTGAGTCATTCATACAAAAGATTCGTTCAAAACGCTGAATCATTCAGTAACAAAACACCGCGCTGCTGTTGCTTTCCTGTGGAACTATTCATTTCGTCTGTGAAATAGAACAAAAACAGTTGATATTGTTTGTGTCTAAAATGTAAGTAGCTTAATAATAAATATTAACTACGCTACTTGTTTATTGAACTATAAATTCAATGTAACATTTTCAATCGTGATAATAATATTAAGCAAAACAGCTCCCTTTGTTGTTTTATTTATAACATATGATTTAGTTTAACATAACACAACTATTTAAATTTTTACCTCAGTACATATCTTCTGTGAGTTTTCTGTGTGCTGTTTCACTCAGTTTTGATTTCTCCACGAATGTATTTCTAACAAAGAGCCTCAACGCGACGTTGTTACCAGAAATACACAACCCATTATCAATCGCTGTTTACATTGAATGTTATAAAATCACATTCATTTTTGCGTTTCGATGCTTCCCTGGTTATTTTTTGTCACTAAAATTAAGTAACTTGTCCCGTCGGGCAAGTAAAAGTATCTTTCACTTGTCCCGGATAAGCGTTAATGTCGAGCCCTGAGTTCATTCATGATTTTTGTCGTGCTGTAAAGCGGACCAGGTGATCGATTCACAGCGATCTGATTTAAATTTAAATGCCATAAATTTAAATGCATCATCAGAGCGCCAAAAAGATCACAACAGCTCGAAAGACGTCTATGCTCTCACCAGGGCCGTTTCAAGATATTTGGGGGCCCTAGGCAAAAGAGTGAAGTGAGGTCCCAAGTCCTCCCTCAGGGAAAATTTTCAAATTCAGATGTGATTTCTTGTTCTGGTGCATTTTAAGAGTCATGAATTACTCTGTAGTACGCTACACAAAGTGGCCACTATAAAGGTCACAGTGTCTTCAATGAGGCATTGTTGATGGGAATGACACATTTTGATTAATGTTTATTTTTGTCAACAAGGCAAAAAAAAAGTATAATTATTCATATTCATATTATTATTCTATTATCATTAGCATAGCAAAAAACCTCATGCGATGTAATCTGGGCTCGTGCATCAAGAGGATGTAGCTCAAAGGAAGTTCTCGAGCGCTGTAGCTGGGTCATTCTACAGAAACGTCCACTTTTGGTATGACAAGATGTCTTAAAGGGTTAGTTCACCCAAAAATGAAAATTAAGTCATTAATTACTCACCCCCATGCTGTACCAACCCCGTAAGACCTTCGTTCGTCTTCGGAACACAAATGAAGATATTTATGATTAAATGTGACAGCTGGATCACTCCTCCATAGGCTCCCTAAGGGAATGAATCCTGACGGCCCAGAAAGTCATTAAAGAAAATGTTTAAATATTCCATGTCACAACAGTGGCTCAACTATAAGTTTATCAAGCGACGAGAATACTTTTTGTGCGGAAAAACAAACAAAAATAACGACTTTATTCGACTATTCCTTTTCTTCCTTGTAGGCCTGAAACGAGACTTCAAGTGATCCAGCTCTCAGATTTAATCAAAAATATCTTCATTTGTGTTCCGAAGACGAACGAAGGTCTTACGGGGTTGGTACAGCATGGGGGTGAGTAATTAATGACTTAATTTTCATTTTTGGGTGAACTAACCCTTTAATGATTTTTTATATTTTTTTGTGCATTTATTTAAAGATCGCATGCACCATTTTTTTTGTCACTGTTGTCACCTTACTTCTTTGGCAATATTAAATCAGGGTTCCTGCACACTTTTTAAAGTCAAATGTAAGGCTTTTTAAGACCTTTTTAAGACCTGAAGAAATCAAAATTAATATCGTACATTAGAGGTGTGCAATATTGACAAAAATATATCTCGATATTTTAAACATTTTGTTGATAATAATTAGATGATATTTTACTGATTGTGTTTTTGTGCTGGTGCATTGGCTGGTTTAGGCCTGTTGTTGACAGCAGACTCACGAAGATATTCATATTTTTCATATTCTATGCAGTGGTCAGTTCACAGTAGTGACAGAAATGATTAATTAAATGTGCAATATTTGCCATCTTAAATTGATTTCCAGGGGCATTTTCACCTATATGTGGACATTTTTTCTAAACTTATTTAGAGTTATGCATCACCTTTTATGTCAAATAGCTTACTAACATTCAAATTATTCAAATTAAATTGTACAGTAATTATACTTATTTATACAATAATACTTAATTACATAATAATTATACAGTACCACCGTTACCAGTCAAATTAAATCATTCAATCAAAATCCATCTTTGCAGTGCAGAGGTGACACAGAAGCGGCATCAGAAGTGGCATTAATATTTACACTCCATTTACAATTGCATAAATAAAGCTATGAGAGTTTTTTTAAATCAATATCCAATATTTAAATATGAAATGATTTCTAATTTTAACGTTTTAATTAAAGGGTACTTTAAATATGAAACTAAAACCGCCAGTAGGCGGCAGCAAGTCACTGTCCTAATAGCGTAAGCGAGTTGAGCATACTGTCTATGGAGTTGAGGGATTCATTCATTCAACCGATTTGTTCAAACGGCTGATTCAATCGGGAAAGAAACAAGTGATTGTTCAAGTGAATATCATTATAGACAATACACGTCGCACACCCCTAAAGGCGGGCGTACACGGTGCGAATTCTGACGGTCGGAAGATCGTATGTCCACGCACACTTTACGAGTGAGTTTATCCGAAAATCGTACGGAGGCAGTGATATACGACACGGTTTTACGACCTGCTGAATTACGAAGAAATCGCACAAAGTTCCGCGCCAAAAACTCTCTCATAACTGCATATAAAATATTGATACAAGCCGTGATTATTTTGCTACGTATATAGGCTCGTTTTCAGCACCGGGAAACGGACGTCCGGTCACCCTTGTGTGTGTGTGTGTGTGAATGAGTTAAAAAACTTAGTTACGGTAGGCTACACATTCAAAAATAAAATTTCAAGCTCTCTGAATGATGAATTAGCTGTTTAAACCACCTCATCATGTGAGTGTTTGCAATTCATTTTGCTGCGAGAAGCTAGCGCAGTGAACGGGGCTTGAGTGAGCTTGAGCGCGTTGTGAGTGAGGGCGCGGGTGCCAGACCCCGTGTTGCCAGATCCACATAATGGAAAGGTGACAGTAGTATTCTGGACTTGTGTTTTGGATTAATGTCACAGTTTAGGAAGTTATTAAAATGGTTCGTGATATATTAATCTTATTTCCAAAACACAAGCTTTGAATTTATTTCGGATTTTTATCATTTCTTTGTTTTTGTTTGTTTTTGCTTGTTTTTCGTAGCAATATCTGGCAACATTGTTCTGTCGGCATTAATAAAAAAAAAGGCTGTAGACAAATTGCTGTTAGGAAGATACAAACGCAATGATCATCGTGACGTGTAAGAATCTGTAAGAAATGTATAACACTATCAAAAACAATAGCATAATACAGATCTGTATGCTACAGAATGAAATATGCCCAATACTGGCCAGCAGGAACACGGCAGATGCTGTTTAGTTAACCTTTCACAAAGTCATCATAAAAGCATTAATTGAAGCAGTGTTTCTAGTTGTCCACACCATTTTCGTCTTTCTTCTGTGGATTTCCAGAGCTCCTGATTGGTCAAATTCAGATAGATCGACAAATCGGCTCATTCAACCGCACACACCTCACGAATGCAAGCCGACAGCTCCTGAACTTTTTCGACATGCTTATCGGGAGGTCGAGAGGTGCTCGGCTGGGCTCGTATCTTCCTCGCACACGATACGAGCCGCGACATGCGAGCATAACCGATTTACACGCGATTTCTCCCGAGTGAAAAAAATCATCTGCGAGCTCGTAAAACAGCAAAAAATCGCACCGTGTACGCCCGCCTTAAGGACATAAAGAATGAACTTACGACTGAACTGACATTGCCAACTTTCTTCTTCTCTCCTCTCTCGCGTGCAGGAGAGACAGACGTTATTCTGCCGCGAATGTGATGCGAATTGTCACGTGAACAAGCAAATCCACAAAGATAGAATAATAAAAAATAATACTACGCTAATTAGATAGTTTTAATTTGGAAAACATTAAGATATGTCTAAGTCGAAGTGTCATCTAAAATTCAAGACCTTTCATAAGTAAAAATAAGACTTTTTAAGACTTTTTATGGCCTTATATTTAAAAAATCTAATTTAAGACTTTTTAAGGATCCGCGGGAACCCTGTTAAATGTTTTTATGAAACAGGGTATCTGCACATTTTTTAACAGCAAATTTAATGACTTTTAAGACCTTTTTAAGTCCTCTAAAAGGCAAATTTAAGACTTTACCACGCGAAAAACAGGAAAATGTTCAACACGACTTAATTTTGGCAGCCATTTTTTTGTCTTCAGATGAAAATGCTTATTGGTCACATTTTAGTAATTTTGTCTTTCATAGTTTTAGTTGACAAAGTCAAACTTCAGTTACCGACATTAATTTTGGTAGCTATTTTATATGTAGTCTTTAGACAAAAAATGACATTATAATTTTTCGCTTTAGGCCAATTCAATTAAGCTTTTGAGACATTTGAATCAAGGTAACAGGCTGTATTGACAATGCACTCTTTAGCAGTAGCACTTGTGCAATTCTACATATCCCTTCAGTGGTTCTCCAATCTTTTATAGTGCCGTAACCCCTCTTGCACTTAGACTGCAGTCACACCTTTTCCATTAAGGGACAATATCTGCCCATTTTAATCGATTTTTTCCAGTTCATTTTTTACCTTTATAAATACTTTTATAAAATAAATAATGCTTTAAATCAAACAATGTTCAATAAATATGCAATGATGGTAAAAACGAGGTAATACTTTTAAACATTAAATTAAAATCGCCAGTAGGTGGCGGTAAGTCACTGTCTTTATGAGCGAGTCATCCGGCATCGAGTCATTCATTTATGGTAACAAAGCAAGTGGCTGTATTTATGAACGGGTCATTGAATCTCACGATTCGTTCAAAGCCACAGATTCGTTCTCGAATCACCGCGGTGTGCTGCAGTTCTGCCGTGGCTTTCGTTGCAAAACAGCAATAAAATGATCAACATTAAAAACACTGCTAGATATCAGCCTGTACTGATCGCAGATTTAGTCGCACAAACAGCGCAAGCGGCTCGTGACAGAATAAAGACCAACTGAATGACACTTTAATTAATTTAAGTAGAAAATATCAAATGAAGATCACTGAACTCCAGCTTACTTGTCTGTGTTTTCAGATCATCCGCGCTTCTTCAGCAGTGTAGAGAGCGCGCGCGCGAGCATGGTTGCCAGATACCATTGACAAGACCGGCTAGAAAACGTGTTATTTTAACAGAAAAGCTCTGACTGGGGATTTAATTATTTACATCTGGCAACCGTAAGCATGAACGCTCGCTCGTAAACACAGTCTGTAATGTGTAGTTGTCTCCTTTATTCGACAAAAAAGTGGTTTTAGTCAAGTTTGTATTTTTTTAAACACACTTTAGTCTCGTCTTTTTTCGTCAACGATATTGTAGGTGTTGATATAATACCGTTAGTCACAGTTATCGTTTAATGACGTGGGTCTCGTCTCTCATGGTCTTGTCTTAGTCAGGGGAAAAAAAGTCGTCAACAAACATTTTTCGTCGTGGTTTTCAATAACGGAATTAACACTGCGACACGACACAGAAAGGTGTGGCAAACCATCAACGCGCCGCATTCATCTTCAGTCACCTATGGAATGAAGCAGGTTGCACCCACATAGAAAAGTGCTGCCCCCAAATGGTGCGCACTGTTCAAAAAACAAAACAAACTAACGGATGACGAGTCGGACAAGAAATTTAAGGCCCGTACGTTAAATTTAAGACCTCCTTATCGGAAATTTCAGATTTTAAGACTTTTTCAGGCCTTAAAAAGCGAAAATTTTATTTAAGACGTTTTAAGACTTTTTAAGGACCCGCGGGGACCCTGTGAAATATTATTTCAATTTTTTTTTCAGCACATGTAGTCAGAGTTACCAAAAAATAATAATAATGCAACAAATAAGGAGATTATGTTTTATTTGAATCAGGTTTGTTAAAAGTGTGCTTGAATGAGGTTAGTTCATTTGCGCAACCTTGTATTTGCTATAACAATGAAAATATTTGAAAACCAGTTAAAATCAAGTAATGATGCAATCCTTTAAATCTTAACTTTTGAGTGTAGCAGAATTACATGGATGTAAATGTATTATCATGTCACATATGGCATTGTATTTAATGTGACAGAAAAAAGACGGTAACACCAGTGACACAATGAATCACCAATGACATGCAAAAGACCAAAGATCATTATTCTTCAACTATAATTAAGTAGATGAGACTAAATTGTTACATTTGGCATATCATCTAAATGAATAGCTTTGAGTAAAGTTTATCTATAAATGGGAGTCACTGGTGTTACCCATAAGAAAGCAGTGACAGTAACACCAGTGACAATTTTCATGAAAAATTAATTTTACAAAATGGCAGCTGCAAGGTATCAAACCACATGTGGCACATCATGGTATACTAAGTAAATTAAGTAGTTTAATCCATTTGTATTCTCTCTTTTTTTTTTACAATTACCTAACAATAAAGTAGGTCATACCAGTGACTTCAACTAAAAGCTTCATATGAAATCATGAGATAAATGAGAATATTTCTGATAACTGAAAAGACACAGAGGATTTATTATAGGCTTTTCTTCATAGAAATTTAGGAAATTGGAAGAAGGAATTAAAGTGATGTCATCAGTGGGATTTTTATTTCAAAATAAGAGATTTGTGTTAAACGGTAACACCAGTGACACAACTCCAGGGGACCACTATCATTATACATTTTATAATATTTATTCTGCATTTCGTTTTTTTATGTCATTTACATAATATATTAGATAGTTATGTATACATTATTGTATTTTAAATGGTGTAAAAACCTGTTATTGACCTCCAAATAAAGCATTTTCCCTCTGTACATGACTGTGGGGACGAGCACTTCTGTGGTGCTTGGATTTCTATATAATTAATAAAAAATTAAATATTACCACTTGATGGCTCAAGAAGGTGTGATTGTTTAAATAACATATTGTTTATTTTAAAATGTAAAGATATTGTAATTCTAAAGTGTTTTTTGAAGTGTAATATTTCTGTAAAGGCTAGGGACAGAAAAATGGACATTTCCGTAGAATGACCCAGGTAAGTTACGACAACAGAGATGGGGCGAGAAGTTGTCTAGTGTGTATTTTATGCTTAAATTCTGCAAACTGAACTGAACTGAAGTTGTGTATGACTATTAATTAGTTGAACTTTTTCACCCTCTAACAACACTCACATCTACCGTTGTGTTTGGTCACTGATGTCAAGGTTTATGTTCGCAGAGATGTGAAAAACGTCAGACAGTTGTATTTGGAGATAATAATGGTTTACTTATAGCTGTGTCTTTGGCGTTTTCCTCTTCTTCTTCTTCTTTCTTTCTCTGTCTTTTGGAAAATCCTGAAGGATATGAGCTTTTCATCATGATGGCAGTTTTAATTTGAAATGCCTGTGTAGCGCTGAGTGTGGGAAGGACAGTTTCTCTTCCACTGACAGCTAGTGGGGGACCTGATGGGGGGGTGCGCGACGGTGGATGTCACTTCAACATTACAGTGATTAGCTCTCATAGTGTTTGTCGTTGCATAGGGGGAATCCCTCTAGTTTGGGGGGCCCCTCTCGCTCACGGAGCAGTGCTGGAGAGTGATAGTGCTGTCTCACTGTGGTGGTTTGTTTACAGTGGTTGATACTGTTTGACGAGGGCAGATACACAACCTAAACGACCGTGCGGCCATCGGGGGCCCCCTTCAGCTGGGGGCCCTAAGCAGCTGCCTACCTTGCCTACCCCATTGCCACGGCTCTGGCTCTCACTCCAGTCTAATTAGCACATTCCCAATTATTATTGTGAAGTTTACCGAAGTTTAACCCCCCCACCATCCGAAAAAAAAACCTCATCGGATCTACACGATTCCCATAAATGACATATTTTTATTCAAAACGGCGAATTTCGCCGAAAAGCGACTAGTTTGCAGGTATGTTATATGATCAAATGATGATCACCATATGAAGCGACCGAAAAGGCAAAGTCATAGCCCGCCATTGTTCACTTTTAGCAAACCACTCTGGGTAACAGCGAACTAGTTTAGCTAACTGCAAGAACTACTCGAGCACACAGTTCTGTTTGCGTCTGTGCTGATTTGTACTGCCAGTAGTCATGAAGCTTAAATATTCTCCCAGTGCTCAACACAGAGCGCTGTGCCTAGGGTGGCCAACTGTCCCGTATTAGCCGAGACATCCCTAATATTGGGCCTAATAGATGTCCCATACATGTCCTATTTATTGACTGCTATGCTGATCTAACCACTGACTAAGAGGCCGTTCACATGTTGCGTCTTTTGCAAGTATACTTAAAAAGTTAATTAACAGATCACACCCATCTTCCAGTCATCGGTCCACATTTCTCTTTTACTCTGCAAAGCACATAATTAGATACGGCAACACTGCTATCACACATAATGTACATTACTATATGAAGTTAACCCTCTGGGGACCAGAAACGCGCCGGCGCGTTTTGCTCGTTTTTTTTCACATAGCAGAAAAATAGACTTAAAGTACTACCATCATTTCTGTTCATATAGAGTTAAGAAATATGAGAAAATAATCTGTTAAATGTCTACTTTTTTATGTGCCCACATACAATCGAAATAAAATATTGTGCTTTTGTAAAATAAAGAATATAAACAGGGTGTGCGTTCTGCCTCTCAGTCACTGTGAACTTTTTTCCTGGAGCACGTCTCTAATCTTCAACAAAACTCAGCAAATACTATTCACCCAGACATGAGCAATATATATTTTAAATCATTTGAGTTTGTACTTTTAAATGATCCGATTCAAAACTAAAATTATTATTCTCCATTTATGTCATCTATATCAAAAGAGAGACGTGTCAGCCCGTCTCATTATTGTTCTCTCAGCTCATTATCTCCGGTAATGTGACACGCCCACGGAGAGCACGCGCTATTCAAACGCAAATATGTGAAGCAACACATTGAGACGCGTTAACGCCCATAAACTCTGAAAACACACATTATTTTTAGTCAGATTAATCTACTGTCGTCTTGCACGGCTATATGAGGAACAATCCTGGGACATTTACCACTGGGTTTATTTTCACTTCGAGGATGAACAGATTCAGCTGAGAAGTGTAAGTGTTTTTTGCAAGTGCTTTGTTCTAATCGCGATATAGAATAACGTTAGTGTCTGTAAACGGAAAAATAGCATACTGTTAAATGTGAATCATGTTTGTGTGTGTGTGTGTGTGTGTGAATGAATGAATGAATGAATGAACGCACAGATAGCCTACGCACTGTTACAGACTAAATAACAGACAACATTTCGTTGACTCGTTTTGGATAAAGTTTTTACTCTAAAATAGACATCAAATAAGCTTTTTTTAGGAGTTTCTGCTCATATGTTAAATATATAGTATGTTTTGTCAATAAACTAATCAACTAAGATGTTATAGTGTTTGTTCAAGCTATATCAAAATAATGAATCCTCAACTTTGAAATATGTATGATCAAACTAAGACATTTATGGAGAAAGACAATTTTCTTTTCAAGATTTTTCCAACTCTAACTTTGAACTGAAATAAAACCATGTCTATATGGTGAAGGGTGTGTGATAGAAGTGTCCAGACGTATGTACCCTGTATTTTCCTTATATAAATCCAAACAATCTAAAAGCCATTCTTTTTTAAATCTCCTCATTCTTTGTGCAAGGCTCCTGTAATGATATGGCCTGATAGCACCTAATAGGGCCATTATGGGGAGGGTCTTTGTCTTTCTCAGGTGTGGAATGCCACACATATTAATGAGAGATCACGCCTCCTGCATAAAGCTTTCTCAAACAAAACACGTCATTAAAAATGTAAAAGACTTTATTGTTTTATCTGAATGAGTAGTCAGGATGATTCTCACATAGTTTTGGAGCAAATATTCTAGGCTATGTGATACAATTTTCAAAAGTCTTGTGAAGAAATAATCAATATGTGTTTTGTGGTCTTATTTCAGCAACTTTCATTTTTATTTTTTTCAATAACCACGCATAAACATTATTCTATTAAAAATACAAACATGTACATACATGTTGCTCAGATCTCATGGTAGCCAAGTTTGTGCTATATAGAGTGAATTTACACCTTTGCCATTAACATGTTTATAAATAACTGAAAAAAGCACAAATGTCAGTGCATGTCAAAACATCCCAAGGGCCCCAAAAACACTCTGGTCCCCAGAGGGTTAATTGGTATTGTATAAGTTGTATGTATTTTTAATGAATAGTTAAGGAATTTCCACAATCCTACAGTTTGGAAAATTAAGGGACGGCTGTTAATGAATCTACTTAATGTTGTCCATCAATGTTATAGCCTGGTTAAAACCAGACCATTCTCAGTTGTAACTGAGTTATGGTCTGGCAAAGCTTCATAGACAAATCATTTCCAAAGGGGCGTCACCAACGGACATAGCTCAAATGCCTCTCGGCGTAATTGGATAGACCTAAAACCAATCTGAGCGATGAAGAAGATGGCGTATGCAGAGCGACGTACATGATAACCGTCACACATAGTCCCATGGCGGCATCCATCTTTGTAAATGTAAAAAATCTGCTTCAAAATCCCAGAGCTGTCGTCATCGTGTAAAGCCCGCCCCAACGTTTCTGATTGGTGCCGCGATTTCGACGGATTGGAAATGGACTTCAATGAGCTCTTTGCCAGACTAACTTGCAGAGCAAATCTAAATCTGCCGGAAGTTATATGGGTTTTCCCAGGCTATCAATGTTACTGACTTATGAATATTTTTAATGAACGCATTCATCAAATTGGGTGTCATGTGGCTAGGCATGTGCCGGTATCAAATTTTCGTGCTGCGATTAATTGAATGAGCTTTTATCACGGTATACGGTATTATCACGATATTTTAATTGCTCAAGAGAAACAGATGGATTGCGGGTATCTAAAAAAACAACTTGCATCACAATGTGTAATTGTGATTTTCAAAACATGGTAACTAAACAGAATTTTATTAAGTTTAGTGACAACGTGTTACAATGTTTACATGGTACAATGACTGGTAGGTTACTGTTTGTATTCAAATAAATTATTGTATTTGATTTTAATCTTAATTCAATATTGACTCATTTGGATAAATATTAGGTAGGCTACAGTCTGCATGTTAATTTTTCTCAAGAAAAAAATATATCTCACATAATGCTGTAAACAGAGAGAAATTAAATATAATGCGGTTTTCATTATAATAACAATTATGTAATGACAAGTAAACATATAATTAATATGTAATAAAGTGCACATATTTAGCAAAATTACATTTTTTTCTAGTCAACTAAAGTGCTGGTCATTAAATGGCTTTCCTGAGGTAAATGTAACGTTCTGTGACATAACTGTTCTCCTGCAGTTTTATTGACCTCTTTCCGTGAAAAACACTGATTGATCGACATTTTGTATGAGGCATAAACCTTAAGGTAAGTTGTACTGTATCTTTAAATAAAAAGTAACAGATGATCGGTTTACTTGAACTGAGGCGCAGCGATCTGTCACAATGGACAGAACCTTTTTTTTTCATATCAAAAGTAACCTGCTCTGTCTAGTCTGTCGGTGTCAGTGTCCTCTTTGCTCCGCGATTTTCTCTGCGTGAGAGCGTGTGAAAAGTGTCAATTCCGTAAAGCGGCTTTCAGACAGAACGCGATTTGCTATTTTGCAAATAAAAAGTTGAACTATTTTTAACTTTGACCCCGGCGTGCTTTGGTCGACGCAGCAACAAAACGTCCCCGCGAGTATTCTGCGTCCTGTCTGAAAGGCGCTTGAGTCTCAAGTTGAATGCGTGAGAGTTGGCAGCCCTGCGGGGGGTAAATCGTCGGCAGCGTTCCTCCTTCCGCCATGCTTCTACTCCATGTGATGATTGTTTACATTAGACTAGAGTGCGCTCTGCGCCGCGTGCACACAGTGCTTATACATGTGGGGATTGTTTACATCAGAGTGCGCACGTGTTTTGCGGAGCATATACGCAGTGTTTAAGCGGTTGATAGAAAATTAGCTAATGCGTGTTCTAAAAGTCTAAATTCAAATCTATTATTTTTCATGGTATTTTGAAGTGGCCGCGATAACAATATCGTGCATATTCATTACCGCGATTTATCGCATTACCGAATACCGGCACATGTCTACATGTGGCACATTTATTTTTCAGCGTAAGTGCAAAACGAATATATAAACATAAAAAACTGAATATATAAAACTAAACTGCCAAATAAATATAACAGTCCTGTTCCAGAATAATAGTTCAGGGGCCGTATTCACAAAAAAATTTAAGGCTCAAAGTAGCTCCTAACTGGCGAATTTAGGAGAAACTCCTAAAAATAATGGGCGTGTCACTCCTAAATTTAGGACTACTCATTTCTTTCACTAAGAGTAATTCACGAAGCATTTTAGCCCTAAAAGTAGCAGCTAAGTCTGGGACAGCTTAAAAGAAGTCGAGAGGACTCCTAACTCACTAAGACCTATTCACAAAGGATTGTAGCGCATCCCAGCGCCTCTCGCAGTCGTCCGGGGTCCGCGACACAAGCAGGAATGCTGCATTGATCTGCAAACAAATCCTCTCCCATCTCACGCTTAGTTTTGCGTGATATCCCAGTGCCGAATTTCCCTTTTATTATGTTTTTTTTTTCCCCAGCACCAGCTGGGCCAGCAGCAGTAACTGATCCTGCATCCAGTTGGGCTTTCTGTTCCGTTTTGGTGAGTTCATAATCCACCGTCATTCAACTATTACATTACTTGAATAGGAGCAACATTTCCTTGGTTTAAGTAGTCTATTTAGCCTAATAGGATCTCAATTAACCAAGCAAGTGTTAATGCAAGTGTCGTTTTTCATTATTAGGCAAGTAGTGGTTTTCATTAGGGTATTAGGCTACCTTGATTTAATTTAATTGAATTCACGCCTTCTCTCTCTCTCTCTCTCTGCCTTTTTAGAATTACACTTCACTGGAGCCTGCACAAACATATATCCATTTCGATGACATTACTATTATTATTTAGTGTAGGTCACAGACATATTTAGATGTCGTATTTCCATGATTTGTTGCGTCTGTGTTATGTTCCGCATGATGGCCCTGTCATCTAACAACCAATCACCGTGATCATTGCGAGGAAGCTCGTGCATGAGAATTGACGTCATCCATAGCAACGAAGACTCACTCTTAGTTTAGGAGTTGTCATTTTTCCTTACTAAGAGTAGGTCTGAAAGGCGTTGTGAATAACTTTTAAGAGAAAACTCCTAGCTAAAATATTTTAGTGCGATTTAGGAGTATTCCTAGTGGTAAGATCAAATTATTTGTGAATACGGCTCCTGAACAAGAACAAAAGTGGGCGGAGCTTGATTTTGTCTGTGGGGAATTGATTGGATGGTTGTGGTTTGCTATTGGCTGATCTCATGTGATTGACAGGTTGCCCCGCCCTCGTCATCAGAGAAGAGATGCTGCAAGTTATTCTGATTCAAGATTATTAACACAATAATGATAAGCACACATTCATCATTTATAATAAATACTGCAATGTTCTATAAAAAAATAAGAAATATCCATTTTGATTGCATGGAGACTTAAATAAAAATATTAAACTATTAAAATTAGTTTACTAAGAGCATGAATCAAAGTGTACTTTCATAAACATAAAATGGGATAGAAGTATAAAACTAGTAAACTAAAAGTATACCAATAATTTCACTTATAGTGTAGTTGCAATGATAAAGAAAAAAATAGACTTAAACTACTTGTGTACTTAAGGTTTACTACTGTTACACTTAAAAGTATACTTTTATATAAAAAAAAATGTGGCCAATATACCCACAAAATGGTACATGTACAAGTATACTACTAGTGCTGATATTAATACACTTACTACATAAAATCTACTTGGAAAATATATTTGAACTTTACTATATAATATATATAGTAGAATTTATAGCTTATTTTTCATTCTTATTCTGTTTTGAATAATTATTATGCAAGTAAGTAACAGTACTGTTCAATTTGTTGAGGAGTGAGGGGAAAATAGCCTAGTTTGACGATTGTTTTCAGCCATTTATCAACTCGTTCATGAGATACTTCCTCCTTCGTTTTCTCTCGTGTCGTAAACTCTAGGGGCGATGATCTAAACCGTGAATTTGTAAGGGGGATTAGCAGCATATGAATGATTGAAGGGGGATTGGCAGCATATGAATGATTCATGAATCACACGTGAACCCTGTCGTAAAATGATTTTTGCGCTTGTTTCTACGTTAGATTGATAAATAAGGCCCAATGCATTGTGTTTAGTTGACTGATATCCCACAAGCAGAGCTGTATATTCGGCTATGTTTTCTAAGAAATAATCAATACTTATGGATGAACAGAAACTCAGTGTACAGTGTACACACATTTCGATAAAAAATCAGAGAACATTGAGAAGTCATTAGTGTCACAGGGTCTGGTTGTGTTTCCCTGGGTTCACTAGAGGTCCTCGTTCTCACGGTGTCATTTACATTAGACTACATTTCCCAGCATTCTGTTCTGCCACTCATCTGATCATTGCACACAGCTGTCTCCCGTCACCTTGTTAGTTCTGTGTGTATATATACCCTGTCTGTTTTAGTGTTTGTCACGGAGTCCTTGTTTAGTGTCCCCATACTTTGGACCTTGTTTTGTGTTTCTTGGTCTGTGTATGTGCTTGTCTTTTGGATTGCTTACATGGTATTTGACCCCTGCCTGGACTGATCGTGAGTACGGATTACCCAATAAATACTTCTGCAATTGGATCTATTGTCTCTCTCTCTCTCGTGTGTGTGTTGTGACAATTAGTCACATGACATTTACAGCTCATGTGATTGGCTCAAACTGTTCTGTCTATTGCTTTTTTTTTAACCACCTCAGAACCATGGCAGGTCTGTGTTTCAAAAGTTTATATATTATCGTTTAACAATCATTTTTAACTGGAGGAAATATGTGATTTTTACTTCCAGAATCACGCTGTTGCTCTATATTGTGGCATCTATTGCAACCCAAATTGTACACCCCTAAACGGCACGTAACAACCCAACTATGATTGGTCACTGTACGAAGGTACTGTATGTTAGCCAGTCAGATGCTATGTTTTTCTCAAAATGGCATTTCTTGGCCAAAATAAGCAGCAAAGTAGACCAGACATCATGCTGCTAGTCAAACGTCTGGCTCCGCAGGTACTAGCATGTACCATCCATTCCTGACCCCAAAACAACCCAAACCTCATCTAAAAGCCCTGACCCATGGGTGAGCATGCTATCTTTACCGCCTCTCGCTGGCGTTTACACGGGCATCAGATGAAAGAAATTACCCGGGATAAATATATACTGAACAGAGAGAGGTGGGGAATTACAGATGGACAGGGGGACTAAGTTTAGCGTTCTGAGCTGCCAAAGTGGCCAGCTGGTGTGTGACACGCTGTCCACCGCGGGCAGGCTGTTAGCATACAGCAAGACAACAACTTAAAGCAGCGTTTAGTGAAAGGTTAGTGCTAGAATACACCCCTTTATCAAGAAGGAATTTATTATTGGCTAGTAATAATGCATTACTGGAGCTATTGCTCATAGTTAGTGATCTGAACAATCCCCTAACCTTGGGCAACTTGAGAAAGTGTGGTGTGTAACTCATCCTGCATCACTGTTGTTGTTTGTTTTTTTACTACGGACATTCCTCAGATCATGTGTGTGGTTGAGGAGAGTGTGCTGCTACTTTAGTAAGTGAATCAGCCACTGTTTTCACCTGCTGGACCAGAACACAGCTGAAAATATCCCACAGGGACCCGAGCCACATCGAGACTTGAGCAAGTAAAGGCCGTGACACACCAAACTGACATAAAAGAGCTATCGGTGACGAAAGCTGACTGTGTTGAAGCCTTTCTGCTCCTGCGTGTCAGTAAATATCCGTCTATATCAGTGTTTCCCAACCACTGTGCCGCGACACACTACTGTCGCTCGTCAGTTGTGCCATGGAAAATTATTAAATTCCTAGAAATAAATGCTACAAATAAGAATTTAATTGTGCTGTCGAAACATTGAATCTTTTTTATATTTTGTCATTGTTTTATCAAATTAATGCTATTGGTCATCCTTTACGTCTGTATGTGGGGTTTAAAATATTTTACCAATAAAAAGCATTTAAAAGAGGTTGTGACTAAACCATGGGCTCCTCAAACTGTCAGTCAAACCTCATAACTTCATCCCACCTCCATTTAGAGTGTGATCTCGGCTTGTTTGCAATGCCAGGGAAAATAAACAACTAATGTTTGCGTAAGTACAGCGTTTTAAGAAACTCTGTTCATAAAGGCTAACATTTTTTTTATATTTGAAGAGAGGAGAATAGTCTTAGTCTTTGCCGTCTACGTCTAGACTACATTCAACATGCTGAATCGTGTGAACTGCCGCCAACATGAGCCTGACTAGAGCCGATGTGTGGAACACACTGCGAAAACTAGCCCGACAGAAATCAAAGTCCCTTTAAGACAAGTCATTTCACTCGGCGGCCATCTTTGAAACGCCTCTCGGGCATGCTAGTGCAGCTCCTATCTCTATCAAGCTTATGATTGAATTTCAAATTAAAGAGCTTTAGCCTTGACATGACCTACAAACATCACTCCAGGACACCAGAAGACTCAGTTACAGGATTTTTAACCGCCAATTGACCATGATGACCTTCATGAACTCCTTGCTTACTGTGAAACTGGGACAGTGAAGAAGATAGATAAAATCTCTGTGCCGGTTGCATAAAGGACCTTAAGAGTTATTTTCCCTTAAGAACGCCCTTAGGTTTCCCTTAAACTTGTTGCAAAAAATAACCCCTAAGGGTTAATTAAGGGTTTCTTTAGGAGAAACGTCAAACATCCTAAGAATTTCCCTTAAAAATTGATGTGTTGCATAAAGCCCCTCACTGTCATTTGCCTAAGTATAACATAAGGTTTGGAAAACTTCACCTTAAGTGTTGCACGGAGCGAGCAGGTTCAGTCCAAGTCTTCTAACGAGACGCGATCAGCCGCTTTATATGATAAACAAATTTTGATGTTTTTACATTAGGCTTGGGCGGTATCCAAATTTTGATACCGTCAAACCTCCTCCCTATTTTACCGGGGTATACGGTATTACCGTGACTAATAAAAAATTATGACATAAGGCTCAGACAGCATCACCAAACTGTTGGCTTGTGCCTACACCGTTCAGAAACTGAATACCAGATCGGGCAAAAAAAAATCAAAACAAAAATCAAGACCAACCCGTGCACGTTGTGTCTGATCCCGGCTGACGGCATTAAATGTAATTATGAGCCGGAGCCCTATTTAGACTCGACTATTTTTAATACGTGGGACACTTAATAATATTTAATTATTTTAATTATGACAATTAAAGTATTCATTTTATTAATTAATTTAAATTAAATTAACAAGCAAGAAGTGCATTTGTAAATCCGGTGACACGCGTCCATTGATTTTTATTAATACAACTTTTCTGTCAGTGTCTGCTGCAAAGATTAAGTTGACGATCGCCATCTCCTAGTGAACGCGCATATTTAGAGAGAAATGGAAATCATGGATTACATAATCAGAAGGTATAGGCTAGCCTTTTTCTTTTCGTTTTGAATTGTTTCGTTTAAAGAAATTGACGATTGGTATCTCCATAGTGAACGCGCCTATAGAGAGAAATGCACATCGTGGATTAATCAGAGAGTATGCTGCCTATATTTCTTTTCCTTTTGAATTGTTTCGTTTAAAGAAATTGACGAATCGCCATCTCCATAGTGAACGATAGAGAGAAATGCACATCATGGATTACATAATCAGAGAGTAGGCTAGCCTATTTCGTTTCGTTTTGAATAGTTTCGTTTAATGAATTTGATGATCGCCATCTCCGTATGAACGCGCATAGAGAGAAATGCACATCATGGATTAAATAATCAGCGAGTGGCCTATTTCTTTTCGTTTTGAATTGTTTCGTTTAATGAAATTTCAAGCTTTATTTAGATATAGGCCTATCTGTCATGTCTGTGGGGCATACACTGAGTTTCGGTTAATTTATGATGAGATTTCAATGCAAGTGACCGCGGCGCGCCAGCGCACGATCATGTCATGATTATGTTGTCTGCTATATTTGATTCTTATTAAATCCAGGCAACTGGTTGATAAAAAAAAATATTAAAATTAAGATACAATTTATCCAAAACGAAATTCACTTTAAAGAAAGGCCTTTTACAAAATGAAACTTAATTAATTGGTCAATGTCTGACTCCCGATGCATCCCATCTTACTCGTGCTGTTCACTTTTCATTATCAACGTAAAAAAAATAACTTAGAATATTTTAACAAATATAAACTATGCGCTTATTTAATAAACTCGGGGCAAAATGCATCCCCGCAGCAGTGAGTGGGTGGTTGTTTCGGAGATGAGACATTAGGTTAGAGGTGTTTCCATCTCTCGCGTCACCTTTTTTATTGCAACATTTACAAATTGCCTCGTCAGTATTTACCGCCTCTCCCTTCTCTCTCTCTCTCTCTCTTTCTCCTCCACACTGTCACTTGATGACAACTACATAAGCATTTTTAGGCATTGAATAAATTATAATTATATATTATATACCGCCCAACCCTATTTTACATATATAAACACATAAAGCACTTCTTATATGGTTAACGGATATGGATTACTTTTATGTCTTTCAATAAATGGACAGAAATGATGAGCGAATATAAAAAATATCTTTATTTGTGTCTAAAGATGAATGAAAGTCTTATGGGTTTTTAGACCAACATGAGGGTGAGTAATGTATGATGACAGAATTTTCAATTTGAAGTAAACATAACCGATTTGAGTCTCTGTCTTGTCTGGTCCTTCTCTTTCATATTTGGTTTTCTTTTTTCTTGTCCTTATCCATGTTATGAAACACTTAACGGTTTCCCTTAGCTAAGAGAACCGTTTGAGGGATTATATGCAACACCCTTCAGTAATTCCCTTAGCTGAGTGGAAATCAGGCCTTAAGTCTCATACTTAAGGGAAAAACTTAAGGTGCTTTATGCAACCGGCCACTGGACTGTATATGAGAGTCATAAGCATCTAGAATGGGGAAACTCCCAACTTTACTAGCCAGATCTAAAAGCCATTCTGGGGTTGATGGGATCAACAATAGTGGGCAACACCACAGGCTGAAGAATGGAGAATAAGTAAACACTCACGCGGTCAGGGCGAGTGTTTGGGCTGGTGTTAGGTTGACCCGCGCCCCTGTCTGTGATGCTGGGCATGAAGCCCTGGCCGAAGGGGTCAGAGAAACCCCTCATCATCTGCCGCATGCGCTCATGATGCACCTGGAACGGGTCGCTGGAGAAGGACATCACAGAAGATAAGATGAATAAACCACGCTTTGACAGTGGATCTCAACTGGTGGGTCGTGACAACAGGAGCCAGTTGCATAAACCTCACTGTTAAAGCCCTCCTGTGGTGAAAATCCAGCTTTTAATGTTGTTTATGTGTGTATGTGGTGTGTTTAATACGCTTTAAGACAAACATGTGTAAGTTCATAAGTCGACAGCATTGCTGAGTATTTCCTGCTTAAAACTGCAGTAAACCAAAGACAGTCTCAAACACACGGTTTGAAATCGCTGGTGTTTCTGACGTCACAAACGACCTTGTAACCAATCAGATCAACGTGTGCTCGTCAACCAGTGGATCTCTGAGCTGAGTGAGTGAGTGAGTGGAGGCGGGGCTCATTTGCATAGAACCGCGCATACTAAATAAGGCACAGAGTTACATTCAAGATATTTTTTTTCAAGGATTTTTTTTTTAAATATGTAATTTTGGTGAACAAAAGTTATTGAGTTTTAAGCCATACATTTATTTACTACAGGGGGACTTTAAGATTGTGTCTGAAGAACTAGCTTGACCAACTAGCTTAGGCAAGAGGTGTCCTACTTTTCCAAGTCAGGACCAATCAACCCTTTTATCTAACTGACTTTAGTACTAAAAGTTAGTACTGGTCTTGAAGACAAAAATGTAGATGACTAACTTTTAAGTAGAGATGCACCGATTGATCGGCTGGTGACCGGAATCGGCCGGTTTTCATGTGATCGGCCATGATCGGCGACCGGCCGGTCAGTCTGACATAATCCGATTTTATCCCGGTCAAATGCACTCGGGCGCCGCATGATTAACATCGCGCAACATCAGCATCACACGTGCACACGGAACGCGCATATGTAGGAAACCTCGTGAATTACGGCCGTTTCACACCGCAAGGTGCAGCGCGATTTTTTTTTTGTTCGGCGTGCATGTTAATCAATGAGTGCATTCACACCGGGAGCCGGAGCGGCGCGTGAGCGTCGAGCAGGAGCGTCGCGTGAGCAACAGTGAAGCGCGGGTTTCGGCGCCGAATCTATTTTTGCTGCGTTCAATTTAAGTGAAAGCACACTTTTGATGGACAAAATAATGATTTCATCCAAAATGCAAAAAATGTGCATGTCTGGTGTGTTTTAACAAGAACTGAAGTAGGCTAGGCTCAGAAAGAAAATGAAGACTCAAAAATATTTATAGAAAATTTACCCATTTAAACTCGTTTTTATTATTTCCCAATCGTTTCCCTGCACATGCTCCACTTGTCCTGTTTAGCTTGGCTGGACATGTGTCAGATGAGAGAAGAACTGCTTGAGAAATATAACTTGCCATTGATATACAACAAGTGATTGCAATAGGCCTGTGTGTGTGTGTGTGAGAGAGAAAGACATATCTTTATACTGCAAGGCTATATTTATTGAATTTTTATTTGTTATTTATATATTATTTTATTGCCATTACCTGTTTTCATACAGAAGTTTAGTTTGCTAAATATATTAAAAAAAAATTATTGGATATTGGATGTGAAAAGGAAATGGTTCTTCCATAACACTGCACTTTAGATGTGTGTGAATTTCCCACACTAGGAGTCATTTATATAGTTCTATTTTATAGCGATTATCTGTTAAAAAAATGTTCTATGCAAAATGTTCTATTAAAGAGAGAAGATAGAAAATAAATATTTGTGTGTGCTGTAAAGTGGTTTAAAAAAATAAAATCGGAATCGGCTAAAATCGGAATCGGCAGGTCAAACTCAAGGAAAAATCGGAATCGGGATCGGCCTAGAAGATTAATCGGTGCATCTCTACTTTTAAGACTAGTTTAACTGGTTTATGCAACGGCCACTGATGTCAACATGGACAAGCTGTGTGTGACAAGTGTGACGTGCTCTCAATCTCAAAAAACATGAACCAAACTACTCAAGAAACACAATAAGACTACATTAAAGGGGTCATATGATGCGATTTCTTGTTTTCATTTTTCTTTAATGTGTTATAGCTGTTTGTGCATGTATAAGATCTGCAGAGTAACAAAGCTGAAAGTCTCGAACCCAAAGGGATATTCTTTGTAAAAGTTAAGGCTCAGTACACATAATACACCCCCCAAACCCCCCTGCGCCACCGCCTGTGGTTGGTCCATTACACCGCGGTGGTAAAAACCTGCCACTGTCACAGCCCTAGTGTGTGTGTGTGTGTGTGTGTGTGAGTTTCATAACACCACCCAAATGTATTGTTCATGTTATTGTTGCCACCGGCGCCGCCATGTCGTGGAGACGGTGTGTTTCGTTGTGACAGTCAAACTACTTTGTTTGGGCTTCCAAAAGAGGACACAATTACAAAACATTATTTACAACACTGTTCCAGAACAGCACAACCAAAACATTCGACTGTGTGCTGTGCATTCTTCGGAGGACTGTTTCCAGAGAGTACAATGTCTACATAGTGTTCTCACACCCGTAGTGCAACGAGTAAAAAGACAGTAAGTCATTATAATCAGTAATTATGTCCCCAATGAAATAAAACCTTACTTAAGAAAGGCGCCGCATAGAGGAGCAACAATAATGTACAGTATGTGTAAAATAATGACCCTTTTTTCACCTAAAACCACACGTTGCATTAAACCAAATACAAAAAATAATGTTCTTTTTAATGTTCACCATATGACCCCTTTAAACACAGCTCTACTTGCAGTGAGGATAAACAAGTGGTCCATTTCCCATTCAGACTGTGCCATGCTTATAATTTCCCAAACTGTTGGGCCAGTGTAGTTTATGGTAATACTACTAGACTTTAATGTTAGAACGCAAAGACATGTGTTAACAGCCACAGTGCGTCGCATGCATCGAGGACACAAGTGCCTACCTTGAGGAGCTATTTTAGAAGGAAAGAAGAGAGACAAGAAACATCATTACACTTTCTATTTACAGCATAATGGCATAAAGCACGCTGGCCATCTCCACATGTCTGTACAGTGACTTCACAACCAAGACCTCGGACACATCTGAGATCACACTAAACATTAACTCATGAAAGGGCACAGTAAAAGCTGTGGGTTAGACTTTATTTTAAGGTGTCCTTTTTACAGTGTAAATATACATTTAAGAACTAAGTATTATTCATTAACGACATGTACTTACTATGGGTTTGGTTTAGGGTTAGTTGCATGCACAAGTTAATAGAAACTATAGTTAAACGGTTGGTAATCAAACAAAAGTCAATGGCTACTGTCAACTGTTTGTTAACAACATTCTTCACAATATCTTCGTCTGAGTAAATTATTTTTGGGTGGACTATCCCTTAAAGCGCATAGGGCTGATAAATGTGAAAAAATATTGTCCTACTAAAGAGCAAATTTACAGAGCAAACAGTGTAAACCATTTCAGTCAGCACACAGAGCATCTTTTAAACCATAAAAACACTTAGTAAACCAAGCACTACTAATGAAATTAAAACGATATATTTTGAATTATGAGATTTTGAATCATGACTCACTAAACCTAACGTTAGTTTACAAATAGCTCATAATTGGCTGATTTAGAAATTATTCAAAAATTAGGTCTCACACAATTATAATGTTATATTTTCACATTTCTAAATAAAGAAAGCAAGATATTGAATACAAAAGTTCATAAAGACTTACGAAAAGAAAGGGTCTTCGTCAAACTGGAGTCTGTTGAACATGTTGCCGGTTGAACTGAACTGAGGAAGACCGTCCGTTGCTGTTACTATCGAGACCCCACGCGCTGAGGCGGAGAGTGCACGTGACCCACTCTGAGCCCTGCGATTGGCTGAGTCCTGAACTCTTATTCTCTACAAGCATACATATTTAATCCGTGTTCACTGCCATGCACATACTTGCTTCCCCTGCATACTGTTTTATCATTGTATATTAGCTACATATATTGCATTGTGCAGTGTAAACCGTGTAACCCCCTGCATAATGTTTTATCATTGTATATTAGCTACATATATTGCATTGTGCAGTGTAAACCGTGTATGGCTATAGGGAATGTGGAGATGACGTCCGCATTATGGGTCCGCCGCCATATTTACAGGATCGCGCCCAATACCGCTGTATTTAAATGCATGTGTTGGAGGCTGTGTTTGGATTTTCTGTCGAGATTTTAATAAACGTCGATATGGTTGTTCAGTACAACTGCCATAGCAGGTCACACGATCGTTCAGGGAGGAAACTGAACAATGGAATACGTTTGTTCACCTTTCTTTCTTGGAAAAAACAACAAGGGAAGCAGGTCGAGGAGCTGACGAGAAGACGCCGGATTGCGTGGGGTGCTGAAATCATGAGGAAAAACTTTACTTACTGTCCTCCACTGCATACTACGTTTGTTAAAAGTTGTACAAAGCAAGAGGTTGTGTATTGTATATTCCTCTATGAGGAGGATAGTTGATGAATGATGTTGAATGTGTGGTTCATGTTAGCAGATGATAAAGCTAGGACACATTGCATGAATCAAATTATATTTATTTTGTTTTCAATTAACAATTTGCTTTGATATTCTGTACATCTTTTTACATGTTTGTGAATCATGTTTTTATATAACTGCTTAATAAATACATTAAGTGACTTCTCTGTTTGATTGCATCCACAAAGACCCTTTAAGTACACATAAATAGGCAAAGATACATCAAACCATTTTAAAATAAACGACCAAATACCCTCATCCTTTTTACACGTGTCAACATTAAATGATGACAATAAGGCACAGTTTTATTTAACAAGTTACCACATCTTGTGGCATTATAAAGTAATGTACAATTTTTATCTTGCACAACCTATGAAAACTTAACATATGCTGAAAATAGCAAGTTAACATTAACTATGAGAGCTGCTTTTCAGGTAAAATAGCTTGAACTTTATGTACAATAGTAATCAACTTAGCATAGGCTTCGAACACCAAAACTAAATCAGATGTATCAACGTTGTTTATCGCGGATAGTTTATTCAAATAACGTTTTTTGGCAGTGGCATTTAGTTTATCCCGGTAGGGTCCCTTCTCTTTTTCTTTAAACATCTCCATTTCTTCCGTTCTTCTTCAATTTTACCTCGTTTTAGCCAAACACCCACTATTATACCGAAGGTAAACAGAGATCGTGCCTGTAAAGATGGCGCCCACGTCCCATAATGCAACACGGCGTGACGTACCTCCACATTCCCTATATGTGTATATTGGTCTTCGGAGTAACTGAAATGCTGTAACTTTGATCTGTAAAGTAACTAAAACTACAATAGAGTTAATCTATAAGTGTATAACATTATGCATTATATCTGTACAAAAATGCATCAGGTGTCCTGCAGATGAAGATTGGTAGTGTCTCACAGTTATTATCAGGTGTTATGTGTGTGTGTGTGTGTGTGTGTGTGTGTGTGAGAGAGAGAGAGAGAGAGAGAACATCCAGCAGGAGAGAGGCCCGATCCTCAGACATCTGTCAGACGGAGAGGCCTGGCGGTCCATCACAAACACACACAATGTCTGTCAATAGCAATCCAGTGCACACTCAAACATGCGTGTGTGTGTGTGTGTGTGTGTGAGTGAGTGTGTGTGTCAGACGGAGAGGCCTGGCGTTCCTCCCAGCACACACTTTCTCTCAATAACATACCAGTGCACAGACATGCAGTGTGTGTGTGTGTGTTTGTGTGATTTGTCTGCATACATGACCCACAAAGCAAAGGCTCACTCATACTGTGTGCTGTAATTCAATGCCAGTGCTGTGGGCCGCATGATCTTTCTTTTAAGCGGGTCTGTTGATTAATAGATTGATCTACAATCGGCATTATTGAGCTGGACAGACTTTCTCCACAGTAACATTTATGCTAACAGGAGAACATGGCTTTAACAGAGACAGACACACACTTTCCAGCATCTTCCACACATGCAGGTCCACTGTTCAGAGGAACGAGGCCATCTAGTGACTCCAGTTTGAACACACAGGCTGTGTCTCAAATCCCCCCATACCCTGAAATAAGGCACTGTTTAAAGGGGCTATATGGAACTTTTTCCCCAAAATAAACATAACAATAGCCTTTTTATTTGACTATTTATGACTCAAACATCTCCCGATGAGCATACTGACACCTTGTCCGCTCGCAGTGGGTGCACCTATAAGCCTGTATCCTATTTTTCCTATTTTCTGTCGGGTCGGATTTTCCCGCGCTGTCTGCGGATGTGACGTCAAGCGCGTTCATGTTAAACGTTTCAGATCACTCTGCCACCACCGCTAGTCAGCAAGTAGCCTACACTCGCAAGCAGTGCAATGGGTTTTGCGATTTTGTGACTGTTCTTACCTCTGTAAACATAATGTTGACCTCCTTGCAGCAGATGACTTGTGAAGTGTGCACGTACGAGCGCGCTGCGAGAGCGAGCAGAAAGGAAGAGCAGTTCTGTTTTTTGGCCACAGGTGTCAGTCGCGAGTTTAAATTTCAGAAAAACGCATATAGCCTCTTTAAAGGGGTCATAAAATGCCATTTTTGTACAAGCTAATATGATTCTTTATGGTCTAAATTAAAAGTTTGTAATATACTTTAATAAAAAATTCTCATTAGTATTGTAAGAAAACTTATTTTACCTGGTCAAAAACAGCTGTTTTCAGCACGCCGTTTCAGTGCATATGCCTTTAAATGATAATTAGCTTTGCTCACCCCGCCCCTCTGTTCTGTGCGTACACCGTTTGAACACAATAACACAATAACCATAACGCGTTGTTCAGTATAAACGTGGGATTATGAATTATATTGAGAACGTCATACATAAAAAAATATGCCGTAATGTACCCTGAGTGTAAACCTTAGACGCATTCATTGTGAAGCATGCAGCTAGCGATTTGCAAAGATTAATATAAATATTAATATAAAGTTTAATAAAACGTTACACTCACTTCAGTTCTTCTGGAGGTTCAGCAGGAACATGAATATCTGGTACCGATCCTTTTTTCATGCGCAGCTTCTTAGCAAAACCAGCTTTACTGATCCTCCTTTATAAAGCAGTCTGGTGTGTGAAATGATTCTCGCAAACATGAGAGCATTGACGTTGCTCGTGGGGAATATTCCCTTCGAAAACAAACTCAGCCACTGCATCTTCAGCGGTTCGGATTTAGGAACATTAAAATGACTGTGTTCGTTATTACACCCAAGAACAGAACACCACAATCGCTTAGAGCCATTCTGCTCATAGACAGTGCTCCAGCACATCAACAATGACCGCGCCGGTCCGCACGAACTATGATTGACAGCTCGCTCGCTCACGAGCGAGGGCGGGTCTGTGTTGAAACGCTGCTGTCAATCAACAATCGTGGGAGGGGCGTCCGACCGTGTCACACGGTCGAACGGCTTGATTTGAGGCAGGGGAAAACATATAAGGAGATTAAAAAAAAAACACTGGATGGATTTTTATCATTATATGATGGTTGTGTACAGACACTGCCAACACACATTTCAGTACAATCAACTTGTAAAAGTGCATGTATCATTATATGACCCCTTCAAGGGGACTGACATGTGTAGTGCTCTTCGAAAACATAGTGGACGTTATCGAGTGCACTTAATATTCAACAATATTATTGATCGGCCTGCATTGACACCATTATATGAGAACTGAGCTGAGCTGGACGATGACAGCACTGTTTTATTCAGAACGGCTATATAGATAAATTAACTAAGTTAATAACTAATGATTTTTACAACAGAAATGAATCAACACTGAACTTAAAGCTGGACAATGCCTTTCTTCTAGAGATCCCCTGGGAAACCTGTCAGGGTTCTGTCACTTCTGTGTAGTGTATATCTGGGTTTGGTGTAGTAGTGGGAAGTTCGGATCATTTTACGGAATCGGATCTTTGAGTCTCGTTCAGCAAAATGAACGAATCTTTTTTCGAGTCATTTCGTTCATTTCACCATAATATAATTAAAATGGCATGTTAAATATCCCAACACATCTAGTACTTACGCAAATGTTAATTACATTTGTAAAAAGAATAAAAATAAACTATTGGGTAATGCAGCCAAAGACAAATTATAAGAAACCGAAATTTGTATTAATTGATTAGTTGTTGGGTCTTAAGTTCAGGCTATTGCAGTCTGATTCTGTTAGTTCACCTCACCTGCTGATCCGAGACGTTCTTTCCTTTGCAACTTCATATTTATCAGGTTTGTTCTCCTCCTCTCGTGTCTCGAGACGTTGTCGACTCGTCAGTGTCTGACTCTGTGCTGTCTGCTGGGCCGTGCCGTGTGTGATACAGCAGGGCCGGAAAGAGTAATGATCAGTTCATCTTTCGAGTCTCGAGTTCGGGTTCGGCCGGGTCCGAGTCTTTCGTTCTTCCTGTCAGTCCAGTACCGGAAAGAGGATTGATTAGTTCATTTTCTTCGAGTCTGAGTCCTTTGTTCTTTTGTCACGTGACCGCTGGTATCTCGCATCAAATACAACATTAGCTTCGTATTATTGATTGCGTCTGAATGTATATTGTTTTATATTTAGGAATTAAAATCCAAAATATGTGAAATAAACATTATCTGAAAAATAAAAGTTCCATCTTATTGTTGTCCCTGTTCGTCTATTTCTAAATGTTTCTTGTGCATCTCTGGTGTGTTTTATTATATATTATACATTAATTAACTACTATTATATTATACATTAACTACGTGCTTGTTTGTAAAAAGGTTGTGAATTAGTAGGCTATTCAATACAGTGACAAGTCACGTGACAAAAGAACGAAGGACTCAAACCCGAGGTAACATTCTCAGGGGGAGGAATGACTGTCAGCACATCTTCAAAAGGATACCAGTGGAGATCATCCGTCAACGGCCAGAAAAAACGGTTTTCCCCCACTTTGTGCATGCACTTAACCTGGACATGGGTCTCATTCACCTCTAGGATGATCCCTGGGTAGGTGATGCGTTCGTACAGCAGTACACACCAGTTCCCTACAACCTCTGGATTGTGCCACTGCTCTTCTAGTGTGCTTTGCATTGTCTTTTCTGTGTGGTCATCTGTTCGATTAAAGCTGAAGCTATTATTTGTCTGGCAACCGAACTCCAAAACACATGCAGCTGACATCGCGGTAGATTATTTTCCCAGGGGAAAAAGAGACCGCCTGGTGAAGTCTCATTGTGGATGGAACAGCTGGAAGGTCAGCTGGCATTTTTTTCACTGCATCGTCCACATCTTGCTCCTGAATGTAATATAGTATCACCGTTGATTCTCCCTCATTTAGAGCTTGGTACAGGGACAATGCCGTTGGTATATCAACTCCTTGGCTGACAAGCCTGTCAGCCCTCCTCTTCTGTGTGCCACCTATGCCATCTGGGGCACCTTTGCCATGGCTGGCTTCGAAGAAGTTCCAGGTTCCCAGTGTAAACCCCTTCACAATTGCCCCGCTGCTTGTACTGTGTGCAGGGCCCGTCGCTAAAAAAGTGGATGGTTGTCATATCCGGGTATTTCTCTCTAATTTCTTTCAGGAGGGGCTCCAGGTGTTGCCATATTGCAGGTGGTCCCTTCAATCTGGAGGCTGATATACTGCAAAAGGACGTGGGAGCAGATGTTCCCCTCACATAGTAAACCCCAGTGTGCAAAGTAGCCTGTTGGTGTGAAGCACCAAAATGGACGGATTGTACTTCAGCACTATATTTGCAGCCGTAGTTCTCTGAGAAGTCAATGTGGACTGCACATTCATTCATAGGGAGGTTCAGCTTCAGGGCCCGTGAGAATGCATATTAGTGCCTGATGTTATAGATATGGCGCCTGAACTTCTGGAGCAAAGTGGCAAATATTTCCACCAGCATTTCTTGGGAGCATTCTAACTCTTTTTTCAAAGTGATCTTTGAAGTTGCTCCAGAATCATTTTTGTGCACCTTGTCTAGTGGCCCACTGAAGGTAGGACACGCGATCAGTGGCTCTGTAGTGGCTTGTTAGTGGATAGGAATTACTGCTGCATTCCTCACATTCCCCATACATACATGTTTTGCTGGTGATGTCACACGTGATGGCTTGTGTCAGCCTCTCCAAATTAAATGTGTCAATGATGTGCATCTGGTGGAGCTTTTTTGCAATAAAGCCTAGATTTTTTTTATGTTGTTTGCACATACATGTTTCGCGATCTGCTAATGTTGGATGCTCGACCCAGTAGGGGCGAAGTGTGCAAAACAGGGAGTATGATAAACGGTGGTTGATCTGCTCAGCCAGGAACTTCAAATGGAGGTTCTTCATTGAATCCACAAGTAATCTTTTCTGCATTTTCTTCTTTTCTTTGGTCAATGTTTGCTTTTTTCCAGTTGTGATCCTGCTGACATCGTCACGTAAAAAGAACAACCTCACCTTGGATCTCAGTATGGCAGCAATCCCATTGTGTTCCTTTCTTTTGTAGCAGCAGACATTTTCATTTGTTTTCCACCTCCTTCTTGAAAATCCCAAAAACTCCTGTGCCAATTTCTGTAGCTGGTGCTTTTTCAGGATTTTGCTGGTGATTAATCCTGCAATAATTTGTCTGTGACTCTCTTTCTTTGAATTTACGTACTTGGTACGTACCTCCTCAGCTACTGCTGTATGAAACAACAGAGTTCTCCTTAGGGATCTGCACGAGACATGACGGAGCAACTTGTTGACTCTGGAACTTGGAGATGGATGGTCTTTCTTCAATCGCTGGAGTCGCTTTCTGTATTTTTCTGCTTTCTGATCTGCTTTTCTTAATTTATCCTGTAGTTTCTGCATTTCTCTGATTGATTTTGCTTTGGCAGCCCTTCTTTTTCTTCTCCCCAGATCACACTGTCGAAAAGAAACAGATAAATAATTTTTTGTTGCCACAACCATTTAATCTAGATTGCCAGCTAATAAAAGTCTGTGGTTACACTAACTTGCATACCTCAGTAGCCTTTACCGTACCTTGAAGTCTTAGGTTGAGGTGCTGGCCTGACTGGAATATCGGACATGGCAGAAGGGGTTTTAATTCTTTAATGAATCTCTTTCCTGTTTTTACACCTCTCATGAGCCTCTCTCCACTTTTTGCGCTGGGCACGCTGCTCCCTTACACTGCGGCCTTTTTGAACTTTCTTCTTTCCTGTCTCTATATCTTTACTCCACTTCTCTTTCTCGTTCTGTAAGTACTGCTGTCTCCTCTGTTTGTCTGCATCACGTCTGGCACGGTAGCGCCTCTGCTTTTCAGCAGCGCTCATCGGTGGGCAAGAACCCTATAGAAATCAATAAAAAAAAAACGTTAATGTCTATTAATCTAATGTATATAAAATTAGCTCAACATGATTTGGTAACACTTAACAATGAAGGGCAGTTCGGCCAGATAAGCGATAATGAGCAAACTGCTTATTAACTCTACCTGGTTGACATAAAAGGGGAAACAAATATTTTCTGTAAAATACAGTATGTAAAAATTCAGATACAGTTTTAAAGCTGACATATTTTGATTACTTAGCTCACTTTTCTCAGCTTTAGATCATTTCTCACATTGAAGACAATATTTATATTTAATATTTATATTTAATATTTATGATTTATATTTAATAACTAGATTTAGATTTAATAACTAGATTTAGATTTAATATCTAGATTTAGATTTAATATTTGGATTTTAGATTTGGATTTAATATTTGGATTTTATTAAATTTTTTTAATCATATTGTTGACAATTGCAAAGAACAAAAAAAATTGCGAAATGTGAGGAAAGTGAGCTAAATAATTAAAATATATCAGCTATAAAATTGTATCTGAGTTTTTACATCTGGCACCCCATAGTAATACATTAATAACATGAAATGTATGCTAAATTATAATCAAAATTATATTAATTATTTAGCTCTACTATTGATAATAGATTGTCCCTTATGAGTGGAGTGAAAGATATTCAAACCTGTTACTCTAATTATGGTAACAGGGTTGCAAGTAACAGGGTTGCAAATTAATGCTAATGTTAGCTTTTCTCATGAATAAAAGCTAGCTGTTAAGCTAGCTTTAACTGTCATCTTTAGGACAAACTTACATATGTAAAAAGAAGAAGAAAACCTTCAAATTAATTGGTCTTATTCTGATTATAAGTGTAACAGGGTTGCATTGGCTAGAGTGACACATTCAATCAAAACTAAAAGATGTATATAATATGAAAAATCGAAGGAGAACATACCTTTGTTCTACCCATTCTGGCGGCAAACTGCTTAGTGATGTCATTCCCTGTCAATCGTGTCATTAACTGTTTTCTTCTTCTTCTGCCAGGCTAAATGTGTTTCGGTAACAGGGTTGCACGTATGTTGTGGGACATAACTTTATTGCAACATTTCTATTATTTGAAATATTTATATCATTTTAAAAAAATGTTTAACAAATAAAAGAGACATATATATATAAACAAAATCATACAAAAAAAAGGGATATTTAAAATGTATTTTAACAGTTGTATTTAACATTCAATTTGGCCATCTAGAAGGTGGGACAAGAGAAAAATGGCACTTAAGTGGGTACTAGAGACTTTTTTTTAATTTTCATTAATATATATAAAAAAAATATATTCAAGTCTATTTATATTTAGTCTCATGACAAGTGTTTTTTACACAGTGACTGCATTTTTTTTTTGTATATTGTACATAGATTATTTGAAATTTCATAGGTGGGACATGAAATGTCCTCCAATTCTGGAATGACCCATTTGTGTAAACTGGTCATTTTAAACTAAAATAATAGATAGGCCTTGCCTATTAAAGTGCAAATAAAAATAAACTGGAAATTAAACTTGTCTTAACTTGTCTTAGTATTTCCACAATATTTCACCTCCATTTGGCAGGCTTTGCAAATTGCTTTGCTTTTGTCAAGCTCGTTCTCTGCATTGCTTGTTCTGAACCCGAAATGGTGCCAGATCGCAGCTTTGAGCGTTTCTGGAGTTTTCAAAGCAACCGCTTGCTTAACATTACTGACCACCATGTTCGTTGTTTTAATGTCCTTCTACCTCGCGCGCATGCGTGAATTCAATGACGCGGCAAGTTAAAGTTCACGGGGAAAATGTAGGCCTATTATTAAATCGATTCTCTGAATTACGGATCGATCTTTAGAAATTAATATGAAAATCGATTCAGAATTGGTGAATCGATTTTTTCAACACAGCCCTAATTAGCCTACTCCAGTTCTTGTTAAAACACACCAGATATGCAAATTCTATGCATTTTGGGCACTTTTTGTGTGAAATCATATATATTTTGTCCATCAAAAGTGTGCTTTCACTTTAATTGAGCGAGCAGTGCAGCGAAAATAGACTCTGCGCTGAAACCCCTGCTTCACTGCTGCTTGCTCGACGCTCACGCGCTGCTCTGGCTCCCGGTGTGAATGCACTCATTGATTAACATGCACGCCGAACAAAAATACGCGCTGCTCACGCTTGCGGTGTGAAACGGACGTAATTCACGAGGTTTCCTACATGTGTGTTCCGTGTGCCGGTGATGTTGCGCGATGTTAATCATGTGGCGTCAGAGTGCATTTGACCAGCATAAAATCGGCATATGTCAGACTGACCAGCCGGTTGCCGATCACGGCCGATCGCGTGAAAATCAGCCGATTCCGGTCACCAGCCGATCAATCGGTGCATCTCTATCACAATTACTATTAAAATGGTAAAACATCACCTTCATGTGTAAAACTGAGCACTAGCTATAAAAAGAAAAACACCAAGGAACTAGCCTAACAAAGGGTCAGTGGAACAATTGTTAACAGTTAGGTATCATCACACATGCTCATACAGCAGGTTAAAGACTAGAACCTGAGCTTATTTACACATATGTACATATTTATGGCACAGTATGAGTCTGCCTGACAGAAACTCATCTACAATCCTTGGCAGCATGTGACTAAAATAGAAGGACTTGAGCTTAGGTAGAACTTGTGAACAATACTCCAAATCAAATGGCACATCAATGACAACTTTCTCAGATGGAGCCCAGACAAGCAGCTTGCATCTCTCTTGTCTTGTACAAAACATACCTAGTTGGACTTGAAGGTAGTAACCATTTGGTTGCAGCTGTGGAACCCCGTCCACCATCTTCACATCTGTGAGCTTGCTGGAAAACACTTCAGCCGGAGATGCACAGTTCTTGGTCAGAACAGGACTTTTAATCTCCAGCAGCTCTGTCGAGTTAACCACGCCATCTGGGCTTGCAGAAAGCCATGGTTCTGTGACACTAACTACAGTGCCTCTCTTCTCAACTAAAAACCCAACGCTCTCCATCCATGCGTAGGCCACCTCCTCATTCTCCTGGCCATGCCTGGTTGCAGTGTTCCCATGGAACCTAGGAAACAGGTGCTCTCTAAGAAAAATATCTGGCTTAGTAGATGCACGCACGGGGACCTTCTTTGCCGAGCTAGCAGTTACTCTTAATTTACGTGCATCAAACCACAAGTGGGAGGCACTCTGCATTTTAGTGAACTCCTCCAAACTGGCACATTTATCTCCATCGAATTTAATGTACATATCATAAAATGACATGCATTTCTGGCAGTGTATGTCTGTGCCATGTTCACTATGAGGCAGCTGGAGCGGTGTGGGAGCTGCTGGAATTTGATCTGGTTCAGCAGAGATGCATTTGTGCAGAAGGCTGCCCACTGGAACACTGGCGACTTCTAAGCTCATCTTCAGTGCCTCGTGTGAGCTGTAGGCAGGGGTTGGCGGTAGAGATGGAGAGATGGGCAGGATGTTCTCAGAGACATCAGAACCTTCTTTGTGGTGCCTGAAACATATATTACTCAACCTTTTGGGGACTAAATTGCGCTGTGTCCCTGAGTTCCAGTGGCGCTGCTCATCAGTGCAGGACAATCCAGTCAGACCTTTGGACACTGCAAACTGCACCTTTAACAAAGTTTAAATAGAACAGTTACATGTTTTTAATATATTGCAGTCCTTAGTGTCACCAATGATGTTTTCGTCAGTGATGACGATAACGAAATTATTTCGTTGACGCACTTTTTTTTTTATGACGATAACGCGACGATGACTAGCTAAAAATGGCTCTAAAGTGACTAAAACATGACGAGACGTTTTCGAGTTTTAGTTGACAAGTCTGAGTTTTAGTTTTAGTTGATAAGTCTGACGTTCACAATGCATGTCATTTCTGCCTGTTTTGCGTGAAATCTGTCTGTATTGAGCTAAAAATAAAAGTATCAGCAATGCTGCGTTTTCAATGCTTGTTTTGGGGACGCCCAGCACCTGGCTGCCACGCGCACACACCAGATTCCACACAGCAACAACACAGGTTTTATCGTAGTTTTTGTACCAAGTCAAGTCAATGGAGTCTGATCAAAACTACGATAAAACCTGTTGGAAAGCATCTTTTGCAGCGATTTTTGTGTGAGCGTATCAGTGAACACCCCTGACCACTCGGTGAGTTTCACGTCTTTGTAAACTAAAGTTTAATGCGTTTTATGAATGATTGTTCCATTGCACATAGACAACCATTGTGTAGGTGGGTGTGCTAACACACAAACCTACACAAACCAACAGCATTTGTCCAAATTTCAATCTTAACCGTTCTATTTAATCAGAAACGATCTTAAAACAGGGCTTTAAGTGTTGTGTGTTTACAGTATTCAGGGATTGTCTTATTCATTTTTATGTTCAACACACTTCAAGTGTCTTCAAGTGTTCATGTTTGTTTCATACTTTATATTCAAGTATGCATTCCTAACAACCTATGTTCAATGCACCTCAATATTATTTATTTATTTTATTATTTTGTTTCAGAATGTTTGCAACTTTGCAGTTTGCACAAGTTAAAGATAGACAGGGTTGTATGATGTTTGTGTTTACAAATAATAAGCATCTTGTTGTTGCACTGGCAGACAAGTTGAAGTGCAAGTTGTAGATCATAAGTATGTGTTCCTCAATAGCTTATATTTTGGGCACGTTGTTCATTGCACTTTAGCAATTTCTCAAATAAAGCCACAATTGCCAAAGTAAGAATGTTTTATTCCTGGCTTTTTTTGGAGTAAAACAGTGATTCCACTGTTACCACTTTATCGGTGTGTAATGTTCTAGTAGCTCAAATTTTTTTGCTGTTTAAACTTTAAACCATTCCTTTATTACTGTGATTACTGGTGAAAATAGCATTTAATATTCATGGAAAAACTATAACTTGAAATATGGGGATAAAAGGCTTCTGCCCAATGTGACAATGAAGTACAGCTTGCAATGGCAGCACTGCATCTCCATCAATGAGAAAGTCTAGTTTATTATGCAAAGGTTTTAAGGTTAGCTGTTTGTAACCCGCCTAAAAAGGGGTTAAACAGTAAATTGTATTTAATTATTATCATTATTTACCCATACGTTACGTTATGGAAAATGGGGCTTTTATTTTGAAAAATACATTTAATTTGCGGGAAACCGGAAGAAGCGCGCTAAAATACTTCCGTTCGATTCTTCGATAACACTGTTAAAATCAGATGGAGCGCTGCTTCGGGTTCTCCCACGAGTTGGAAAGAAAACTGAAAAGAAAAGAAGTTGGAGAGCCATCCAGAAAATCGCTTTTGTCTGTCCTGGCTTCTCATACTGAAAATCCTCTCTTGGTCAGGTCTTTTCATGAGGCGAGCAGAAGTTCCATATGATCCAGTCCTTGAATCATACCAAGTGAACCATTGATCCATAGATGGCGAGCCTTCCCAATGAGCCGTGAGCCTCCACCACAGCATTCCGGAAGCCTGTGGTAGGACTGTGTCAGTTCACCAAACTGGTACCAATGAGATTGTTCCTTTCGACTATTTACCCTTGACTTTGACTATTCCCCTTTGACTAACTGACTCGAACTCTGGATTGAACTCTGGAATTCCAAAGGACGATTTCCAAGGAACATTTCAAAAAGGACATTGTATTTTATTTTATTTTAAATTTATTTTGGGGCCATAGCTAGTGTGCACATAATTGTTGTGACGTGGTTGAAATATTTTGTTGAACTAAAAGTTTACACATTTCAAATCGTTACCTTGGTGTTGCTTGGTTATTACTATACTTATCAGCTCCTACGAACCTAGGGTGTACATACTCTGAAGTGGGTTACACGGTAAAACTTGGCGAGCCAGCCAGGAGCTTTGAGTAAGTAATAACCAAGTATTTTTATGGTAGAAAAAAAAAAGGTATCCTTAAAGTGTAAATTTTCGTTTTTTCCGAAAATGGATGTGATTAAGAACGAGGGTATTAAGGTTCCCAATGCCGTCATTGTATCAGGTTTGACAAACACTGAGTTAGACGAAGAGATTTATGAAGATTTAAAGCGATTTGGGTCTGTTAACAGAATTGTCAAGGTTTTAGACAAAACATCTGAGTTCTATGGTAAAGCCTTTGTAGAATATGCATCTGGTGCTGCTGTGGAGACACTTGAGAGGGATTTACCTTTTAATAGAACCAGTGATACAGATGACAATGTTGTCTTCCACGTTGAAGCTTTATCCAGTTTATACTCAAGTGAAAAGGGTACTGATCTTACCAAAACATTTCTGTCTGACCTCCAAAATATTGCAAAACTAAGTGGAAAATCTTTTGAAAACCTGCTACATGATGAGTTAGCACGAATTACTGGATTACTGAAAGAGCGAGGTGAGTCTGGCAGACCTCAGAGTACAGTTGTGGCACCTGCTGGAACAGCAAGAGATTCCGTCTTCCCTGATGCCAGTCAAATAGAATCAGAAAATGATGACCAACGTTCTCTTGACCCCCTTAGCCCTCCTTTCAGACCTATGGCAAATGCTATGCCCCTTCAATTGCCAGTATCTTCCTTCTTGCAAACTGCTGAACAACTTACTCCGCCTGAGGTGCAGCGTGTAGTGGTCGAACACATTGTCAAAAGTTCTGACCTCTCTTCGCAAATACACGCATCAGTAAAAGTTAGACCGTTTTCCGGCAAAGTTCCTTGCTCAAACTTTGAAGTCGATTATGAGACCTGGAGGAACAGTATTGAATGTCACTTGGCTGATCCTACGGTTTCCAGTGCACAGCTGGTAAGACGCATTGTTGATAGTTTGCTTCCCCCTGCTGCTTCGGTTGTCAAGTCGCTTGGTTACCAAGCAAATCCAAAAGCTTTCCTCGATCTACTTGACTCAGCTTATGCTACAGTGGAAGATGGGGACGAACTTTTCGCTCAGTTTTTAAATGTTAACCAGAACTCAGGCGAGAAACCTTCCAACTATCTTCAGAGATTGCAGACTCTTTTGAATAGAATCGTGAAAATGAAAACCATTCTGCCTCAAGATTCAGACAAGCAGCTCTTGAAGCAGTTCTGTAGGGGCTGCTGGAACAATGTGCTGATTAATAACCTTCAACTTGAGCAACGCAAAAAGAATCCGCCCACTTTTCCAGAGTTTTTACTCCTTTTACGCACTGAGGAGGACAAACAAACTGCAAAAGCTAACAGGATGAAGCAACATCTGGGATTTCAAAAACCAAAAGCTCAAGTTGCAGCGCAAGTCCATGAGGCATATATGGGAGACACATATGATTCACCTCAGTCTTTCTCTTCCGAACCACCAGCTATGAAACGACTTCAAAAACAAATTGTCGAACTGCAAGCTCAAATTGCTGCCTTATCGAGTTCTAAACAACAGACACCACCTACAAACAAACCTAAAAAGGAAAAGGAGAAACGACAAGAGAAACCTGTTAACAAAAAGACATCAACATCAAAACTTACTTCAGAAGCCACATCCGCAACAGTTAGATCAAAGCCAAAACCGTGGTACTGTTTCAGTTGTGGCGAGGATGGGCATATTGCCACAAACTGTGATGATCCTCCCAACCCCACTTTAGTGTCTGCAAAAAGAACTCTGCTGAAAGAGAAACAACAAGCTTGGGCAAAAGACAACCCAATGTCCGATAAACATTTAAACTGAACAGTGTTTCTATTGAGGGACAAATGGAAACAAATCAACCTGAAAGTCCCATGATTGAACCAAAAACCAAATGGAAAGTCAAGTTAAAAGAGCACAAAGTGACAAAAACCAGAACCTTACCTAAAGGGCTAGTTGGTAGCCGGAGCACCGCGGACGTAAAAGTTAATGGGCTTGAGTGCAATTCACTACTTGATACCGGGTCTCAGGTGACAACTATGTCGCTGTCGTTTTACAACCGTTACCTCTCAGATCAGACCATTCACCCAGTAGCTGACTTACTAGAGATTGAAGGGGCGAACGGTCAGTCAGTGCCCTACCTGGGGTATGTTAAAGTTACACTCCAGTTTCCCAAAGAGTTCATTGTCAGTCAGCCTGAATTAGAGACACTGGCCCTCGTAGTGCCAGATGTTAGGTCCAACAGTCTCACCCCGTTGTTAATTGGAACTAACACTCTCGATCCACTGTACGAACAGTTTTGTGATGATAATACATTTCGAAAGAGTGCTTACTGCGGCTACCACCAAGTCCTGAGAAGTTTACAAATTAGACACAAGCATAGTTTAAATGGCAGACTGGGTCTCGTCAACTTGAGAAATAACGAGCCAAGTGTAATCTATGCTGGTGAAAAGATAGTGCTAGAGGGATATGCAAATATTGACAAAGCAAGCAATGAAAGATGTGGTTTACTTGAGCAACCTACCATGTCATCCTTACCTGGGGGAATTTTTGTTGAATGCTGTCTCATTAATGTTCCAAGAAACACCCCATACAAAATGCCTGTAGTGGTGAGGAATGAAACTGATCGAAACATTTGTCTTCCTGTAAGGTGCATCATTGGAGAACTTAGTGCTGTTAAGGAGATTGTTCCAACTCAGAACACCGCTAGTTGCAGTAGCCACCAGCAGCTCACTAGCCAAATAAACAAGCAGTCAAGTTCAAACCTAACCTTCGACTTTGGAGAATCACTTCCTGAGGGGTGGAAAGTTCGTATGACTGATAAGTTAAACACATTCTCAGACATTTTCTCTCATCACGATCTTGACTACGGACATGCAACAAAAGTGAAACATTCAATCAAACTCAAGGATGAGACGCCTTTCAAGCAACGCCCACGTCCTATTCATCCACAGGATTTTGACGCAGTGAGGCGTCACCTGCAGTCTCTCCTTGAAGCAGAGATCATTCGCGAATCACAATCTCCTTTTGCATCTCCAATAGTCGTAGTCAAAAAGAAGAACGGTGATGTCAGATTATGTGTAGACTACCGGCGATTAAACATGCAAACGATCAAAGATGCATATGCACTACCGAATCTCGAGGAATCCTTCTCAGCCCTGAGCGGATCTCAGTGGTTTTCAGTAATGGACCTGAAAAGCGGCTATTATCAGATTGAGATGATTGAGAGTGACAAAGACAAGACAGCGTTTGTGTGCCCTCTTGGGTTTTGGGAGTGGAATCGTATGCCACAGGGGATCACAAATGCGCCCAGCACTTTCCAGCGTTTAATGGAAAAGTGCATGGGGGACATCAATTTGCGCGAGGTGCTCGTGTTCTTAGACGATATTATTGTCTTTTCCAAAACGCTAGAGGAGCATGAAACCCGTCTCACGAACGTCCTTTCCCGTTTGCGAGAGAACGGTTTAAAGTTATCTCCTGAGAAGTGCCGTTTCTTTCAAACTTCGGTTCGTTACTTGGGCCATATAGTATCACGCAACGGAGTTGAGACTGATCCTCAAAAGACAGAAGCACTTAAGACCTGGCCAAGACCTCAGACCTTAAAAGACCTTAGGTCATTTCTTGGGTTCTCCGGGTACTATAGGCGGTTCGTGGAGGGGTATTCTAAATTAGTGAAGCCCTTAAACAACCTCACAGCTGGCTACCCTCCCGTGCGTAAAGATGCAAAGATTTCCAATGTAGCCGCCCAGTACCATAATCCCAAAGAACCATTCGGGGAAAGGTGGACCCAATCCTGCCAAGACGCTTTTGATCAGATCATTGAAAAGTTAACATCCGCGCCTGTCTTAGGGTACGCAAATCCAAGATTGCCTTATGTTGTTCATACTGACGCGAGCACAACGGGCCTGGGCGCAGCGTTATACCAAGAACAGGACGGCCAGACCCGCGTCATTGCGTATGCGAGTCGGGGTCTCTCGCAGTGTGAAGCCCGCTATCCAGCCCACAAGCTGGAATTTTTAGCTTTAAAGTGGGCCATTACTGAAAAATTCCATGACTATTTATATGGTAACGTGTTCACAGTCATTACTGACAACAATCCCTTGCGGTACGTTCTAACCAAAGCCAAACTAGATGCTACGAGTTATCGATGGTTAGCAGCCTTGTCTACGTTCACTTTCGACATCAAATATCGCGCCGGCAAGCAAAATCAAGACGCCGATGGCCTGTCAAGGAGGCCACATGGTGAACTAATCAGTGACAGTGCATCTCAAGAAGAGAGTCAAAGAATACATGACTTTACCTCATACCATCTTGCACCTGTGAACGTTGTCCAAGCCACATGTCAACTCCACACTATTTTTCAAAATGACGCTGAACTGTCTCCATGTTACATTGAGTCACTTGCCGTGCATCCAGATGCTATTCCCTCAGCATTTTCTGACGATGAAAATCTTAGTGGTCTTTCAACCATCCCTAAGTACAATGATGCTGAGATAGCTGAGTTGCAACGAGCTGATCCAGTAATCAGTGTAATCATACAGTCATGTGAGTCAGCAGAACCTGTCCCTGCTGGCAAAAACTGTCCTGAACTCCAACTCATGCTCAAAGAAATGAGTCGATTTGAAATAAGAGACAGTCTGTTGTATCGGAAAAGACAGTGTGACAATAAAACTATCTACCAGCTTGTCTTACCCAAAACATTGAGAAATCCCGTGCTCTACAGCTTACATGATGAAATGGGCCATTTAGGAGCCGAAAGAACTCTTGAGCTAACCAGATCTCGGTTTTATTGGCCAAAAATGTCTTCCGATGTTGAGTCCAAGATTAAAAGCTGTCCAAGGTGCGTTAAAAGGAAAAGCCAACCCGACAAAGCCGCACTATTAGTCAACATCCAGGCAAGTAGGCCGATGGAACTGGTCTGCATGGACTTTTTGTCCATTGAACCCGACAGTCATAATTATAAGGACATTCTGGTCATAACTGACTACTATACTAAATACGCAACTGCTATCCCGACTCGAGATCAAAAAGCCCTAACGGTAGCCAAATGCCTTTGGGAACAGTTCTTTGTCCATTACGGGTTTCCTGAACGTCTTCACAGCGACCAAGGCCGCGACTTCGAATCACAGGTCGTCAAAGAGTTGTGTGTTTTGGTCGGTACTAAGAAAGTAAGAACGAGCCCCTACCATCCTCGGGGCAACCCCGTCGAGCGGTATAACCGCACGTTGCTCAGTATGTTGGGTACGCTCAAGGACAAAGAGAAAACTAGGTGGCGCGAGTACGTCCGACCCCTCACTCATGCATACAATTGCACAAGGAGTGACGTCACTGGGTTTTCGCCTTATGAGTTAATGTTCGGGCGCCAACCTAGACTGCCCATAGACATTGCGTTTGGGTTACCAGTTAAGAACAGTCCGGGCATGTCGCACTCGCAGTATGTAAAAAACCTTAAGACATACTTGAAAGAAAGTTATCAGTTAGCATCCGCTAATGCAAAGAAAATCGCTGACAGAAACAAACGCAGATTCGACATGCGAGTAAGGGAGTCAACACTTGACACAGGCGATAGGGTTCTAGTGCGAAATCTCCGTTTTCGCGGCAAACATAAACTCGCCGATCGGTGGGAGTCCACTATTTATGTTGTACAAAAGAAAGCTGGAGATATGCCTGTGTATATAGTCTGTCCTGAGGATCAGGAAGGACCTTTGCGCACACTCCACCGCGATTTACTGCTTCCTTGCGGATTTCTATCTGAAGAGGATGAAAAAATGGCAGAGCCAAAGAAAGCCTCAAAACCCAAAACAAGGCAAACTTTTGGTTCTCCAGAGGAAAATACCCTTGATTTTGACAGTGATGATGACTTTATTCAGAGCTATTACCCCACAACAATCAGGACAACCACAAGGGTTATTCAACCAAACAATGTGAATTCCAACACAAATGCTACCCAGGAGAATCGCCCCACTGTTGAGGAATCTGAAAACTTACATATGGACTTACCTTCCGGGAACTTGGATCAGCCTGTGGAAAAACGGAGGACAAACCAAAATGGAAACTTAGCGGAAGTGACACAAAATGAACTGAAACCTGAAAATGAACAAGAGAGTGGACTTAGCGAAATGGAACATGACCCACTGGAAAATTACTCTCATACCAAAACTCATGAGGAAGTCAAACAGTCTAAAGACATTGAACAGAGACAATCTACTGAAAAGGACAATGCTGAACAAGATGCTAGTTCTCTTGAATTAGCAGAGCCTGATGCTCCAAACAATCAGACTGCTGACCAAATACGCAGATCTGAACGGTTCAGAAAGCCACCTGCTAAGTTTACTTATCCACAGCTTGGTAAACCTTTGTTTTCATTTGCACAAACTATACTAGACGGGTTTAATAAAGTTTTGGTTGAAACATTTGAAGGTGCTCCTGTAGTACAAACATGAAGGGACTCATGTTAATTTAGAGGAGGAGAGTGTAACCCGCCTAAAAAGGGGTTAAACAGTAAATTGTATTTAATTATTATCATTATTTACCCATACGTTACGTTATGGAAAATGGGGCTTTTATTTTGAAAAATACATTTAATTTGCGGGAAACCGGAAGAAGCGCGCTAAAATACTTCCGTTCGATTCTTCGATAACACTGTTAAAATCAGATGGAGCGCTGCTTCGGGTTCTCCCACGAGTTGGAAAGAAAACTGAAAAGAAAAGAAGTTGGAGAGCCATCCAGAAAATCGCTTTTGTCTGTCCTGGCTTCTCATACTGAAAATCCTCTCTTGGTCAGGTCTTTTCATGAGGCGAGCAGAAGTTCCATATGATCCAGTCCTTGAATCATACCAAGTGAACCATTGATCCATAGATGGCGAGCCTTCCCAATGAGCCGTGAGCCTCCACCACAGCATTCCGGAAGCCTGTGGTAGGACTGTGTCAGTTCACCAAACTGGTACCAATGAGATTGTTCCTTTCGACTATTTACCCTTGACTTTGACTATTCCCCTTTGACTAACTGACTCGAACTCTGGATTGAACTCTGGAATTCCAAAGGACGATTTCCAAGGAACATTTCAAAAAGGACATTGTATTTTATTTTATTTTAAATTTATTTTGGGGCCATAGCTAGTGTGCACATAATTGTTGTGACGTGGTTGAAATATTTTGTTGAACTAAAAGTTTACACATTTCAAATCGTTACCTTGGTGTTGCTTGGTTATTACTATACTTATCAGCTCCTACGAACCTAGGGTGTACATACTCTGAAGTGGGTTACATGTTGTTTTATGAATTGCAATACTTGCTACAACCTGTAAAGCCTAAGCCCATTTCCAATTCTTTTTAACCTAAATAAATTTGTCAAAGACTACCTTTTTTTTTTTTTTTTACTAAAATTGACTAAAACTTGACTAAAACCTTTTTGTGTTTTCGTCGACTAAAACTTGACTAAAACTATTAAGTTTATAAGTGACTAAAATGTGACTAAAACTAAAAGGGCTGCCAAAAACAACACTGAGTGTCACAATACTTATATAGAAAATATGGACAGTTTATGGTGACAACTATAAACTGTCCATATTTTTCAACTTACCTTGATGATGCATTTACCCAAATTGCCATTTGAGATTAAACTGATATGAATTAGAATTGGTATACTTACCTACACAGAAAGGAGGTGGTTCACCAACATGTGGTGTGCTGACAGAATATTATTACCTTTACCCAAACTTGAACGACCTTACCTTAACCCAAGCAGCATCAATGAACAAGAGATTAGACTTTTACTTATCTGGAAAAGGTGCACAATCTGTTGATTAAAAAATAAAAATGTTAGTCACATACTACATTTTATTCCCAAATTCCTTAGAAGCCAATGTTTTCGTCAGCTCTTCTAACTGATACCCAAACAGTACAAATAAAATAGAAAAGTTTATTTTCTATTCCTTTAACAATCAGAAATCTAAAAACCTATGGTACATTTAAGAACCATTTAAAGAAATGGCTTCTTGAATTTCAGAGCTGTCAACATTAACACATCTCTCTAGGCTTCTTGCCTTGTGTGTGTGTATATGTTATGTCTTTGTCAGATGTTTGTTTAATTGCTAGTTTGCTGTAATTCGACTGTATTTATTTTAACATAATAGGATCTCTTACTAAATGTATTGTATAATTTTTTTTATATGTAATTTTTATTCTCTTTTAGGGTGACTTTTAACATCTGTCAGGGGACTGCAGATGAAAAATAGCCTTCTGGCTAATTCTGGCATATTGGCATCAATGTTAATTAATATGCACTGTCCCTGTAATAATAAATAAATAAAATAAATAAATAAATCAGATGCTTCAATGTAAATCTAGCTTAAAATTTAATGTGACAAACTTGGATCAAGAGCTCTGTAAGTACACATCAGATTGGTACAATGTGTGAAACTTCAAGCCTACACATTATGAGGTAGGCAACATCAGTTAACATTTAGAAATCAAATTGTAATGTTAGTTCAATCCCAAATATTTAGCACTGCTATCTATGTAAAATATGACTAGCAATCTAATCACAACAAGGCAACAGCTAGTGTGTTATGGGACTGAACTATATAGACTGTATATAAAACAACAACTGAACAGACAATTCATTAGCATACCTTCCATAAGATCGCATCCGGAGCATCCGACCGTCTCAATAGTGCCGGTTGAGGTAGTCAGGATGCATGCAGAGTGAACGTCAAACTTGCTTGGGCTTGGTTGGACATCAGCCTTCATGAATACCAGGTCATCGATGTTGTTATTGATAAACACCTTGCCAACTTTTCCACTGTGGAGGTACTGATACGCCTCTGTACTTTTGTAATTGCGCATTGTAGACCCATCCGCACCAAGTGACAACACAAAATAATTAAATATGTCCTCGTACGTTATATGAGGCCCCTTCTTCATGTCATCCTCCCACTCGTGAATCGTTTGAGGGTGTGGCACTGACCTGCCATTTCGATTGTTTAGTGATTTTTGGAAATGTTCCCACGACATTCACCAATTTAGTTCAGCTAACGTTAGTTAGCCCAGGGAAGCGAAGAAACGGAAGTGCCGCACAAAAACCGGAAGTTGGACACATATTTACTTCCGCGTTCGAAAATAAGGCGAATAGTCCTGTCTGGTGTGAGCACATGGCTTGTCATGTGTTTCCTTGTGTCATGTGCTCTCCTGTCCATTGTCTAGCCCCTCCCACCTTGTTACCTGATTATTGGTTCATTTGCCCCACCTTGTTACCCTCTTTTGTTTGCTTCCCTATTTAGTCTCCCTGTGTTTGCAGTCCTGTGCTGGTTGGTCACTGTATGTATCCTTGTTTTTCTGGTTTTCCTGCCAAAGTCAAGCTTTTTTTTAGATGCCTGTCTTTAGTTTCGTTTGTATTTTTGTTTTATTTTACCACTTAATTAAAGATCCTTCATTTCCTGCACTTGAATCCTCGCTTCACCTTTATTCCATCCGTGACAAAACTAGTCCCGTCCGAATAGGGAAAATGTTCACAAACGCTGATTAATTCAAAGATAGATATAATAAAACAAGGTTTTGATTTTTTTTTTTTTTTTGTCAATTAAATTTTTATTCAATCATCAAATACCTTGAACTAAATACATGTTCCAGGAGTGATTGTCTTATATACAAGTAAAAAAATATATATATATGTAAACCCAAAAACCAACATCCCGGCCTGTTGAATACAATCAGGTGATATTAATACACAACACTTCAATTAACTTACAGTATATTGCATTAAGGAGTAACATTCCTATTGAGGCAATGAATGAAAGGGTCCTAAATTTGATGAAAAAGTCCAATATTGCCTTTCAAAAGGTATAGTTCGTTCCAGGTGTAGAGTAGACATCAGTTCCTCAAGCCACGATTTAACAGGTGGAGCGTCAACCTTTGCCAGTACAGTAACAACATTTTCTTGGCTGTTATCAAACAATATATGAGAAATTTCTGTTGAACACTGTTCAACAAATGTACGTAATTAGAATGACCTAATATAATAAGCACTGGGTCTGGTTCTACATTTCCCCGAGAACATCTGACAGTACTTCAAACACCCCACACCAGAATCTCTGTATTTTACGACAGAGAACACAACTATGGGCTAAATCAGCATCCTCTGATTTGCATTTATCACAAAGCGGCGAAAACATCAGAGAAAATTCTATGTAATTTCTTTTTTGATAAATAGACGGGGTCTAGTGCCCTTATTTCCCGTCCTTATTTCCCTTCCCACGAGGAGCTTGGCAGGACTGTGACCATTGGCCAGAGGAGATGCTCGGTGAGCCATAAGTGTGAGGTAGGGATCACTTGACTTTTAGAGGAGGTTCTTGATTGTCTCCACAGCTCACTCCGCCTCTCCGTCGCTCCGCGGAAAATGAGGAATCGCTGACACATGGTTGAAACCGGAAACACTCTGAAGCAAACTGTGGCCCATTGCCCGAGCACACCACCTCTGGGAATCCATGACATGCAAAGATGGACTTGATGTGTTCAAATACAGCTTTAAGGAGACGACTTTAATCTCGAATTGCTACAACTTTATTTGCGTAATTTTAACTTTATTCTCAAAATATTACGACTTTAATCTCGTAACCTTAGATTTATGTATTTTTTTACGTTGCAGTTCAGGGCTTCCGTAGTTAAGGGACTAATTCTATTTGTTAGTTAGTGACTTATTTTATTATTTTATGCCACTGGTGAAAGGATCCTATATTCACCCCCTGCTAGATCTTTCCCAGTGGAAGCATGAGCTAGCCTTGGACATACTGGGAAAAGGGTGAGCGTTGGAAAATAATAATGCTTTTATGCAGAGGATTGTCAGTGGTTTCCTAAGGACTTAACTTTAAGTTTTCAGAAATGTTAGTTTTTTGTTTGTTTTTAATAAGGTCTGTGGTAACATTTTAATCCCACTACATGTACCTGGCGACTGAGATGGCCTGCAGCCCTGCTCCTTTAAATTTATTTATTATTACTCTAGATTATACCGACAGCCTAATAATCATGAATGCACTATGCGCTATCTTTTAACATATCTCCGGCGAACGGCTTCTACGCGCAAGTGAAAAACTCTTGATAACACTTTATATTACAAGCCGCAAACAACTGCATAAGTAAACCGAAATTACGGTGTACGTTTCTGTAATTATAGTGTACCTCCGTGTAGGTATAAGGGAACAATATGTTAAGTTTTGGGTAATAAAGGGGTACAACCAGATATAATTTTTTTTGGCTTAACGTTAAGTAGTTTAGTAAGAAAAGCCCAAAAATTCAATTTTTATCATACTGTGCTTACATACAGCCATATATATATATATATATATATATGTGTGTGTTTAATTTACAACCCACAGATGTCAAAATTACCCTGTAACTGCATTGCACAAGAAAATATTTTGCCAGAAATGTGATAAAAACTTTTATATACAACAGATGTACAATTTCTGCCTGGAATATATTAACAGAATAGGTACCTGTTATAGTTTTAAAATAATTACATTATAAATAATTTGCTTGTATATCTACTTTATTACCCAAAACTTAACATATTGTTCCCTTATACCTACACGGAAGTACACTATAATTACAGAAACGTACACCGTAATTTCGGTTTACTTACGCATGTTGTTTGCGGGTCGTAATATAAAGTGTTAAAACTCTTCCCGAAGCGCAGTTGAAGGCAGCGACCTGGCGTTTCCCGATGGATCAAGGTTGTTCCTGAACTTCCTTTTCTACGTTCAATTCACACGAGCTCTAAACGTGTGCGAGACTGTGAAAAGAACTATTAATGTCGATGTCTTCACGAAGTGCTGAAATGTCAATCACTATACAGTATCATCATGACATGGCCTATAGTCAGGAAAAGAAGAACCAAAAGCGGGAATATGTAACAAATCAAAATTTATTAATGAAACAGAAGATCAGAGGGAATCATTCCTTTAATTTATTTAAATTTTTTTACCTGTTGGCCGGTCACACGGCTTTCATAGTTTCAGTTATTTGACTGGTGCAGAGACCTAGGTGTTTTTTTTTGTTGTTGTTTTTTTATGAATAATTTGATTTTGAATTAGTTTTATTTTTTAGTTTCTGTTGTAATATTAGTTTAATTGTAAGCAATTTTGTTATGTGCTTTTGTCATTTTATTTTTAGGCCTATTTTTTTAAAATTGCTATTTAGGTTTAATTAGGCTGTATTAAATTCTTTATATACAATTTTGCTATATTTCAGTATAAGTTTAGTTTAAGTTTTTATTTCTTTCCAGTTAAACATTTTAGAGCTTCAACTTAAACTTATTTCAATCTATTGCAAGGCAACATTGCACAAATTATTTTTTGGGTCGGCGACGTGAATTTGAACTGTCATCATCTGTGTGCTCATTCACATTACCATCTTCTGACATGGGACATTTAAAGTGTGTAGTTCACATTTCTGCAAAGATATTTTAGAAAAACTTTGTTGGGTTTTTATTTTAATCCGCCTGTGTCATTCCTGTCTCATCATTTACTGCACTGATGGTGGATCCTTGTGTATTTGCCATCACTGAGAAAAGAGCATTAAATACTAAACTGATTGCCTACATATACATTAAAACGTGTTTATTCTGTTAAAAAAAAGCAAAAGAAAGCTTGGTCTACTCTACTGGTAGTCCTAATTAGTATTCAAGTAAAGTTAACCAAAAAAATATTTTACTTAGAAACATAAATATAATTTAATTATATAACTATAATGCATTGTTTAAAAATTCTAGATATTTTTTTATTTCCTCCCACTATTCATAACAACAATTCATAATAACAATTCATAACAGTTCATTTAATAAGCTGACACTGACTTCCCAAATAAAAAGGCTTTTCACAGGAAGAGGAGACCGTGAGGGCAAGATAACTGGAAGGGAAACAAAAACTGCTGCGGTTTCTGATAATGAAGCACACTTAAGGTCACACTTAAATAACCCTGTCAATGTTGATCTAACACTGAATTTCAATGAACTGACGTTCAAGGTTGGTACATCACAATAATGTTCAATTTTACTAAAACTTTTTCAGTGACAGTTTCCAGTAAGATTGCATTAGGAAACGTTAGTTAATTTGATAACACTTTACAATAAGGTTCATTAGTTAACATTAATTAATGCATTAACTAACATGAACCAACCATTAGTAATACATTTGTTACTGTATTTGTTCATCTTTGCTAACGTTAGTTAACTATCTGTTCATTGTTTTTTCATGTTAGTTCACAGTGCATTAACGAATGTTAAGAAGATTTTAATAAAGTATTGCTAAATGTTGAAATTAACATTAACAAAGATTAATAAATGCTGTATAAGTGCAGTTTATTTTTTATTTCATGCTAACTAATGTTGTTAACTAATGAACCTTTTTGTAAAGTGTTACCGTTAATTAATAAACTATCAATGAGCAATATGTTTGTCTCATGATTTAACCAGTGTTTACAAATGGAACCTTAATGTAAATTGTAGCCAAATTTTCTTTTTACTTTTTAACAGTTTTATCGCAAGAAAGACAAGGTGGTACTGGTAAGATAAGGGAGTCTTTTTAATTTAGTTATTTCTGCTCCCCCATACACTGCAAAAAACAATTCCAATGAAAATATCTACATCTTTAAAACAAGTTTATAGACACTTTTAGATATTTGTGCTGGACAAAATTACTGATTAAGAAAATTATTTTGCAGTGTATTTTCATGGACCCTTAAACTTCATAACAGCCACAGGATGAAGTGTGTTAATGAAAACCTAAATCCGTATTTGTGTCACAATGGCCTCTGACCTCTGATTGGCATCTCCATTCTGGTGGAGGTCTCTGTCAGAGAGCCATGTGGGAGCGGACGGCGGCTCAGTGTGGCAGTGAGCTTCTTGCGGAAGACTCGACACAGAAAAACATAGATGAGAGGGTCCAGGCACACGTTAGTAGATGATATCCAGAGTGTGATCTCTTTGGCAAAGTACAGCTGGTTTTGGGCCCAGCACTGGGCAGAAGTATTCCGGGTCTGACTGAGGGTGTAAGGGATTCGGGCCAGGTGGAAGGGTGCAAAGCATACAAAGAAAACACCCACTACCACAAACACCTGTGGAGGAGAGGAGAGTTTAGCGCTGGTCAGCATCCAGCACACCAGAAACTGTCAAATAAAGAATTCAATTCAACTACAGTGAGCTTCCTTTGGGGGGGGAAAGCAGTTAGTACAAACTATTTATAAAACACTGCTAACTACACTGAATACTTAAGTATATTCTGTACAACCATTCATTGAAACCAATGGGCACTGGTCTATTACTGCTGTAAAATACACTTTAGATAAACCTGCCCCTAAACTACTAGATCAGGGTGATCATGCTAAACTTCTGACCTTGTCAGAAAATTATCGGAGGCTATCTTTGGTCACAAGACCATCTTTGAAGAATGGGGTGGTTCGGGGTTGGGCAACTCTGGTCCTTGATATCCACTTTCCTGCAGAGTTAATAGGCTTGTTCGACTTGAAATGGCGCTACAGAGTCCGATTCATTTATGACATCAAAGTACCGCAAGAGTGATTAGAGAGCAGACGGCTCCGTATGCTTTTGAATCACTCTTGCGGTACTTTGATGTCATAAACGAACAAGCCTATTAGCTTCAACCCTAATCAAATACACCTGAACAAGCTAATCAAGATATTTAGGATTATTAGAAAGTTATTGGCAGTTGAGTTTGATCAGGGTTGGAGCTAAACTTTGCAGGAAAATGGGTCTTGAGGGTCTGAGTTGCCCAGCCCTGTACTAGACAGTAAACAAGTTCAGACGCAGCTTATGTTTCTATGAATCAATATAATTTCCAATTCTTTGAAATTGTGTTTCCCATCCCTCATCCTGGAGGCACACCAGGCAGCACACATATTCTAACTCCTCCTAATCAAACACACCTGATTCAACTCATCAGCTCATTGTTAGAGAGTTCAAGGGGCTGTTTACACCTGGCCACTTGATGCGTTTTATAGCATCGGATAGCTATCCGATCGTGAAAAGACCAGGTGTAAATGCCCTCCGAAACGCATTCGAGACGGATTTGAATGCGATCGCTCAAACCACTTCAGGAGGGGGTCTGGGCCGCATTCCAGACCAAACTGGACAAGTGTAAATGCATCTGGTTGTTGAAACCACATATGTCAATTTTACTCCTCCAAAAAATGCTAAAAAAATAAAGGCGAGAGCGTGTTATAGGCTATGTCATGTTATAGTCAGATATGACGACGCTACTGCGAAACGTATCACCTCAGATGAGCAGCTGAGCGTCTATTCATCAAGCCAACGTGCAAACTATCGCAAATCAAAGTGAAAGTGAGTCGCAGACGCTTAACACACAATTCTCTTCATTAAAAGTAAAGAAACAAAATGATCTTACCAGGGCTGTTGCCACTCTCTCTTATTGCGGTCTTTTATTTTGAAATTAGCTGATGATTAATAAAAATGCAGCTCATACCTGTTGCTTTCGGTGACGTCCACTCCATTAAATCTGCATATAGCGCGGGAATTGAAGATCGGATTTATATCCGTTTTGCAAAAACACATTTATGTGACCAGGTGTAAATGGAATCGTTTTGATAAATCAGAGAGCTATCTGATCTGAGAAGACGCATGAAGTGGCCAGGTGTAAACAGCCCCCAAGACTGAAATGGATGGGTCAGATATGGTAGACATCCAAAATGTGCACTGTTGGTATGCCTCCAGGAACAAAATTGGGAAACACTGCCCTGAATATCCAAATATCTACTAGCTGCATCTTCACAGAACTTCAGTGTCTGCACTCTCAGGGTTGCATAAGGGAGGTTGAAGAAAGTGCACTATACCTTAGATGTGGTCTGTTTACTGGCTGCGTCACTGCTGCTTTGTGATGCACGGTACGATTCAAACACTTTCCTGCTGATGAAGGTATAGCAGACAACCATGAGGGCCAATGTACCCCAAAAAACAATCTGGCAGAAGTAGTTAAAACCTTCATGCCACATGAGTCCCATCACCCCTTTCATCCTGGTGCATCGCAGCCTTCCACCAGCGGAGATCGGTGGCATTTGGTTACTCAGGATGACATTGGGCAGAGCCAATGACAGCATAACCACCCAGATAACTGCACACAGGATCCGACCCACCCCGACCCTCTGAAAAACACATTTCCCAAATGGATGCACAATCTTTAGGTATCGGTCCAAGCTAATGAATCCGAGAAGAAGGATGCTGATGTACATAGTGGTATAGAAGAGTACAGCTGAGTATCGGCAATGAAAAGCCCGGAGGTGCCAGGAACCCAACCCTGCATCAGTCAATGCCTTAACAGGCACAGTAAGGGTCATCAATAGATCAGCCATGACTACGTTCTTCAGGTACACAACGAATGTTGAGCTGCTGTGGATTTGGAAGAAGATCCAGGCGGCCAGAGTGTTCAACACAAAAGCAGCCAGGAAAAGAGCAGTGTACAGAGAAGGGAAGAGTATGGACGTTACGCTAGTGTCCCGATCACACTTGAGTGAAGTGTTCACCTGACTCACGTTCATCTTGATACCTGGAAGGAAAAACATCAAAAGAGCTGAACGCAGTATTGGAAAAGTCAAGTAATATCCACTTTCTGCTATAAATAGAAAACTTTACCAATATAATGGTGTAAATATTCATGATCACTGGGGGAATACATGAGTTATGATGAAACCCACTAAAGCCGCGTTTCCACCGAAATTACCCGGAAATATTTTTCCCAGGAACTTATTTACCCTGAACTTTACAAAGGATCTCCTGTTATGTTTAATTCTATTGAAACCCCATTTCTATAACATGCAAACAATAGAACTAGGAAAAATACACGGAAATAACAAAGCCAATGTATATCATTATGCTTATAATGACAATCATTTTGACGCACTAAAATTCATTTGGTGGAATAGTGGAAACAGACAGACTTACACACTCAAAAATTGTAAATATATGTATGCAAGAACAAACACTTACCAGGAAAATTGTTTTGGAGAAGAGTTTTGGAGACTTGTAAGCAAAGCTCAAAGAGGAATCAATAAATGTCTTAATGCCTTCCGCAAGCTGTATCCACAGTGAAGTGTGTCTGCACTTTTAGCCACACACACATACAGAGAGAGAGAGAGAGAGAGAGAGAGAGAGAGAGAGAGAGAGAGAGAGAGAGAGAGAGAGACTTTTTGACAGTGTAGATATATCATATCGTTATATAAAACTTTTTATAAAACCAATAGAAGTATAAGTACTACAGACTAATACCCATTCTAACTGTACCCCTAAACACTTTTAACATGTGAAGTATATATTTATGTTATTGGATATTGTTAAAATGATATGCTGTATTTGTTTTTGTTTGTTTGTTTGTTTCCCCAAGTGAGGACCTCCCCGGATGTCACCCATGGGAAGCTTTTGTCAGATTTAGCTCACTGCTGGGGACAATTCTGTGCCTAAACGTTTGCTAAGTATGTACACAAACACATGCACAGTTATGCACACACACATTTTTCACATGGCTGCCTAGAGGATTTTTCTCATCATAGTAAGTCTAACGGGAAAGTCAGTTACTCTTCCTGTCAAGCTTCATGTCTGGCTGCAATGGGCATATTGTGTCATATGGTGTGGTGAAACTTTGTTATTCACTCCTAGAAAAAAAGCATCCATATTAATTTATACATAAAGTTGGTAACATGTCATATAGATATTTAGCCTCTTTGCAAAAGGACACAGTGAGAGGAAACAGGAAGCAATTGTCAAAGATACACTCACACACGATGATAGTGAACCCAATCGCAGCCACGTATTGAAGGTTGGGGGTACAATGGAAACCGGTAAATAACAGACTACACTGTAAAATTTCACCCGTAAATTTACAGTAAAATACTGGCAGCTGTGGTTCTTCAGCCCTTAACCGTAATTTTATGCTTTCAACAATGCTGTTATTTTACAGTAAAATACTGACAGCAATGGTTCCAGCCATTTACTGTAATTTTACGGTTTAAACAATGCTATAATTTCACAGTAAAGTACTGGCAGCTGTGGTTCCAGCCATTTACCGTAATTTTACAGTTTTTAATTTTATGGCTGTGCTTCACAAAGTACTGGCAGTAATGGTTCCAGCTATAATTCTATAGTATAAAAAGTTAGAATATAAACACTGTTTTATATTTACTCTATTGTCCAATATCTATTAAAGGGTTAGTTCACCCAAAAATGAAAATTAAGTCATTAATTACTCACCCCCATGCTGTACCAACCCCGTAAGACCTTCGTTCGTCTTCGGAACACAAATGAAGATATTTATGATGAAATCTGAGAGGTTTATGATATCACTCCTCCATAGGCTCCCTAAGGGATTGAAACTTGACGGCCCAGAGAGTCATTAAAGAAAATGTTTAAATATTCCATGTCGCAACAGTGGCTCAACTATAAGTTTATCAAGCGACGAGAATACTTTTTGTGCGAAAAAACAAACAAAAATAACGACTTTATTCGACTATTCCTTTTCTTCCTTGTAGGCCTGAAACGAGACTTCAAGAGATTTTCCACGACAATTTTGACAATCTTCACATGACAAAAACTAGTGATCACATATTCTACGAACACTTTTAACCCTCTGGGGTCTGAGGTGTTTTTGGGGTCCTTGAGATGTTTTGACATGCCCTGACATGTGTGCTTTTTTCAGTTGCTTAAAAACATATTGATAGCAAAGATGTAATTACACTCTATTTAGCACAAACAGGGCTACCATAATATGTGAGCAAAATTTATGTACATGTTTGCATTTTTGAGAGAATATTGTTTATGCATGGTTATTGAAAAAAACTAAAACTTAAAGTGTCTGAAATAAGGCCACACAACACATACTAAATATGTGTCCACAAGACTTTTGACTAATGGGCATTGTTGCCTAGAGTTTTTGCTTCAAAATGATCTGAAAATCATCCTGCCTAATCATTTACACAAAACAATACATTGATTTAAATTTTATAAGACACCTTTTGTTTGGAAAGGCAATATGCGTGGAGGCGTGTTCACACCTGAGAAGACAAAGGCCGGATAATGTGCCACATAATGAGCTGCATATTAATTAGCCTGGCTTTCACACAGGAGTGTCACAGGGTCCCAAAGAATGCAAGGACAAAATAAATTATCTATATATACATATTTTACAATTAGAAATTGTAACCAACTACAAATAGGTTACAATTACAACAACAATTACAATTTTAACAATATTTCAAGTGTATTCTTTTTTTGTAAAAAGTATACATTTTATCATACATATTAAAAAGGTAAGGATTAGGTAAGGTAAGGATTAGTTTGAATATTGGAACAAACACTATAATAACATCTTAGTTGATAATTCAATATATATACTTTATTTTTGACAAACATCATACTATAGTATATTTAACATATGAGCAGAAATTGGTGAACAAAAGCTTAACTATTTCATGTGACAGTAGTCTTTTTTTTTTTGTCAAAACTTAAATCTATCCTAAATCTATCTCTTATAATCTATCCAAAACTAATCACAAAATCTTGTCTAAACATTCATATTTAGTCTGTAATATATTGTGTATGATATATTAGTATATACATGTTAATTTTCAGTTTGTTGCTTATACAGGCATTTTATTTCAACATATTTCAGTCTATTTTTACTCATCTTAGTAGGCTATAGCAATATAGTTTGGATGTGTTCGTGTAAAAATAACGTTTACTAATGTAGGTGCGAGAGTGAATGCACAAGGCACAAACACGCGCTGCATAACTGTAGTAAACAAAGCACGCGCGCCTGTGCCGTTCATTCATCATTTAGCCTACACACAGACACGCAATTCATATTTAAACAGTCTTTTTGCGGTTTACAGTCAGACACTATTCAATATCGCGATTAGAACAAAGCACTTAAGAATAAATGACTTACTACATCAGCTGGATCCGTTGCTCCTCGAAATGAAACTACCAGCACTTCTGGTACATTTTCCTAGATAGTTTTATTCCTCACAGGTAGCAAGACGAGGTAAAGTACAAGTTTTTATCAAACATGATGTGTTTTATAAACCAGCTGGTGGGCGTTGGCATGTTTGAATGGCTTGCCTTAGATCATTTGCGTTTGAATAGCGCGCGCTCTCCGTGGGCGTGGCACATTAGCAGAATAATGAGCTTGAAGAACGATAATGAGATCGGCTGACACCTCTCTCTCTTTTTTATAGATTAAATAAACAGAGAATATTTATTTTAGTTTTGAATTAGATATTTTAAAAGTACAAACTCAAATGATTATAAAGATATACTGCTCATGCTTGTGTGAATAGTATTCGCTGAGCTTTGTTTAAGTTTAGAGACGTGCTCCAGAAAAAAAGTTAACGGAGACAGAGAGACAGAAAGCACACCCTGTTTATTATCTTCATTTTACAAAAGCACACGGTTTTGATGTTAATGTGTGTACACAAAAAAAGAAGACCCTCTATAGTTTATAATCATGTATTGATTTTATTTGTATGACAAAAAATGACGAAGTATTTTAAGTCTATGTTGCTGCTATGTGGAAAAAAAAACAGCAAAACGCGCCGGCGCGTTTCTGGACCCCAGAGGGTTAAGGGCCCGGGTGTGCTCGCTGTACCACGGCGTTGGACTATTTTCTTTAATCTTCTTTAAGCGCAACGGAGCAACTGCGTCTAAAGTGCTGGAAAAGAGAGAGTTAAACGTTTCTGTTGCAATATCAAGTTCTTCTAAGCTATCCGGGATGCTGAGATGATGAAACTGATTAGGAAGATTATTGATAAAGCAATCTTTAGTGGCAGAAGTTATAGGTCTAACGTATTTATAACACGGAGTCGGCTTTGCAGCCTTGGCTAAATGTAATTTACATGAGACTAGATAATGATCTGAGATATCATCGCTCTGCTGCAGAATTTCAACGGCATCAACATCTATTCCATGTGATAATATTAGATCTAGAGTATGATTACGACAATGAGTAGGTCCTGACACGTGTTGTCTAACTCCAATTGAGTTTACAATGTCTTTAAATGCCAATCCCAATGCATCTTTTTCATTATCTACATGTATATTAAAATCACCAACAATTAGTACTTTATCTGCAGCCAATACTAATTCTGATAGAAAGTCCGCAAATTCTTTGATAAAATCTTTATGGTGCCCTGGTGGCCTGTATACAGTAGCCAGCATAATTCTCAAATGTGATTTATCGTTTACACTATATATTTTTACATTAAGCACCAATACTTCAAAAGAAGTATATTTAAAACTAGATTTCTTAGTGGTTTTGAAAATATTACTATAAATTACAGCAACACCTCCCCCTTTGCCTTTCAGACGAGGTTCATGTTTACAACTGTAATCTTGTGGGGTTGACTCATTTAAAATAATGTAATCAAACAGTGCTGATGATCAAGATCGGCTCCAAACTGATAAACGCTGCATGAAACACAAAATAACGAGTAGCGCAGTTTCGTTCCGCTTTCATTATGTTTGCCATTTGATGTTGGGTAATGTTGTGGTCGTGCCAGTGCGCGCTTGCCCCGCGCCTACATTTGAAATGACGAAATTTTGGTCGGCAGGAAAAATGGTCCAACGAACCGTTCGGTTTGTAATGCGTATTGCGTACCGAACCAAAAGCCTTTTACCGAATGGTTCAATACGAATACGTGTATTGTTACACCCCATTCATCATGTTAGTGTAAACACTCATACTAGCCTACTTTTATATAGTACTGTTTTATATTACAAAGCATAAAAACATCCTTGTGTCGTACATGTATATTTATTTGGCATTTAAAATATATTGCTTACCTGTCTATAGTTCATATTTCAACATGTTTCCGTCGATTTCATACATTTTATCCTAGCACCAGTTCAACTAGTACAAGGTGAAGTTTATACAACAATAACACGCTAGCTAATAAAAGTGAGAATACATTTCTTAACTTAAAAACCTTTCTTTTCTTCAAATCGCGTTCTTCTGAGGTAAATCCAAGGTAAACTCACAGCGAGTCTACCCAAATCCATGAAAAGCAGAGGAATGATGAAGTTTGATGCTTTGTTTTGAGGTAATGGGGGGAGTTTACAGGTTCGCGTTCCTTCACGTGGACGATTAGCATGTGAATCGCTTGTGCGTGCATGAGTGGGGTCACATTAGAGATAATGAGCAGACGCTTGAGAAACTGCACCTCTCGTTGGTTTCATACGGATTACTTAAACAGAGAAAATTTGTTTTTGATATGATCGAATTATATCATATATAAACACTTCAAGCTTTCTAAAGACATATCTCTCACGTCTGTCCGGGAAGTATTCGCTGAGTTAGAGTTCATTTTCTGTACATCAGCATCGGAGAATAACATAATCTTGGTCATGATTAGAGAAAGCTGTGCAAAATTTACATGTATTAAAAAACCTGTGAAGACCAATGTAAACACAGCTTTTGTGTCTTCCATATATATACTGGCCCTGATCATCATCACAAATACTTACCGCTTGCTCCATTTCTGCAAATCCGTTGTTATGAATGAACGAGTCTCTCACAAGTTGCTCTAGTCTTCTTCGTCAACAGCCGCTTGCTAACCCTTGAGCGACAAGACAAGGGAGGCTCCGTTTCTGAACTTATAATCGTAACGCAAGAACTGAACTAACGCACAACACAAGCCTCCGTTTCTCTCTCACTGCATTAACCCTATAACTGCCGGTGCAAAATAAAAACAGCAATATCACAAAAATTATAGAGTCTGTGCGCTGCTACACTATTAAGAGTTATTAATTCAGGTAGGACTCCACCGAAGGTCTAGGTGTGAAATGCATGGCCCGCCACTAGATTAAACTAATAGTGAGGCTTGTTGGTTTAATTTCAGTGGAGTTATCGCCTCATTGCTGAGAAATATAATGTAGCTTTCAGTAGCGAAGCTGTTTTATTTATAAAACTCATGGGCTGAAGTTGTTTCTGCGTTCGTGCAATTTCTTTTCTTTACAAAGATAAATATAAAGTTCCCACCTTGATATAAAGCCGTGAGCGAGCGCACACAGGCATGTCTGCCTCATCAACATTACTGAGCTATCTTTGTGGATAAACGTGTCGTGCTCGCCTATGGTGGCTTGAACTCAAAGGGGAATCGGATATGCGTGTGTAGACGGAGGGTCAGATATCAGATATGGATCTGATTTAAAACCACATTTGGAAGTGGCTCAGATCAGATGTGAAAAAATTTGATCTCGAGTGGATGTTTGTGTTCACACGTGTGCAGCAAACACTGCTCTGTGTCAGATGTGAGTAAAAGATCGGATTTTTTGTGCCAGTGGAAACGCAGCCATGGACGCTTCATGTGTGACGTCATGGACTGCTGTCTGACAATGATTTTGGGCTTATGATTTATACTTGCCTCAGACACCGGTGTTTCCCCATATCATCAATACTAAGACGTAGAATGCCATTCCCCTTCTCAGGGAACTGGGTTGCATATGCAACCGAAAGGCTCCGATATACTCACGGCGAAGTTTAGGGGTAAAACGAAGTTGGAAATACGTGAGCAGCAATATACTGTAAGCGAACATCTGATGCCGCACACACTGCTGAGAGCGAGGTTAGATGAAAGTGTAAATATGTGCTGCACGCTCAATAACAAAATAAACACAACAAAATTGAGAAAATAGCAAGCTTTTTTTTATTTTAATAAAGCATAAGAAAAACATCTGATCATCATAGCAATGTGGTTATGTTTGCATAAGCTCTGCATTTCGGCACTCTTGTAAAGTCACGCCACGCCACGTTTATTTATACAGCACTTTATACAACAGATAGCTTAAAATCAAGCAGCTTTACCGTATTAAACTTGAATAACAGTGTCAGTGTCTCGATTCATCAGAAGTACAACTTCTTTTTCTACTATAAAGCAGCTCTCGTTTGTTCATGTTTTCACTCACGGTCGGGATATCTGATCTCCAAGGAGTGAATAGGACAAATGAACTGGAAAATATTTCCATGAGAAAGAAGGCGGAGCCTCAGCGCACACCTTACTATTACATAATCGCCACGGATCAGCCGTTCGCTTTAGCAAGCCTTTTCAAACTCCAAACGAAGGTAATTTTGGCCTGATTTTGTTCGAAATAACGTTACATCAGTTCGTTGTTTGACTTTGCTTGAACATTTTTTTACACCATTGCTGAGTTAAAACTGCAGTGAACCAAAGACAGTCTCAAACACACGGTTTGAAATCGCTGGTGTTTCTGACGTCACAAACGACCTTGTAACCAATCAGATCAACGTGTGATCGTCAACCAGTGGATCTCTGAGTGAGTGAGTGGAGGCGGGGCTCATTTGCATATTCACAGAACCGCGTATACTAAATGAGGCAAGCGTGCCGAGGTACATTCAAGATATTTTAAAGCATGAAGAAATTTTTTTTCAAGGAAAGAAATGCTTAAATATGTCATTTTAGTGATCAAAGATGAGTTTTAAGAGATAAAATGATTGACTACCGGGGACTTTTAAAAAGACCTATGGCAGTTTAAAAAGGGAAACCAAAAAAAAAGTTACCGAGGTTTAAGTTTTATTATTTATGAACATTATTTTCTATAAAATATATATGTTATGAAACAAGTTGAACTCCAAATTTGAGGTCGATATCTCAAAAAATGATCTTTCAGTGAAATTTTGTTTGGGAGCCGTTCCAAATGTTCTTCATTCGATGCCAGCACAGCTCCGCTGGGACACAGTGGTCGGATTTGGGATTTGCAGTTGAGTTTTTCTCTCAAATATTACAAGCGCACACACACACAATTTTTTTTATTACAAACATACAAACCACACTCTGACATCCATACCAATTGGCTCTATAATATGCAAAAGCGGAAAAAAGGAATAAAACGAGTATTTGCTTTATAGGCCAAACCTGAGAAAACGACACCATCTGATAAAAAATAGTACAAATTTAAATTTGTTAAAAAGCCAACAGATTGAAAGCCTATTAAAAAGATTGCATACATCTATAGTTAAATGGCCCTGGGATTCAAAATTGCAGTTTTATTGGATGGAACTATTTTGTGTACCTAGTGTAAAATATATTTATTAAAGGAAATGGGGGTGAAATTGTAAAATTCCAATAAATAAAAAAATACACACCTGTGCCAAAATGTATGCAGTTGGCATAAACACAGGCAAAATGATCAACAACGAAAAAACTAAACAGAAAAAGACAAATTTTTCGCACAATTGTTAAGCAAATATTTCCTCAAAATTATCAATATCATACTTAGGGTTGGAAATCGTAAGAAATTTTCTGGTTCCGATTCCCGTTTCGGTTCCAGTTCCCATTCAATAAAAATAATTTAAAACAACTAATAAAAACTGGTAGTAATGGGAAAATGCACAATCCTTTTTGTGTTTATTTCTTATACTTGTCAAATGAGTTTAACAGACTGGTAATGTCAACATATTAGTTAGCAATTTTTGCTCAAATAATACATTTTTCTGAAGGAAAATGAACATTCCTGCATTCTCTAGGATACTTTGGGACCTCTCCTAGCTTATTGTATCTCCAGCAGTGGAGAATACCCTCTCGGCGCTCTAGTGGTTAATGAACAGGACTGCATGCGTCTTGCGGAAACTGGTAGCCGGAGCTACTTCTCTCTGTTTATGTCTATGAAGAGTCACGCAGGAACTGTGCTACTCCGCAGCGGTGCCGACCCGACCGGTGTAAAGTAGTCAGAGTATAAACGCTTATTACAGGGTTACCGTAGTGATTCAGGATAAGACGAAAACACGGTTTGAAAAAAATGAATACACATTCATGATGTACTCGCTCATTATACAAATTTAGTAAATTCTGAACACAAAAAAGTTACGGACTGCAGCTTTAACAGTCGTCTTTATGAATGTTTTGAAGCATCAGTCAGATGTAATCGATACACTTGTTATTTGAAGTGACTTTCAAAAGGTGATTTACTCTATGTCTCTACCGTAGACATCAGTGTTTATACTCGAACTATAAACTTTTATCTTAGTACTTCTGTGATCATTTTAATATTTGTAACACAGAAATATCGATACTGTGTGGTTAAAAAGACTGTGAAAGTAAAGCAGTTTCATATAAATTGACCACTGCTCTCTCTGGGTTAGCGACAGACCAAACAGATTTGAATGTTCCGGTGTGGAGTTTGTCATTTAGGAATAAGATCGCGTGGGTGTTTGAATCGAGATCTTTTAAAGAATAATCGTGCAACTCTACTGTCTTTCTGCGTTGATATCTGACGCAAAACGTATGTGAGTAGCAAGGGCTTTTCAGTGCATTCATTACTATTTTAATATTCATGAGAATATTCATATTCTGTTAAACGTTAAGCTTCCAGCACTTCGCCCACACATCGCACCAGAACCGTTTTCAGAACCGAAACTTAGGAATTTCGCACGTTTCCGGTATTTTTCAAAAACACTAACTGGATAAGAACAGATTCTCGGTTCCCAACCCTAATCATACTAGCCTGGGCATTTTAGTGGTGTTGCTTTTGTCAATTCCATTATTGAGTGATTTGCCATTATTGTGATACAGATGCAGGTGCAGCAGATGTGCTTAAGCGTGACTTTAACAAGCAGCTGTAGGACTGTTATTCCCCTTGGATTGTATTCTTCGTGTTATCCTTAATTTCTTTCCTGTCTTGACTAAAAGCTCCAAATAGATCCTTGCCTAACATTTTATTAGGGTACAACAGGGCTAAAGGCGCTATTGACTTTTGTAAACTTCTTTCTCTTTTAAACCACTAGATGGCACAAAAATGCAGATCAGCACTTTTCTAAACAACCGCTTTTGATGATGAACGGGGAAATGTGTCTGATCCTTGACGCGATCATGGACAGGACAGCAACGCAAGGTTGATTCTGCTCTAATTTGATCTAATATTTAATGTTTTTTAAAATGTTGTAGACTTATGTAGCAAATGAGAATAAATAAAATGTACTATATTTTGAGACAAAGGCCTAATGATTTTGTTCAACATACATATAGCAACAGATTTTCAATAATGGAAGAATATGTAAAAGTACGTTTTTTTTGAGGGAAACGCACCTGCTATTGGGGCGAAAGACAATAATTTATGATAATTAATATCTGGCTGACTTTTTCAATTGTTGACAAGACATGGTAAGATTACGATGGTAAATATGACATTTCTAAACCAACAAACCACATTTATGATTTATTTTCACACAAAAAAAAATATGTTGCTCTATCAGTGTTCAATACAGACATATATATTTTTCTGCAATCATACACTATGGGAGGAGTGAAAAGCACAAGGTGTGCCAGTTTTACCCTATGTTGCATTAAAACATAACATTTTAGCAATAAAGTATATGAAAGCTTTAATTACCTTTAGCATGAAGGTGTATCATGTCAATATTGTGGTGTCCAGTTGTGTGATACTTCCTCAACATTTAGTTCTGTGCTTGGTTTTCCTGACTTCCATGCACTGCTCTTCACCGCTGAATGGTAATGAGGCTAAAAGCAGAAGCAAGTGTGCAGAGAGTCCATTGTATTTATACCTATAATCACCAGCTTCGCTAGGACCTACTTAAAGGTTTCCATTTATAGCAATTGTCCTATTAAGGGCAGCATAGTCAGATAAAATCTTATTTGTTGGCAGTGTAGTTGTTCAGTGGTTTTCAGAATCAGTTTATTATTCTCCAAAAAGCACTTAGTCCATAAAATTAATACAGCCTTGAATGTCACAGATTGTGAAAGGCGAGTGCACTTTTTCAACAGGCAAAACTTTAGGAAACAGAACTAAATCAGCACAGAGTCCATAATAGATAGTAAGCATAATTTGTTGAGAACCAAATAAACACACACAAACAGTGAGTATAATAAAAAAACATCAGAGTTACTATCAGTGAATATCTCAACGGCTCTCCATCAGTGTACTGTGCCGGTCACATCTGCCACACACACACACACACACACACACAATACACACACATCTGCTGCAGGCGCGCACACAAACACACACACACACACACACACACACACACACACACACACACAAGGACATGTCCTTTGTCCTTATAATCCCAAATGTCCTTATAATGCTGGTTTGTAAATTGGTGGAAAGACCTTGTAATCCACCAAAACCAACACACACACACACACACAGAGACTGGCATATGTGGTTTATGAGGCCACTGTGTTTTTTCAGTGGTTTATGGGGACCCACCTTTCCCATTATCCAATAAAGATAAAAGTTATGTCAATTTTCATTTGGTCTACAGAAGACAAATTTCACTTCAAAAACTTAATTTCATTTTTATAACATACTAAATATGTGACATTTTACAGGGTTATGGGGACAAAACCACATTGTGGTTTATGAGGACAGTAGTGTTTATGAGGTCTCTATACATACAACACACAGATCGAGTTAATTGATGGTTTATGAGGACAATTGTCATGAAACTGCTCTGAGACAGGCAAGTTAAGATCCAAACACAGCTTTTATTATAATATAAAGGGGTAATCCAGAATCGTGGTCGAACAGATAAGCAATAGGTCAAAGTAGTGATGTGTCCTCCCGTATCGAGGCTTCGAAGTGTAAGGGGTGTACAGTTAAAGACCCAGAACCAGATATGAAGAATGAAGACCCGGAGTCAGAATTATAAAAAATTAAAGAAAAGTTTTACTGAAGATAGTTTGCAGTTTCATCAGCAGAAGTCAGCTTCAAGACTCGCACAGGAGTTCGTAGGCCGCCTCCCTTACAGTTACAAAGATCACAGCAGTTATACCATTTCCAAGGTCTAAGCTACGTCATTGCTTACAGGTTGAATGATTCTCATTGGCTAAGAAACATTAAGAGCCTAAACAATTTAACACATGTGAGGAGATAGGGGTGCCTATCGCCATTAGTAAAGATAGTTGTCGTCCACTCAATAGATTTAGGTCTGTGGTGGCCTCGCAGGTTAGAGCAGGGCGCCGGGTTGTCTGGTCCGAACGTCCAGAACCTACATAGAATGTCATACGCACACACACAAATAACAGACACTAGCAAATAACAGCTCCCATCAAGGCTGAAGAGAGTCTGAGCTCCTTATTATCAGTTAAGTATACCAAAACATAATGCTAAAACATTCACTCGTTTGGGAGAAAAACAGATAACTGGCATTTACTCCCAAGGAAGGAAATATACTGGAAAGAATACACTTTAATACAACAATTAAAGTTCAATAGTAACGCTCAATATGGCTTGACCATCTGTCCAGCGAAGGATCATATGTGTCCATGCTGCCTTTAGGACCCTCTAACCTTTCTTCTGATACCAGAGAAAGAGACAAACGGCCTTGTGGGTTACATGGCCTTCGTGTCCTGCGTGTACTACGTGCAATCTCAAAGTAAGATTGGAATGCACCTAAAAGAAACTGGTTACTTCCATCACATGCATTTAAGAAAATATAATTTCACAAGCACAAAGAATATACAAATGAGTATGTGATAATGAATATATTGGATTATTGATTTTTATAAAGGAAGTATATAAGCATTCAAAAGGATTTAGGATTATAGATGTATTTGAAGAGGCAAGGGATTTTGACCAACCCTTCAGTCCCCCGTTTTAGACCAATGTGGGGTCCAATACCGCCACGTCTGGTCTAACCAGTGAGGTCACTACGGAAGGGAGGAGTGGTGACGCATGCTCCCCTGACGGGTCACACTTGTCTCTTCACCTCGTCACGGACATGCTGGTTACTAAAAATTCCAGTCCCCATTAAGAGGTTCTCCCACCTTCCACTCACAACAGGACATCAATGTAATTCTTCCTCAGTTTATCAGTCAGGTTAAAATTTTTATAAAACATAACTGATTACGAAACAAGTACATATTTATTCTCTGGAAGCCAGGCTACATAAGCAAGCACTGTTGCTGTATTCCTAGCATGGCCTAGATCCACAGTCACTACTCAGATCCTAAATGAAGACATTGTCTATAATCATGAATACCAGAATATATGCACTAGGTTTTTATTTTATTTTTTATAAAACTATGATTTCCAAATCCTTTTATTATAAACAAAGTTGGATGGTGAATCCATTATTTTCACTACCCCTTTTATAGACCCTTTAGGTTCAAAACACAATGGTTGTCTAACTAAAAATAAACAACAAAAAATAAAATATTAATCATTAAGACCCATAATAATCGATGTAAGCATTTTAAGTCTTTACTGACATCATCCTTCAGTTTACGGTCACATAGCATGTACCATTTTAATTGTATAACATCTTTTATAACACCCTTTTTTGTTTGTTTCAAAAAATAGAAATAAAATAAAACAAATTCACATCATCATTTCAGTCATTATTTTACCACTAAAATATAGAAGTGTTTCCCATTCTGCTTAATAAAGCTTTTGTTCATTCCGTATCTTTATATCACATTAATCCCTGTTAATCATACAATGCCTTATTATTTTTATTTTGAAACTTACTTTTCATAACATTTAAACTTAATTTGACTTCCATACAGTATTTGTCTATCAAATGGTTAGTCTCAAGATAATAGAATATTAGAAGTATATTACAAATATACATATTATAAGTATTGTCTCAGTCCCACTTATCTTTACAGTTTTACAGAAACCAAAATATTATGTTACTCAGATTCCAACCCACAGCCATATATCTGCTTTCTCTTTTTACCTTTATTAAATTGTAGTTTTCTTAGACCTCTAATGTCATACATCCATTTAATGGATTGAGAAATAAAACCTTTTCTTTTTAGAAGTTATATTCACTCCTCCTTTGTTCCCCCCCCCCGGCCTTTCAATAGAAATGAGGGAGCTCACTCTGGATAATTTGGATAGTGACTTAGCCAATGTGTCACTTTGTCTCTCTGCCGTCAAGTCTATATATATATGTATGTTTTTTTTCCTACGTTTATCCTTATGATCCCACCTAGTTGTCTATTTAAATTTAGACCCTCAGTTGAATTTAGACAAGAGTTTTACCCCATAATGGACGGCAATCTTCTTTACAATTCCAATTTATATAAAATACTAATCCAGAGAGTAATTCAGTTCAATATCATAAATGACAAAAGCATTCATAATTACCAATAGCAGACAGAGCTGAAAAACCACTCCAATTAAAGCTCGTCCCATGTTCTGCATTGTCTTTTCATCAGATTGACTTAGAATTATCAACTTTTTTAAAGTTGGTCATTTCACTTAACCCATCTGTAATGATGAAACACTATGACACAATATCCTCAAAATCAGGAAATAATAGTACCCCAAACTAACACATACAAGACATGACGTGCAGTCACCAACAAATACACACATTCATACCTGACTATGAACTGCTCATATTCTCATATTCATATATGTTATATTGTTGCTAAAAGATTTAAATTTTAAATAAGATTTTAACCTTTCCATTTTCCTGTAGCTTCTATCTAATTTTACATGGTCCCTAAACCAGTTTCAAAGCATGCCTGTTCATTATTCATTTGATTTTAACAAGGTCAGCTGGGTTGTTTTGGTTCATTAACATTATTTTGTTTAAGCTTGCTCTAGCAGGCCGATAACAGAAAGACAGACACAGTTACCATCCTTTCCTTCACTCAAGCAGTCTCTCTCACTATGAACCTTTGACCATTCACCTTTGTTATCCAGACTTTTCTTAAATCTACAAAAACTGTCTTCATCTTTAGTCACCACCATGTCTAACGACCTTCAGAAGTTAAAACTATGTTAGACATATTAGTTCAAACTCAACACTATAATTTTCCTTGCCCATAAGGCAACCGACATCAAAAAGTTTTGTTACTGTCTCCACAACAAATAATGGGAATCACTTCATGGCCCCGACTGAACCCCGAAAGCCCATTCCTGTTAGCTCTTTATCTATAACCACCATCAGGGTGTTTTTTTTTTCCCCTGGCATATTTGCAGACGCTTGTCACAATGAAAAACAAGCCATACAACTAATGCGGTTTCTTCTGGTGAGTGGTATAGAGGAGCTTTGCATTATGGGGCAGACTGCCGTGACTCGTCCCCGCTTCATCTCCCCTTAACGGTATAAGGACGCTGCTGGCCTCACAGCTCCTGCTCAACTCTCATACCTGTCTCACATAAAACATCTCCATTCAGGAAATGCCCAGTGACTTTACGTGATCCACTCTGGCTTAGGTTGCCCCCTGTCTGGCCAAAGAAGGTCTTACCCGTCACTGGGATGGTCACTCGTGCCCACTGGTAACCGCTCTTTCCCATCACAGAATCTTTGACCGTTTTCTTCAACAAAATCTGTTGTTCTCTGGAGCTTAGGAAAGACACAATCAAGAGTCACCAGGGCCATTCGGACTGCCTAATAGTTGTAACACAGGGAGACAGGTAAATAACAACAGTATTTAATCACTTAAATCCATTAACCATCTTAAAAGCAGCAACCTAGCTACTCAGTGGATTTAGATCACAACCGTACATTCAGTGTACAGTTTCTGTAGCCGAAGGCGTCGGCCCGCCCCCGTTTCATGGTGGGGACTAAGATCAGACAAAGAAGTTACTGGTCCTAAAATAACCTAATCAAAGATGTCACTTCTATAGTTTAAGGTCTGTATTATTATTTTAAAGACTTTTTTAAAGTCATTCAGTTTTACATTTAAAACATTTACAAATACAAATTGCCCTTTATGGCAATTGTTTCTTTAAACATCTCTGTGTCTATGATTCTTCAACTGAAACACTGTGTTTTAATTCAAATAGCTTATTATCACTAATGACAGGCTCAGATAACAGCTTTTAGCTGACATTGAATGAGAGAGACTCTGAGACATTCAGGACTGGCACACTGCACTCTCATAAACTTCTAACATCAAACTTTTATCTACCATCCTATAACTCTATCCCAGCTTAAGGCATATTTGCCAGAAATTACATGTGTTTCCAAATAAACATAATTTTTATAGTTGTCTTTATTTAGACATTACAAATTTCCACTCAGATTGAGTCTCTGTTGCACTGGCAGTTTCAGCCACAGTACACATCAGATCCAGATAAGCAAACTGTTTCATTACAGCCAATAACAAACTTATCTTTTGAAAGCAAAACATCAGCTTCTAGTTCTTTCATGGTCAACTTTTCAAGCTGTTTGTTTAATCAGCATTCAGCAACTGTTAATCCAGTCCTGCTTCTGCTTATTTGATCTTACATAAAAATAATTATTCTAGTTCTCAATAACGTTTCACATTTCTCAATCTCAATTTAAATGTCAAGTTCTCAACCATAGTTTAATATTTGACTTAAGTTTTCTCTTGGAGTTTATCAATCTCCAATTAGGATTCACACTAACTTTAACGAGGCTAGAACTATCTGCTTGTGATACTTTTGCAGTTATTGTAAATCATTTGTGAGATAAGTCTCTCTATATCATCTAAAAACCTTTTTAAAATGTTTAATCACAACACAATCATCCTTTTAGTTACTTTGATATATTTTGCAACTCACATTTGTTGGAGTCATTAATTTTACATCAACCTGTATTCATCAATTCACTTATAAAAATTACTATTATAGATCTTTTCTTCAAAAGGGTTCACTTTAAGACTTCAATCTTTTGACCTTGTTTTTATTTCTTATTTCTCAGACGAAAAATGTTACTGTCGTCATTTAAACACGGATCTACTTTCAAACCAATATTATTACCAGAACTGTGTTGTCATTTTATCACATTTTTAAACACCTTCTCGTGGGCATTTACAGTTACGTATTAAATGGGCCTGATGACCACTATTAAAAACACTCTCTGTCGGCTCCAACTCACTGCCCACCCTTGAAGCAGCGTGTGTCCCAATCAGGAATGCAAACAGAGCCACTGATAAGCAGTTCTCTGTATTCTTTTACAGTCCACCAGTGGCGGATTTAATCATAATAGCCAAATCATAATCTTCATCATTATCATTGGCAGAACATAAATTTTCATAAGCTGCATGGAAATGCTCAAAATATTGTAAGTTATTTTCACAAAGTTTCTGTTTAACTTTAGTCGCTTGTCGAGGGAAATTATCCCCGACCCAGAATTTACTTCACTTGCTTTTTGTAATCATCGTAAGCAATACGAGGCTAAACATTTAAATTTTCCAGTTTCTTTATTTGTTTGTAGCCAGTCAAGTTGTTTAAATTTCCAATCAGAATCAAAATACTGACTACCATTTACTTAATCATTTCTGCAAATTTCTTTGAAGTGAGGGCTTCAGAGCACAGCTGCTAACAGCGTTTGCTTTCCTGTCTCACTATTTGTTTCAGGACTGCCATATCTTAATCATGGTTCATACTCACCTGAAGTTATTGCAGAAATGGAGGCGGCGATCTTTTAACAACACAGCTCGGCTTCTGCGTGATGAAACTGCAAAGTATACTCCAAAATCACAGTTACATATACTGGTCCACGCCAATTTGGGTCACAACTTCTTTTTTTTTTTTTTTTTTTTTTTCTCTCGGAATCGTTCCTGATGCATCCCTGGCAAACAACCCTATTATTGTTAGTATCCCTAACTGCCTGATTCACTTCACTAAGTTCGGGGATCCCCTATCTGAGATGGAAGAGATTGAGCAGGTTTTCGGTGCCACTGGACCTACAATCCAGGGACGTACTCTGCTGGGGTGTTGCTATACCAACAATGCCCAATGGGGCCCCCACAGAGCACGCTTCGCTTGCGCTGTCTGCTCTTGTTAAAACTTTAAACAATGCTATCAGCGACTTCCTTTTATACTTTAACCTTCAGTATAATTAATCTTCACTCTCCTCATCGGAGTGAAGCTCTCCCGCTCCCCTTCAAAATCTCTCCCAATCAGATAGCCCTAACCAAATAATAAAATTACTACCTTGTTTGTTGATTAGCCAGGGATGTCACCAAAGAATAATTGCCCGCATCCTCCACCATAACTGTAAGGGGTGTACAGTTAAAGACCCAGAACCAGATATGAAGAATGAAGACCCGGAGTCAGAATTATAAAAAATTAAAGAAAAGTTTTACTGAAGATAGTTTGCAGTTTCATCAGCAGAAGTCAGCTTCAAGACTCGCACAGGAGTTCGTAGGCCGCCTCACATACAGTTACAAAGATCACAGCAGTTATACCATTTCCAAGGTCTAAGCTACGTCATTGCTTACAGGTTGAATGATTCTCATTGGCTAAGAAACATTAAGAGCCTAAACAATTTAACACATGTGAGGAGATAGGGGTGCCTATCGCCATTAGTAAAGATAGTTGTCGTCCACTCAATAGATTTAGGTCTGTGGTGGCCTCGCAGGTTAGAGAAGGGCGCCGGGTTGTCTGGTCCGAACGTCCAGAACCTACATAGAATGTCATACGCACACACACAAATAACAGACACTAGCAAATAACAGGTCCCAATCAAGGCTGAAGAGAGTCTGAGCTCCTTATTATCAGTTAAGTATACCAAAACATAATGCTAAAACATTCACTCGTTTGGGAGAAAAACGGATAACTGGCATTTACTCCCAAGGAAGGAAATATACTGGAAAGAATACATTTTAATACAACAATTAAAGTTCGATAGTAACGCTCAATATAGCTTGACCATCTGTCCAGCGAAGGATCATCTGTGTCCACGCTGCCTTTAGGACCCTCTAACCTTTCTACTGATCCCAGAGAAAGAGACAAACGGCCTTGTGGGTTACATGGCCTTCGTGTTGAAGGGTTGGTCAAAATCCCTTGCCTCTTCAAATACATCTATAATCATAAATCCTTTTGGATGCTTATATACTTCCTTATAAAAAATCAATAATCAAATATATTCATTATCACATACTCATTTTTATATTCTTTGTGCTTGTGAAATTATATTTTCTTAAATGCATGTGATGGAAGTAACCAGTTTCTTTTAGGTGCATTCCAATCTTACTTTGAGATTGCACGTAGTACACGCAGGACACGAAGGCCATGTAACCCACAAGGCCGTTTGTCTCTTTCTCTGGTATCAGAAGAAAGGTTAGAGGGTCCTAAAGGCAGCATGGACACATATGATCCTTCGCTGGACAGATGGTCAAGCCATATTGAGCGTTACTATTGAACTTTAATTGTTGTATTAAAGTGTATTCTTTCCAGTATATTTCCTTCCTTGGGAGTAAATGCCAGTTATCTGTTTTTCTCCCAAACGAGTGAATGTTTTAGCATTATGTTTTGGTATACTTAACTGATAATAAGGAGCTCAGACTCTCTTCAGCCTTGATGGGAGCTGTTATTTGCTAGTGTCTGTTATTTGTGTGTGTGCGTATGACATTCTATGTAGGTTCTGGACGTTCGGACCAGACAACCCGGCGCCCTGCTCTAACCTGCGAGGCCACCACAGACCTAAATCTATTGAGTGGACGACAACTATCTTTACTAATGGCAATAGGCACCCCTATCTCCTCACATGTGTTAAATTGTTTAGGCTCTTAATGTTTCTTAGCCAATGAGAATCATTCAACCTGTAAGCAATGACGTAGCTTAGACCTTGGAAATGGTATAACTGCTGTGATCTTTGTAACTGTAAGCGAGGCGGCCTACGAACTCCTGTGTGAGTCTTGAAGCTGACTTCTGCTGATGAAACTGCAAACTATCTTCAGTAAAAATTTTCTTTAATTTTTTATAATTCTGACTCCGGGTCTTCATTCTTCATATCTGGTTCTGGGTCTTTAACTGTATACCCCTTACAGTTATGGTGGAGGATGCGGGCAATTATTCTTTGGTGACATCCCTGGCTAATCAACAAACAAGGTAGTAATTTTATTATTTGGTTAGGGCTATCTGATTGGGAGAGATTTTGAAGGGGAGCGGGAGAGCTTCACTCCGATGAGGAGAGTGAAGATTAATTATACTGAAGGTTAAAGTATAAAAGGAAGTCGCTGATAGCATTGTTTAAAGTTTTAACAAGAGCAGACAGCGCAAGCGAAGCGTGCTCTGTGGGGGCCCCATTGGGCATTGTTGGTATAGCAACACCCCAGCAGAGTACGTCCCTGGATTGTAGGTCCAGTGGCACCGAAAACCTGCTCAATCTCTTCCATCTCAGATAGGGGATCCCCGAACTTAGTGAAGTGAATCAGGCAGTTAGGGATACTAACAATAATAGGGTTGTTTGCCAGGGATGCATCAGGAACGATTCCGAGAGAAAAAAAAAAAAAAAGAAGTTGTGACCCAAATTGGCGTGGACCAGTATATGTAACTGTGATTTTGGAGTATACTTTGCAGTTTCATCACGCAGAAGCCGAGCTGTGTTGTTAAAAGATCGCCGCCTCCATTTCTGCAATAACTTCAGGTGAGTATGAACCATGATTAAGATATGGCAGTCCTGAAACAAATAGTGAGACAGGAAAGCAAACGTTGTTAGCAGCTGTGCTCTGAAGCCCTCACTTCAAAGAAATTTGCAGAAATTATTAAGTAAATGGTAGTCAGTATTTTGATTCTGATTGGAAATTTAAACAACTTGACTGGCTACAAACAAATAAAGAAACTGGAAAATGTAATTGTTTAGCCTTGTATTGCTTACGATGATTACAAAAAGCAAGTGAAGTAAATTCTGGGTCGGGGATAATTTCCCTCGACAAGCGACTAAAGTTAAAAGGAAACTTTGTGAAAACAACTTACAATATTTTGAGCATTTCCATGCAGCTTATGAAAATTAATGTTCTGCCAATGATAATGATGAAGATTATGATTTGGCTATTATGATTAAATCCGCCACTGGTGGACTGTAAAAGAATACAGAGAACTGCTTATCAGTGGCTCTGTTTGCATTCCTGAATGGGACACACACTGCTTCAAGAGTGTGCAGTAAGTGGAGCCGACAGAGAGTGTTTTTAATGGTGGTCATCAGTACCATTTAATACGTAACTGTAAATGCCCACGAGAAGGTGTTTAAAAATGTGATAGTGACAAATTTCTGGTATTAATGTGGGTTTGAAAGTTGATTAGTGTTTAAATGACGACATTAAAATTTTTCGCCTGAAAAATAAGAGATAAAAAAACAAGGTCAAAAGATTGAAGTCTTAAAGTGAATCTTGTTGAAGAAAAGATCTATAATAGTAATTTTTATAAGTGAATTGATGAACACTAGTTGATGTAAAATTAATGACTCCAACAAATGTGAGTTGCAAAATATATCAAAGTAACTAAAAGGATGATTGTGTTTCAATTAAACATTTTAAAAAGGTTTTAGATGATATAGAGAGACTTATCTCACAGATGATTTACAATAACTGCAAAAGTATCACAAGCAGATAGGTCTAGCCTCGTCAAAGTTAGTGTGAATCCTAATTGGAGATGCATAAACTCCAAGAGAAAACTTAAGTCAAATATTAAACTATGGTTGAGAACTTGACACTAAAATCAAGATTGAGAAATGTGAAACATTATTTAGAACTAAAATAATTATTTTTATTGAAGATCAAATAAGCAGAAGCAGGACTGGATTAACAGTTGCTGAATGCTGATTAAACAAACAGCTTGAAAAGTTGACCATGAAAGAACTAGAAGCTGATGTTTTGCTTTCAAAAGATAAGTTTATTATTGGCTGTAATGAAACAGTTTGCTTATCTGGATCTGATGTGTACTGTGGCTGAAACTCCCAGTGCAACAGAGACTCAATCTGAGTGGAAATTTGTAATGTCTAAATAAAGACAACTATAAAAATTATGTTTATTTGGAAACACATGTAATTTCTGGCAAATATGCCTTAAGCTGGGATAGAGTTATAGGATGGTAGATAAAAGTTTGATGTTAGAAGTTTATGAGAGTGCAGTGTGCCAGTCCTGAATGTCTCAGAGTCTCTCTCATTCAATGTCAGCTAAAAGCTGTTATCTGAGCCTGTCATTAGTGATAATAAGCTATTTGAATTAAAACACAGTGAAGTGACATCTTTGATTAGGTTATTTTAGGACCAGTAACTTCTTTGTCTGATCTTAGTCCCCACCATGAAACGGGGGTGGGCCGACGCCTTCGGCTACAGAAACTGTACACTGAATGTACGGTTGTGATCTAAATCCACTGAGTAGCTAGGTTGCTGCTTTTAAGATGGTTAATGGATTTAAGTGATTAAATACTGTTGTTATTAACCTGTCTCCCTGTGTTACAACTATTAGGCAGTCCGAATGGCCCTGGTGACTCTTGATTGTGTCTTTCCTAAGCTCCAGAGAACAACAGATTTTGTTGAAGAAAACGGTCAAAGATTCTGTGATGGGAAAGAGCGGTTACCAGTGGGCACGAGTGACCATCCCAGTGACGGGTAAGACCTTCTTTGGCCAGACAGGGGGCAACCTAAGCCAGAGTGGATCACGCAAAGTCATTGGGCATTTCCTGAATGGAGATGTTTTATGTGAGACAGGTATGAGAGTTGAGCAGGAGCTGTGAGGCCAGCAGCGTCCTTATACCGTTAAGGGGAGATGAAGCGGGGACGAGTCCCGGCAGTCTGCCCCATAATGCAAGCTCCTCTATACCACTCACCAGAAGAAACCGCATTAGTTGTATGGCTTGTTTTTCATTGTGACAAGCGTCTGCAAATATGCCAGGGGAAAAAAAAACACCCTGATGGAGGTTATAGATAAAGAGCTAACAGGAATGGGCTTTCGGGGTTCAGTCGGGGCCATGAAGTGATTCCCATTAGTTGTTGTGGAGACAGTAATAAAACTTTTTGATGTCGGTTGCCTTATGGGCAAGGAAAATGTATAGAAGTTGATTTAGAACTAGTATGTCTATAACATGGTTTTTAACTCCTGAAGGTCGTTAGACATGGTGGTGACTAAAGATGAAGACAGTTTTTGTAGATTCAAGGAAAGTCTGGCAACAAAGGTGAATGGTCAAAGGTTCATAGTGAGAGAGACTGCTTGAGTGAAGGAAGGGATGGTAACTGTGTCTTTCTTTCTGTCATTGGCCTGCAAAAGAAAGCTTAAACAAAATAATGTTAATGAACCAAAACAACCCAGCTGACCTTGTTAAAAAAAAAATCAAATGAATAATGAACAGGCATGCTTTGAAACTGGTTTAGGGACCATGTAAAATTAGATAGAAGCTACAGGAAAATGGAAAAGTTAAAATCTTATTTAAAATTTAAATCTTTTAGCAACAATATAAAATATATGAATATGAGAATATGAGCAGTTCATAGTCAGGTATGAATGTGTGTATTTGTTGGTGACTGCACGTCATGTCTTGTATGTGTTAGTTTGGGGTACTATTATTTCCTGATTTTAAGGATATTGTGTCATTAACTTCTGGAATTAGTGTTTTATCATTACAGATGGGTTAAGTAAAATGACAAACTTTAAAAAAGTTGATAATTCTGAGTCAATCTGATGAAAGGACAATGCAGAACATGGGACGAGCTTTAATTGGAGTGGTTTTCCAGCTCTGTCTGCTATTGGTAATTATGAATGCTTTTGTCATTTATGATGTTGAACTGAATTACTCTCTGGATTAGTATTTTATATAAATTGGAATTATAAAGAAGATTGCCGTCCATCATGGGGTAAAACTCTTGTCTAAATTCAACTGAGGGTCTAAATTTAAATAGACAACTAGGTGGGATCATAAGGATAAACGTAGGAAAAAAAACATACATATATATATAGACTTGACGGCAGAGAGACAAAGTGACACATTGGCTAAGTCACTATCCAAATTATCCAGAGTGAGCTCCCTCATTTTTATTGAAAGGCCGGAGGGCGAACAAAGGAGGAGTGAATATAACTTCTAAAAAGAAAAGGTTTTATTTCTCAATCCATTAAATGGATGTATGACATTAGATGTCTAAGAAAACAGCTATATGGCTGTCTTAGGGGTTGGGATCTGAGTAACATAATATTTTGGTTTCTGTGAAACTGTAAAGATAAGTGGGACTGAGACAATACTGCTAATATATATATTTTTTTTTTTTTGTAATATACTTACAATGTTCTAATAATCTTTAGACTAACTATTTGATAGACAAATACTGTATGGAAGTCAAATTAAGTTTAAATGGTATGAAAAGTGAGTTTCAAAATAAAAACAATAAGGCATTGTATGATTAACAGGGATTAATGTGATATAAAGATAAGGAATGAACAAAAGCTTTATTAAGCAGAATGGGAAACACTTCTATATTTTAGTGGTAAAATAATGACTGAAATGATTATGTGAATTTGTTTTATTTTATTTCTATTTTTGAAACAAACAAAAAAGGGTATAAGATGTTATACAATTAAAATGGTACATGCTATGTGACCGTAAACTGAAAGATGATTTCAGTAAAGACTTAAAGTTCTTACATCGATTATTATGGGTCTTAATTATTAATATTTTATTTTTGTTGTTGTTTATTTTTAGTTAGATAACCATTGTGTTTTGAACCTAAAGGGTCTATAAAAGGGGTAGTGAAAATAATGGATTCACCATCCAACTTTGTTTATAATAAAAGGATTTGGAAATCATAGTTTTATAAAAATAAAAATAAAAACCTAGTGCATATATTCTGGTATTCATGATTATAGACAATGTCTTCATTTAGGATCTGAGTAGTGACTGTGGATCTAGGCCATGCTAGGAATACAGCAACAGTGCTTGCTTATGTAGCCTGGCTTCCAGAGAATAAATATGTACTTGTTTCGTAATCAGTTATGTGTTTTATAAAAATTTTAACCTGACTGATAAACTGAGGAAGAATTACATTGATGTCCTGTTGTGAGTGGAAGGTGGGAGAACCTCTTAATGGGGACTGGAATTTTTAGTAACCAGCATGTCCGTGACGAGGTGAAGAGACAAGTGTGACCCGTCAGGGGAGCATGCGTCACCACTCCTCCCTTCCGTAGTGACCTCACTGGTTAGACCAGACGTGGCGGTATTGGACCCCACATTGGTCTAAAACGGGGGACTGAAGGGTTGGTCAAAATCCCTTGCCTCTTCAAATACATCTATAATCATAAATCCTTTTGGATGCTTATATACTTCCTTATAAAAAATCAATAATCAAATATATTCATTATCACATACTCATTTTTATATTCTTTGTGCTTGTGAAATTATATTTTCTTAAATGCATGTGATGGAAGTAACCAGTTTCTTTTAGGTGCATTCCAATCTTACTTTGAGATTGCACGTAGTACACGCAGGACACGAAGGCCATGTAACCCACAAGGCCGTTTGTCTCTTTCTCTGGTATCAGAAGAAAGGTTAGAGGGTCCTAAAGGCAGCATGGACACATATGATCCTTCGCTGGACAGATGGTCAAGCCATATTGAGCGTTACTATTGAACTTTAATTGTTGTATTAAAGTGTATTCTTTCCAGTATATTTCCTTCCTTGGGAGTAAATGCCAGTTATCTGTTTTTCTCCCAAACGAGTGAATGTTTTAGCATTATGTTTTGGTATACTTAACTGATAATAAGGAGCTCAGACTCTCTTCAGCCTTGATGGGAGCTGTTATTTGCTAGTGTCTGTTATTTGTGTGTGTGCGTATGACATTCTATGTAGGTTCTGGACGTTCGGACCAGACAACCCGGCGCCCTGCTCTAACCTGCGAGGCCACCACAGACCTAAATCTATTGAGTGGACGACAACTATCTTTACTAATGGCGATAGGCACCCCTATCTCCTCACATGTGTTAAATTGTTTAGGCTCTTAATGTTTCTTAGCCAATGAGAATCATTCAACCTGTAAGCAATGACGTAGTTTAGACCTTGGAAATGGTATAACTGCTGTGATCTTTGTAACTGTAAGCGAGGCGGCCTACGAACTCCTGTGTGAGTCTTGAAGCTGACTTCTGCTGATGAAACTGCAAACTATCTTCAGTAAAACTTTTCTTTAATTTTTTATAATTCTGACTCCGGGTCTTCATTCTTCATATCTGGTTCTGGGTCTTTAACTGTATACCCCTTACAGTGTCCTGCGTGTACTACGTGCAATCTCAAAGTAAGATTGGAATGCACTTAAAAGAAACTGGTTACTTCCATCACATGCATTTAAGAAAATATAATTTCACAAGCACAAAGAATATACAAATGAGTATGTGATAATGAATATATTGGATTATTGATTTTTATAAAGGAAGTATATAAGCATTCAAAAGGATTTAGGATTATAGATGTATTTGAAGAGGCAAGGGATTTTGACCAACCCTTCAGAAGCGTGTGTCGAGTAATCCGGGATGATTTCTGTGAAGCGCGTATCGAGGCTTGTGTCGGTGACGTATGTGGTGACGTTTGAAGCCTTGCGAGCCGGTTGTACTACGTGACTGCTTCAGGAAGTGGTTTGCGGTTTGGCGGTCTATTTGAAATATAAGGGCCAGCAAAATGCAATGGATTCCCCCTTCACACTTTTCATTTTTGTATCATAAAGACAGACACCATATAAAAGGGAAATCCAAAGACAGGCAGGGAAAAAGGCAAAATACAGAAACCAGGTAAACGCTCAGAGATGCAGTGGGACACAAACAAAACTTCGCAATAAGTGAGTGAATGAACATGGAATAAATAGACAGGGACTAACAGGGTGATGAGAAACGTCTCGGTTACGGATGTAACCCTCGTTCCCTGAGTAGGGAACGGAGACGTTCCGTCGGAGGACGACGAATGGGGTTTCGCTTAGAAAGCCTATCGACTTTGAGTATACAAAAACGAGCCAATGGCAAAGAAATGGCATGGGTCTGCGGAATTTGCATAGTGTATCTCCGCCCCACCTCGTGGGTATAAAAGCGGAAGACGCCGCAACATTCAGACATGTTTAATCACTGAGGAGCCAAGACTGAGCTCAGGCGATCCCCGCGGTACAGCGGAAGTGGCAAGAAGACGGAACGTCTCCGTTCCCTACTCAGGGAACGAGGGTTACATCCGTAACCGAGACGTTCCCTTTCGTTGTCACTCCGAGTTCCGTCGGAGGACGACGAATGGGGATACCAGTCTAATCATGCCACCTTCCCAGCTGTCTTCCAGTTCCCTGCGTAAATCTGAGATCCCTGTCGTGGGCTGGCACGGACGAAGGACTCCAATTTAGCACAGGAATACCAAGGCACACTGGGGAGCATATCCCAAGGTGCCTAGGGGAATATGCAATTACTGCCAACCCAGAGAGGGGGGACTGATACCCCTTTTCCACCAAGGCAGAGCTGGTGCTGGTTCGGAGCCAGAGCCTAGTTTCAAATCGGTTCTTTGGTTTTCGACCATCAAAGCACCAGCTCCGAACCAGTAAAAGTGGTTCTTAAGTAGCACCAAATCATTGCCGGTCTAGAAGTAAGAACCGCTTACGTCAGCGGCTGGGGGGCGGGGTTACCGTGGCCAACAAGACGAACAGAAACTTGTGACCGCCATTTTTGAATTAGCAGCTAATCGAGCTAATAGCAGCTCGATTGTAATCTCCGTTTATGCAAGTTACGGCGAGCTGCACGAACACGTTGTATTCGCCGTGTTTGGATGCCGATGTACGTTAGGTTCGCAAAGCCATGAGCATCAATAGTAATGCAACGGCCGCCATTGTTGATAGAAGGCTTGTTCGAGATGCATCGGAGCGGCGCGGACCGATCGGAGCTGCGGGAGTGTTTGGAGATCATGGAGATCTCCTTGTGCTTTTGGATCGCTTTCGCAGTGCTTTGATGTCATGCGGCGATCGATCTGCGAGAAGCCGATGCATCTCGAACAAGCCTGGCGTGTTTGTGTTTGGCGCTACCGCACTAGCGTTGCTGGGCAACATGAGACGTATGCAGTGACGTAAGATCTGGCTCTGTTGTGGCTCTCAAGCCGGTGGAAAGGCAAACCAGTTCTTAGTAAGCTTGTCAGTCGAACCAACTCCGAACCAGCTCTGGCTCTGGCTCTGAACCAGCACCCGGTTCTTGTTGGTGGAAAAGGGGTATTAGAGAATACACTTATGACCCGAGGGATGCATATGGGGAATCACTGGGGTGTCCAGCCGCAGGTGGAATAATTCAACCCCAGGGGTGGCAAGGTGGCTTGCCAAGGGAAAGACACATGCTCAGAGAGGCTTACAGTGGAAATACACATGTGGGGGTAGCTCAGAGGAGGTACCATGCACACGGGAGGCACCTAGCCGACGCACAGGCAACAGACACTGGCGCCGACGTCAGGAGTGCTGGAAGAACTCGGGGCTTTCGGGGAAGCTCACCTGAGGAGAATATCGCACGTATCCAGTCCGTGGAGTGGAATGGCGAGCAAGCGAAGACACCTGAGCGGGTCCGGTACTAGCTGGTTGAAGCGAGTACATGAGATTGTAGAATCTGGCGAATGTGTTGGGTGTCGCCCAGCCTGCAGCTCTGCAGATGTCTGTTAGCGAGGCGCCATGCGCTAGAGCCCAAGAGGACGCCACACTCCGGGTGGAGTGGGCAGTCACACCAAGGGGGCACGGTCGACCTTGCTGTTGGTATGCCAAACCAATGGCGTCCACTATCCAGTGAGACAACCTTTGCTTGGAGAGAGCCTTTCCCTTTAGCTTCCCACCATAACAGATAAAGAGCTGGTCTGAGGTCCTGAAACAGTGCGTTCTGTCTACATAGATGCGGAGAGCACGTACTGGACAGAGCAGTGCCAAGGCTGGGTCTGCCTCCTCCGAGGCAGCGCTTGCAGGTTCACCACCTGGTCCCGGAAGGGAGTGGTAGGAACCTTGGGCACATATCCAGGCCGGGGTCTCAGGATCACGTGAGAGTGAGCCGGCCCGAATTCCAGGCACGCTTCGTCAACGGAGAATGCGTGCAGGTCCCCTACCCTCTTGATGGAGGGCAATGCAGTCAGAAGCGCTGTCTTCATAGACAGGAAGTTAAGCTCGACTGACTGCAAAGGCTCAAAGGGAGCACTCCGCAGGGCAGATAGAACCACCGCGAGGTCCCAAGAGGGTACGAGAGGAGGGCGAGGAGGATTCAGTCTCCTCGCTCCTCTCAGGAACCTGATGATCAGGTCGTGCTTCCCCACCGACTTACCTTCTATAAGATCATGCTGTGCGGCAATAGCGGCGACATAGACCTTGAGGGTGGAGGGAGACAGCCTTCGCTCCAACCCCTCTTGAAGGAAGGAAATCACGACGCTGATCGAACATCTCCGGGGGTCTACTCGGTGAGAAGAGCACCAGTTGACGAAGAGGTTCCACTTCAACGCGTAGACGTGTCTCGTGGACGACACTCTAGCGGAAGTGATGGTAGCCACCACCGCTGGTGGTAGGGTACTCAAACCTGCCTCGTCCCATCCAGGAGCCACACGTGGAGGCTCCAGAGATCGGGAGGAGGGTGCCACAGGGTGCCCCGTCCCTGAGAAAGTAGGTCCTTCCTCAGAGGTATGGGCCAGGGAGGTGCTGTCGCGAGGAGAATGAGTTCGGAGAACCAGGTTCGGGTGGGCCAATACGGCGCGACCAGCAAAACCTGCTTCTCGTCCCACCTGACCTTGCGCAAGGTCTGCACAAGGAGGCTCACTGCAGCCAGCTGTGCGCCAGAGCATCCGTGCCGAGCATGCCCTCGGTCAGGGAATAAAACTGGGCGCAATGGGTCGAGTCGTGAGAGGCAAACAAATCTATCTGTGCGTCCCCGAACTGGTCCCAAATCAGCTGAACCGACTGGGGATGGAGTCGCCATTCTCCAGGGAGGGGCTGAAACCGTGAGAGCTCGTCTGCACAGTTCAGGACTCCAGGAATATAAATGGCACGAAGCGACCTCAGATGCTTCTGACTCCATAAGAGGAGGTGGCGGGCGAGTTGCCACATACGGCGGGAGCGCAGACCACCTTGAAGGTTGATGTACGCTACAGTCGCGGTATTGTCTGATCGGACTAGTACATGCTGGCCCCTGAGCACGGCTCGGAAGCGGCGCAGGGCGAGCTGTACAGCCAGCAACTCGAGGCAATTGACGTGCCATAGGCGCTGGGGTCCTATCCAGGAGCCCGCAGCAGCACGTCCATTGCACATGGCTCCCCAGCCCGTGTTGATGGCATCTGTCGTTACAACAACATGCCGCGAAGCTCGTTCCAGAGGCACTCCGGCCCGTAGAAAACTGAGGTTCGGCCACGGGGTGAAGGTTTGACGGCAAGTCGGAGTAACTGGTACTCGGAGAGTGCCGTGCTGCCATGCCCACCTCGGGACTCGGTCGCGAAGCCAAAGCTGAAGCGGTCTCATATGAAGCAATCCGAGCGGCGTTGTCGCGGCTGCAGATGCCATATGCCCCAGGAGCGTCTGAAAAAGTTTCATTGGAACCGCACTCTTGCCCTCGAACTGTCTCAGGCAAGTCAACAATGACTGCGCACGCTCGCTCGTAAGCTGCGCGGACATGGCGACCGAGTCGATGTTCATATCGAGAAAAGAGATCCTCTGCACGGGGCAAAGTTACTCTTCTCCCAGTTGACCCGAAGGCCCAGACGGGCTAAGTGCTGGAGCACTAAGTCCCTGTGTTCGCAAACCTGGTCTCGAGAGTGAGCTAAGATCAGCCAGTCGTCGAGATAGTTCAGGATGCGAACCCCGTGTTCCCGAAGGGGAGAAAAGGGCTGCCTCGACGACCTTCGTGAAGACGCGAGGAGACAGGGCTAGCCCGAATGGGAGAACCGCGTACTGATATGCCTGCCCCTCGAAAGCAAACCGTAGGAACGGTCTGTGTCGAGGGGGAATGGAGACATGAAAGTAGGCGTCCTTCAGGTCGATCGCTGCAAACCAATCCTGGGGCCGCACACATTCGAAAATGCGTTTGGCAGTGAGCATCTAGAACGGCATCCTGTGAAGGGAGCGGTTCAGCACGCGCGGGTCCAGGATTGGCTGTAACCCACTGGTTTTCTTCGGGACAATGAAGTACGGGCTGTAGAAGCCAGACCTCATTTCGGCTGGAGGGACAGTCTTGATCACACCCTTCGCCAGCAAGCTAGCAACCTCTGCTCTCATGATAGGGGCATTGCCACCGACCATAGTGGAGCGGACTCCCCTGAGCGGGGAGGAGACCGCACGAACTGATTCGCGTAGCCGAGCCTGATCATTCGTGCGACCCAGCGGGACAGGTTGGGAAGCTCTAGCCAGGCTCCCAAGAACTGTACCAGTGGGGTCACGCGAACTACAGACTTCCCGTCGGTGGGGCAGCGAGGCGGTATGACTGGCCCGGACGTGGACGGCTTAGCGGCCCGGTGTGGGGGCACAGTCATAGACCGCGTCCTGACAGAGGAGACCAGGGAAGGACGAACGTTCCACGGGGGTCTGCTCTGCCAGGGGTCTGGCGACAGAGGAGGACGAGGGGTGCACGGCCCGGGGGCGGCGCACCGTGTCGTCCGAGAACTCTGTGTGCTCAGAGACGGGAGAGTCAGTTTTTTCTGAATAAGGATTCTTCCCTGGCCCTCCACCAGGGAAAGGAGTGGCCCTGCTACCAGCTCCTGGAAAGAACTGAGTCCCATCTCTGAGGAGCCCATCTCAAGAGTGCCGCTTAACCCGGCGTATAGCGGGGGGCGGGGCTGGAGAGGGCTGTGGCGTCCCCCTGCGGCTTCCAGAGCCAGCCCGGGTGAACAGGTGGGGTGGGAGCCGCAGGAGGGCGCCTTCAGCGGTGGGCAGGCTGAGGGATCAGCTCGGACGGCGGGGCCGTCGGCGCAGAATAAGCCTCAGTCTGCTCGTGGGCGGTTGAAAACTGTTGGGCAAAGCCCTCAACCGCACCGCCGAAGAGGCCGACCTGGGATATGGGGGTGTCAAGCAGATGGGTCCGCCCGACATCCTGCACATCAGACAGGTTCAGCCACAGAATGGTGTACATCACCTGACCCAGGGAGCGTACTGCCACTTTCGTCGCTCGGAGAGCAAGGTCAGTGGCGGCGCGCAGCTCCTTGAAGAGCCCTGGGTCAGTCCCGCCCTTGTGCATGTCCGTGAGCATCTGGGTCTGGTAGACCAGCAGAATGGCCATGGCATGCAGTGAGGCGGCTGCCTGTCCTGTAGCGCAATAGGAATTCGCCACAAGTGTAGACAAAAAACTACAGGCTTTGGATGGGTGCTTAGGATCGCGCCGAGAGGAAGCACTCTGAGGACACAGTAGCATCACAACAGAGCGTTCAACCAGGGGACCCCAGTGTACCCATGAGCAGCGGCCCCGTCGAGGGAAGGAAGGGCGGAGGAGATCAACGAGGGATCGCTGGAAGACATGGGGGTCTTCGAGGATTTCGAGATCTCCTGATGCACATCCGGGAAAAACGGTATTGGAGTGGACGCTGGCAGGAGTCAGCGGCCACACCCAAAAACCAATCGCCCGGGAAAGCATGGCCGTCATCTCAGGATCTGACTCGACAAATGCCATATGCACACCTGAAAGTGGCAGCACTGTCAAATCTTCACTTCCTGAAGATTCTAGCCCGCCCTGTGATGCTGCGATGGACAACAGATCCGATTCTGGACCGTCAAGGGAAACCCGCGGGGCATCCGAAAATAGACCCGGGGAATCCCCTGAACACTCGCGGGTTGCGTCACTGAAGAGGGGGGCGTGGTCCAAGGACAAACAGTCGGCGGATTTGTTCCACACTCACACCCTCAGGTCACCCTGGCCACCAGCCGAAGTAGCACCTCACGTGGAGAGTGTTAGATCGGGGTGTGGATGAGGGGACTCTCTCTCTAACGAGATCATTGAATCTCGACCGTAATGACGTGATGATCACGTTCCCGCGGGGAGAACGTGAGTCATCCACAGACGCTGCTCTAGCGTGATGAAGCCCAAGCACGCAGAGCAGAGAATGTGCCCATCAAAATTGGAAATGAGTCGACCGCAACCAGAAATGCACGGGCGAGCCGTCTTTAAAAAGATGTGCCGCATGCGAGCTCTTTTGTGAGAGGAGGAAAAAACTCTGCGATGTTGAAGCGAGCAGGGAGAAACACACTCATTGGCAGATCACTGCACAGATCAGCAGGCAATATGAACTCGCTGCAGATCGCCGTCACACCAACACCGGAGAGAGTGGCTCTTCTCGTACAGTGAAGGCAGAAATGGCTGTGGAGTGAAGAGATACTCTTGGCTCCGAAGCGAAAACATGTCTGAATGTTGCGGCTTCTTCCGCTTTTATACCCACGAGGTGGGGCGGAGATACGCTATGCAAATTCCGCAGACCCATGGCATTTCTTTGCCATTGGCTCGTTTTTGTATACTCGAAGTCGAAAGGCTTTCTAAGCGAAACCCCATTCGTCGTCCTCCGACGGAACTCGGAGTGACAACAAAAGGGAACAGGTGAATGCAATCAGAGACAAACCAGGTGATGAGACACAGGTGATAATGAGTCCGGGCAGTGCGTGATGGGAAATGAAATCTGAGAGGGAGTGAAAGTCTGGTGTGGAGTGCCCTCTGGTGGCTCACAAGGGCCCTCCAGCTGGTGACCGTTACAACAACAGTGTTTATGAGGTCTCTATACATACAACACACAGATCGAGTTAATTGATGGTTTATGAGGACTCTATACATACAACACACATATCAAGTTAATTGTATATGGGAACACAAACTACAAAGTCATTATCGTATATACATATATGTACAAAATGGGAGAAGGAGCAATTATATATCTGCAATCAATTCACTTCTGGACAATATGTCATTGCTCTACTTTGCCACTACCTGTTTGTGATTGCAAGTATGTACTGACATGTGCACATATACTGCAGGAAAAGTACAAACCAAGAGAGAAAATGTCTGGTTTTGCATTAGGAGATACAGACAGTAGCATAGATATTAGTGTTTCATTAACAAGTTATTTTTTAATGGTTTCCTGGCCAGGAATTAGATTCATCAAGGACTAGGCCTCACATAAATTAGGACATTTAATATATTTTAAATAAATATTTTGTACGCTTCATATCATGGAAATGGTACTATTTGTGATCACAGGCTCCAGGCTCCTTTTGAGTTGTTGAGTTGAGTTGTTATTAAGTAAATTAACCTATCACTGGATAGTGCAAAATGATTCTCACAGATCTGAAATATACCAGCACAAAAATGGTCTATTACACAAATAATCTGTAATCTTTAAACTATTTTCTCTTATGTCACAATTCATACCCTAGTAAAAAAAAAAAGTATTATATTTAATATATTTAAAATACATTTATTTCATACTAAGTATAGTTAAAATCCATTAACATATTCACTGGCAGATTTTTGAGACTTACTGATATAAAAAGTATAATTAAACTTTATTTGGTGTACTACTGCATAATGCATATTTCTTCAAATTAATTGTTTTAATTTCTCTTTTGGTGAGGACTGTATGATCTCTGAAAAATAAATGAGAAATATTTAAAGTGTACCTGAAGTATACTTGCAATAATTCCACTTTAGCACAATAAAATATACTAAGTATATCTTTAATTGGACTACTTCCACAAAATTATAGTGCTTTAAGAACAAATTTAGTTGTTACAATTTAGCAGACTATAATTATTCCAGTTTAGGATACTAAAATTACAATTGCAGGGCATTTTAATTTAATTCAATTACATTAAAGTATATTTATTTTTTATTAGGGTGTACTTCACTGTTGCAAAGAACTAAAGGTAAATTAGTGGAAAAACAACATTGGTATAACCCTGACTCAACTGCGGATCCAGTTTTCCTTTAGCTACTCTAACAATGTTTGTTGCTAGTTCTATAGAGAATGTGTAATGTTTTTAGCTATTAACCTAGCTCCAAAATTGTTTACTAATGTAGGGCTAAGTCTGTCTCAATGGGATCTCTGTCTGTCATTTTCTGGTATCCTCAAGAACCAAAAGATGAGACCTGGAATTAAACAGGGTACTTTTACTGCAGAAGCTGTTTGTCTGTTGTATAGGGTTATATATTGTCACTGTCCTTCCAAAACCTTGTATGTCCAAATAAGCAGGTTTTTAGGAAATGGAAAAAACACTTCACTTTTTAAACAATTACTAATACTCTGTGTTGTCAAAGTTAACAAGCACTTTTTAATACTTTTTATTGGTTAAATATTTTCAAAACCCAGTGATAATCATGAAGAATGACAAATATTAATGATTTATGGCTAAAAATATGGAGAGGACGTTTCAGAAGGACAGCAGTGTCATGACAGTAAAGCAGAATAATGGAGCCAAATCAAAAACATCAGAGAAATCAAGTAAATGCTTTGTTAAAGAGATAAACCTTACAGTGTGTCTGAATCCCAAAAAATAAAATAAAAAGAATGTTTGTAAATAGAAATGTTTGACAGCGCAAATGTACAAACACCTCAAACTGTTTGAAGCAGCCATCTCACTAGTCAGCTGAAACTGAAGAAGGTGCTGGTATTATTTGAACACTTTAGGGTGGTTTCCCATACAGGGCTTAAGACTAGTTCTAGACTAAAATAAACGTTACAGCTGTCTGAACTGAAAACAGGTTGCGCTGACATTTTAAAATGGATCAGTTCTATTGTTTTGTCTCAAAATGAACGCACATTCATTTTTGTATGCCATGTTTGTAAAACCACTTAGGCATTAATATATATATATATATATATATATATATTTTTTTTTTTTTTTTTTGCATCAGTGTTTTGTTTGCAAAATGTAATGCATTGAATATTGGTGTAAAAGTTTTGTAAACGCATTTTGGATTGCATCGACTCCAGGAAGTGTAACTGCTCGTGTGCAGCTAATGGAGATCGAATAAATAAAATAAAAAAATTAAAAAATTGTTAATCTATAAAATATTTCCTTCAAACACAACATTCAGCCAAAATGATCCATAGTAATTATCTAAGATGTCTTCCTCTCCTCAGCTGACCATAGCTCAGCTATTTTATTTGTCCAGTAATGTTATGTTGATTCTGTCCCAAACATTTCATTTTGCTTCATAAGATATGTAATAACCCCCTGATCTCATGTGGTTTACTTTTAAAGGGTTCATCCCAAAATGAAAATTGTATCATTAATTACTCACTATCACGTCGTTCCAAACCCGTAAGACCTTCGTTCATCTTCAGAACACAAATATTTTTGATGATATCAGAGAGGTATCTGCCCCTCCATAGACAGCAACACAACTGAAATGATTTAGGTCCAGAAACATAGTAAATACAGTCCATGTGACATCAGTGGATCAACTTCAGTTTTGAGAAGTATTTATTTATATTTTATGTATGTTCTTTTTTGTTTAATTATTTATTTTTAAATATATGCATTTTTTGGGAAAACAGATGACCATAGACTGGCGAGGAACCATATATGGTAATTTCATTGACCTAGATTTGCTAATTTCCTTTTTTTTTAAGTCACAAAAGCTCAGAAGTCTTGTAATACCCTCCAATAACACTCCAGGGTTGAAGTTATAAATTTCCATTTATTTCAATGAGTGAAAAATTCATTTAATTTCTGCGTAAAACACGAAAAAGTAATGCAATTGTATTACACAAACTGCTATATGTTATTATGATAACACTGTCAATTCATGAAAGATTCGTGAATATTCATAAAAAAACTTCTTTAAAAACAACTTTTAGGAAGTACAATCAGTGAACACGTAAGAATTTGAAGAGTAAATGGTAACACTTTAGAATAAGATGTCATTTGTTAACATTAAATACATAAGTTAACATGAACTAAGAATGAACAGCTGTATTTTTATTAACTATCATTAACAAAGATTAATAAAGAGTGTAATTTTATTATAAAGAACATTATTATAAAGTGTTACCGTTCATTCTTAGTTCATGTTAACTTATGTATTTAATGTTAACAAATGACATCTTATTGTAAAGTGTTACTGAGTAAACGAGTGGAATCAGTTAAAAGTGAATCATTTTGCGCTTCAGGGTTACCCCTCTGTTACGGACAAAATCTCTGGTGTTTTGTAATGTTCTATTTTGTAGAACTGGCTCGCACTTCTTGCACAGCTCACACTCTCTTAAAGACGCCAGATGACCTTTGGCAATGTGTGGTTTGAAATGCTTTAAAGGGTTAGTTCACCCAAAAATGAAAATTAAGTCATTAATTACTCACCCCCATGCTGTACCAACCCCGTAAGACCTTCATTCGTCTTCGGAACACAAATGAAGATATTTATGATTAAATCTGAGAGGTTTATGACTGCTACATAGGCTGCCTAAGGGCCTGACACCGGACGGCCCAGAAAGTCATCAAAGAAAATGTTTAAATATTCCATGTCGCAACAGTGGCTCAACTATAAGTTTAACAAGTGACGAGAATACTTTTTGTGCGAAAAAACAAACAAAAATAACGACTTTATTCGACTATTCCTTTTCTTCCTTGTAGGCCTGAAACGAGACTTCAAGAGATTTCCACGACGCGCACGCGCGAGAACTGAACTGAAGTAGTTGAAGGAGATCGCAATTCTCGCGCATGCGTCGTGGAAATCTCTTGAAGTCTCGTTTCAGGCCTACAAGGAAGAAAAGGAATAGTCGAATAAAGTCGTTATTTTTGGGGGTTTTTTCGCACAAAAAGTATTCTCGTTGCTTGATAAACTTATAGTTGAGCCACTGTTGCGACATGGAATATTTAAACATTTTCTTTAATAACTTTCTGGGCCGTCCGGTGTCAGTCCCTTAGGCAGCCTATGTAGCAGTCATAAACCTCTCAGATTTAATCATAAATATCTTTATTTGTGTTCCGAAGACGAACGAAGGTCTTACGGGGTTGGTACAGCATGGGGGTGAGTAATTAATGACTTAATTTTCATTTTTGGGTGAACTAACCCTTTAATACTGCATTGACCTCTATATTCGACCACGGTCGCCTTGCACCTTTGTCTGGCTTCTGTTTACCACCAACTAAGAACAAACAAGACAATACAAATGTTTGTTAAAATCACTAACTAGTTTTTGGTATTGTGCCTTGCAGGACACCTTTGAATAGAGAGTATCCCAAATTGAATAACAAAGTGTCATGTTTCTTATCAAAAAGCCAATCTGCAGCTTTCGTTCTTTCTGCTTTGTCTTTTAATTATTTAATGAAAAGTCATTAAATCTGATCCATATTAGCACTAGAAATTGAGATTCAATTTTGTAAAATATAGGGGTGTAACGATTCAGGTATCGTGTGTCATACGATTCATGGTAATTTTCCAAATCATAGTGATCATCCCTATCCCCTTGTTAGTGGAGACTTGAGTGAGCAGAGCAGGTGCGTGTCATTATTTAGTCGTTTGGAATGGACTTGTCAAAGGGAGCGATGTCATTTCCTCATTATCTTCAGCTGGGATGTTCCTGTGACGAACATGTGTGCGTCAGCAGATGTCACTGTTTTAACGTCATAATTGTATTTTTATTTATGTGACCATGAAACGTACGGTGCGCAGATCATTACACCCCTAGTAAAATATATTTTATATTAAATACAAATTAAATTCCAACTTGACCATACCAATGCGTCTAGGAATTGGTCTGTCAGCTGAACTGCATGTAGGTTGTTCGGTATGCATGTCCAAGTTACTGCCTGAAAAATATGTATTGTATCATCTGTTCGCGTCATAACAGAACAGATGCAATTTATTGACATAGTATTTGAGGTATGCCTGTTTCACAGTGTACAGAGAAATAGAAACCTGGTATAACTTTTTTGTAATTTCTTTTTTTTTTTTATATTCTATTAGCAAATAAAAATAAATCTACATAACATTTTTTCCACATATATTTGTGTCAGTCTCCTCTCTGTCAGATGTGTCCATGAAACAGAAAAGTGTAGGTGATGCATTTTATTAAATTCAGTGCACCCCACTGATGATCAGTGCTGCTACAATTTCATTTTCTGCAGAGTTGTAGTGAAATTCTCTAGGTTATGTACGGTACCCCTCGTTCTCTGATGGAGTGAATGGAGAACGCTGTGTCGAGTGTACGACACTAGGGTTGCTCTTGGGAGCCCAAACACCTTTGAGATCTTTGAGAAAAGGCCAATGAAATTGGGGTGTGCAGAATTTGCATAGCCAGCCACACCCCGATATCCGGGTATAAATAGCCTAGCTTAGCATCTGCTCACTCATTTCATTCTGAGGGCAGCGTGTCACAACCAAATGACTCTCCTTCTTCGCGACCTTCCAACGTCCAAAATTTTAGGCTACACTCTCCGCCATCGGGATAGCCTCCATGTAGGCGGAAGCCCATTAGCTGTTGCCTTTTCTCTATACTTACCAATAATTAACTTGGATGTAATGTTGGGAAAGTGCCTTGATTCCACCAGGGAGAGAAGACACTACGGATATCACATCCTGCCGCCTAGGGGAGGTGACGTGACAATTCCACCTATGGACTCACTGAGGAAGTACTATGGCGAAGGTCTCCACATGAGGGGAGATCTGCCAAGCACAAGACCTGTTGACAGTGTGACTGTCTAAGGGGAACACTGCGCCCTACATGTGGAGCACAGAGCTTGGGCAAGGGTTCACTTTCTGGGAACTTGACTTGTGTTGAGTTCTCAATAGCAAGTTCCTCCGCCAAACTTGCTAAGAACAGGGAGTGCTTTGTGTGATGGAAGGGTGGTCCAGGGTTCATAGAAGGAACTCATTCTGGAGCGAATGAGCGAGTCACCACCAGAGGGGGTGTCACTGAAATAGGCTTTACACCTTGCAGTCATCAAGGGCTGACAGTCAGTATTCAAGAGGATACCTGCTCTATTCGCAGATTGTAAAATCTGGTGAATGTATTAGGTGTACCCCAACCTGCAGCTCTACAAATATCTGCTAGAGAGGCCCCATTTGCCAGGGCTACCGAGGCAGCCATGCCCTGGTTAAGTGAGCTCTCGCTCCCAGCGGGCATGGTAGGCCTCTGGCCTGATATGCCATGTGAATCGTGTCCACTTTCCAGTGGGAGATTTTGTTTGGAGACGGCATTCCCCTTTTGCCGTCCTCCATAGCAGACAAAGAGCTGTTCAAAGCATCTGATACTCTGAGTGCGGTCCAAGTAGATGTGAAGAGCTTGTACTGGACACAGCAAAAGCAGGTAGGGGTTTCTCCTCCTGAGAAGTGATAGCCTGTAATGCCACCCCCTAGTCCCTGAAGGGAGTGGTGGGAACCTCAGGCACGTATCCAGGCCGTGGTCTCAGGATAACGTGAGAGTCTGCCGGCCCAAATTCGAGGTATGTTTCGTCAGTGGAGCTCAAAGGTCCCCAACCCTCTTGATGGAAGTGAGCGCAGTCAGGAGGGCCATCTTCATAGAGAGGGCACTAAGCTGACTGAAAAGGCTCAAATGGATCAGCTTGGAAGGCCTGTAAGACCACAGCAAGATCCCAAGAGAGAATGAGGTGCGGAGATTCAATCTCCTGGCGCCTCTGAGGAACCTATCACCAGATCGTGCTTTACCACCAATCTGCCTTCCATGGTGTCGTGGTTAGCTATAATCGCGGCTACGTACACCTTAAGTGTGGATGCAGACAGGCGCCTTTCCAGGCCACCTTGTAGGAACGAGAGCACAGATCTGAAGCTACATCTCCGTGGGTCCTTCTCATGGGAAGAGCACCAGTTGACGAAAATGCACCACTTCAGGTCGTACAGTTGTTTCATTCAGGGGGCTCTGGCCTGAGCGATGATATTCACCACTGCTGGTAAAAGCTCTCTTAAATCCTCCTGGTTCAGGAACCAACATGGAGGTTCCAGAGATCCGGGCATGGATGCCAGACCGTGCCTTATTCTTGAGAAAGTGGGCTTACAATGCTTACAATGAGTGAAAGTATACCAGGACACTGACTTTTTAACCACAAGTAAAATAAAAATAAAAAACTCATCTAACCATGGGTGTGTGCACTGGTTGTTGATATAGGGGAAGAGAGGTGCTCCCATACCCCACTAAAAAATAGTTAAAAAAAAAAAACTCACCTATTGCAGACCATGTTAGTACGGAAAATAAATAAGGAAATCTTTACTCTAGTATGCTAAAACGTTTTTGTTAGCATTTAAACTACATACCATTAATTTCATCTGCAGTTTCTATGTCCAGGGTTGTATCTTCATCACTCTAATCCTCATCGTCATCATCATCATCTGTGAAATCTGGACAATCAATGGGAAAGTACCAATTCAATCTTCAGTCAAAACAAAATTCCAACTTTCGTATACTTCATTGTGGCTGGGTTCTTATGCTTACCAAGGTGATATTGGGTAAAACTAGGCTTTACCCTACAGTGGGGTAGTTGCAAATAATGTACGTGGCATTTCCTTTCCTTTTGTATTTCCTCCCCCTCACTGTTTTTGATGTGCAAAATAGAGGTTCAAAATATAAACAAAATATTAATAAACAAGGCAGACAGCGCACCCTGTTTGTTTTCTTCATTTTCTAAATGCACAAAATTGTGTTGGTATTATGTGTATACAAATAAAAGTAGACCCTTCACAGATTCGATTGCTGTATTGCTCTTGTCTATAGGATCAAAACTGAATGTGTAATTTAAGGGAGCTTTCACACTGGGCTCGTTTGCTGCGGTCCGAGCCCGAGCGCGTTTGTTCCCGGCGCCCCCCTCAGCGTTGGTCTGGTTTCACACTCAACTTGATTCTAGCGAACCCTGGTGCGTTTGCGTGCATATTACGTCATCGCAAACGTGCACGCCGCATGATAGAAAACAGAACGCAGGTCAATATTGTGTTTTTTATTAATTCGCTGCTATTATGCGCAGTTGAGTGAACAATACAGGTTTACTGTGCGTGTGTCACATAAGGTGGACTTCTGCTGCTTGCAAACGGACTCTTTTGAGGAGACAGTGGATGCACGAATACACTGCAGGCTCTCTCTCGCTCGTATCCAAGGTAAATCATCAACACTATCATCCCTTACAAGTGTTTTATTTAACCGAATACATCACAATAAGCTAAAATGCATGCGCAGGTCACCTCACTTCCTGAACAAGTGCGCACCCGAGTCCGTGCTGCTTTCACATTCACGCGAACCGCGGCACAGTTCGGGAGCAACCGAACTCAGACCACCTCCTCCAGGTAGTCTCGGGTTCGGTACCCCAGTGCGCATCCGGGTCCAATGACAGCGTTCACATTAGCGATTTTTCATGCGAACCGCGACCCGTTCCGAACAAAACTGCCAGTGTGAAAGCCCCCTAAGTTCTTATTGGGGTCATCAGGAGAAGACGCTTCAAAATGCGTATTTGTGTTTGCCAACCCCAGGGGGTTAAGTTGTACTCATTAGGGATGTACGGATGAGGAAATTAAGCATAAACAAAATGTTCCCGTTGAGCTTTTGCCTCCCTCATTGTCCGGTCAATGATTGTGCTGTTTTATTATTGTAACAATACACAGCAACATCAGACAAGGGTAAAAGTCTAACTGAATGGTTTAACAACATGGGCAGATAAAACACAATGCTAAACAGTAAAGCAGTGGGAGGTAAGTATAATCCAAAGGGAAACGGTCTATACACAGGTAAGTATATCAGGGCCTGAAACAAATTGACACATCAGGGGTAAACTGATCATCTTCATTTATCTATGTCTACAGATTTTAATGTGTGGTGGTTTTTAAAACAGATTAACAAAAGAGAAACTGTTAAGTACATGCACAGGTAAGTATATTCCAAAGGGAAATTGGCAACAGTTAAGTACATGCACAGGTATATTCCAATGGGAAAACGGTAGGGCTGTAACGATACGCGATATAAAATCGAAATCGCGATACTCAGGTCCACGATCCTGTATCGCGATGTGAGAAGGCAGAATCGCGATCACACCCCTTCCAACTCCCAGAGTTATCCTTCCTGTCCAGAACCAGGGCTCGAATTTCGGCGCGGGATTGCGGGTATTGCGCATAATTCTAATCATTCCCGCAGGTCTCCCATTTATAATGCGGCAAATTCCCGCAATCGTAATCCACACAGATAATAAAATCAAATCATTCTTTTAACAACTATCTTCCAGACGCAATTTCACAAACAGCGTGAGTGTTCAGCGGTGCCGCGCGCGTCTTCTATCTCTTCTCTCATAATGTGTTGTGCAAGGCACTCGCGTTTTGGAGTCGGGACCATAGACTGTAAAAGTCTTTTTAAGTCTTACCAGTTTAAACATTCAAGCAATTTTAAACTAATCAGTGCTCGCGCGCTCTCTGAGAGATTATTTTCTATGCGCACATTCATAGAAAATCCGCCTCAAAAACAGCTGGCCAGTAACTATTTTTCGCGGATTATATTGCTTTAACACGCAAAATTGTCAATTTCGGTCTTTGTGAGTAGGCTATACTCTAAACATAGTCGGTTTTGTCTTTAATAGGCATAAAACGCATGCCAGTATAATGAACACAGGATCCGTGCACTAGCTCTTAAAGTGACGGAAGCCATATGTGTCTGTCATTAATTTTGTTGTCAAAACAACAAAAGATGGCTTTAAGTTAAAGAAATCAGGATTAATAGCCTATGTATTTAATTTGTTCAGGACTAAAATACTACCCAGTGTTATTTTCCATTTGATTACTTTATTCAGTTTCTGTATGTGAATACTAGTGTTAGACCTATTCAAAAACGTTTCTCTTTAATTGTCTTTATTTGTATCTTTATTCTATTGTATTTATTTGTGCTACTTTTTTCAATTTAATTAAACAATTTAAATCAAGCTTCCTTGTGATGTGTAAATTCTTAACAACAATATTACCTCATTGTAAAAATGCAATGAGCGTAAACATTTAGGCAAGATAAATGTAATAATTTTGTTTGGAAAAATCCTAATGTTATTTAATAAAAATACCGGTATTTTTTTTCTTCTCTCAAAATCTCTTTTTTTCACCACAAGCCCCGCCCCCTCAAGCCCCGCCCCCGTGATAGAATCGCGATACGAATCGAATCGTGGGTCAAAAATCGTGATACGAATCGAATCGTGGGTTTGGTGTATCGTTACAGCCCTAGAAAACGGGTACCAGGTAAGTATATTCCAAAGGAAATGGTTAACGGGTAAGTACATGCACATGTAAGCATGTTCCAAAGGGAAATGGATAACAGGTAAATATATTTCTAAGGGAAACAGGTAACAGGTAAATATATTCCAAAGGTAAAGGGGGTACCAGTTAAGTAATTCCAAATTGAAACAGGTAACAGGTAAGTATATTCCAAAGAGAAAAGAGTACCAGGCAAGTATATTCCAAAGGGAAAAGGGTACCGGGTAAGTATGTTCCAAAGAGAAAAGGGTACCAGGTAAGTATATTCCAAAGGAAATGGGTAACAGGTAAGTACATGCACATGTAAGCATGTTCCAAAGGGAAATGGATAACAGGTAAATATTTCTAAGGGAAACAGGTAACAGGTAAATATATTCCAAAGGTAAATGGGTACCAGTTAAGTTTTTTTCCAAAGGGAAACAGGTACCAGGTAAGTACACTAACCAAAATTATAAAAGCAACATTTTGTTTTTGCCCCCATTTTTCACGAGCTGAACTAAAAAATGTGGAGAGTGGAGTGGCCTTTCATTGTGGCCAGCCTAAGGCACACCTGTGCAATAATCATGCTGACTAATCAGCATCTTGATAATCCATCCACCTCACAGGTGTGGCATATCTCGGCAAAGGAGAAATGCTAACTAACACAGATTTAGACAGATTTGTGAGCAATATTTGAGACAAATAGGCCTTTTGTGTACATAGAAAAAGTATTAGATCTATGAATTCAGCTCATGAAAAATGGGGGCAAAAACAAAAGTGTTGCATTTATAATTTTGGTCAGAGTATGTTACAAAGGGAAGCGGGTAACAGGCAAGTATATTCCAAAGGGAAATGGGTAACAGGTAAGTACATGCACAGGTAAGTATATTCCAAAGGGAAAGGGGCAATGGGTAAGTATATTCCAAAGGCAAACGGGTACCAGGTAAGTGTATTCCAAAGAAAAAGGGGCAATAGGTAAGTATATTCCAAGTATATTCAATTGAGTATTAACTTATGTTAAGAGATGGATCCTTACTGTAAAATCTTTTCAAACTTATATGATCTTACCTCCAATTTCATCAAGTGTTTTTCCTCGTAGCTCATGCAGCTTTCCTTTCTCAAGGGCAAGAAGCAGCTTGGAAATTTTTGCACTCTGTATGGTGGCCTTAGAAAGACGGTAAAACTGTCTGTGCACTGTTATGTCGTGACCCAAAAAGTCCGCCAGCTGATCCATTTCATTGTTCTTTAAATTTAACATCTGAGAAGTAGTTGCCATTTCTTTCCTCAGCTGAGCAGATCGTAAAAAATCAGGTTTTTGGGCACCACATTCATCTGCAAACTTCCTAAGACATTGATGTCCCCTGTAGCATGTGAGGCAGTGAGGAACGGCGAAAAAATACTCGTTCTTGTTGGGCACACCACACTGCTCTCTTTTCATAATCATCAGATTTAAGGACTTCGTCATTTCAGGAGTCAGCAACACTGCCACTTTTCTTCCCCTTTTTCCCTTGAGCTCGACCCGCTCAAAGTACATATACAATTTCTGTTCTGTCTCCGATAAATTAATTTTTTTGTGTGTAATTGAACGATCTCGTTCCAGGAAATTTTTAAGCTTTATTTTTTAAACTTCTCCTACTCGTCTCCTATTGAAAAGCACAATCTTGGTCAGCGTTGTTCTTGCAACATTGGAATAATTCTGTGGTGTTGCTGCCTTCTCCAGTGCTGCAGTTGCTGACTTTGCCTTTACATCAAGATGCTTGTTAAGCTTCATGATGTCTTCGGTGAGTGGAAGTTTCGTTGGCTTGTTGTATTTTAAATCACTAATCGTGTTTAAAGCACTGTGTGAAATGTATTCAGACCACTTGGCCCGATAAAGCTTTTGGAAAGCATCTTCACTAGGTTTTCATCTTCAGCCATGAGGGCATGGCAGTGAATTATGTCATTTACTTTCAACAGGGAGTGGCCGATTTTTAATGCAAGACTTGGAGTCTTATAGGTGTTATTGTTCTTATCAAACCCTGCAGTTTTCTTCACAGCCTCAATCACATTCAGGAAATTTGATGGTTTAACCGCATCCTCTAAAATTAGGACTGGAGACCTCTTGCGCATTGTCTGTAGAAATCGGCCAAGCTGGCGGATTTTTTGCCGAATATAGTCATGTTTTGAGGGATCGTGTCCATGTTTACTGTAAAGGGACTGCAAATCTTAAAAGGCAAAAGTCATTGCAAACAAGTGCAGCAATTTCATCATCATGCATGCGGCTTAACATCTTAAGCACCCCTTCTTCAACAGCACTTGAACATGTTGATTTGGCTACTGATGCTAAGCCAAGTATTCTCTTCCTGCCTTGGTGGTCATGGTCCGTTGGTCTTGAAGGGCACCTTCTCATGTGTCTCTATAGCTCTGCTCTCAAAAACATGCCCTTACAATGGAGACAATATTCATATTTTTTAAAGCCACCCTGGGCTCTTCTTTTGACTTTAAGCGAACCAGCTCCATCTTTCAGCACCTCACAGTTACGTATGAAGTTCCCTTTGTTTCTAAGTTTCTCTAGCCACTCCTTTCTACTTTTTGAGCCTGCAGGGAAACTCAAAGCTTTGGCGATCTCTGCATTTTCCTTAACATGAACTTTAAAATGCCTAGCTATTTTAAAATAAGTTTTTTTGCAAACAAAGCAAAAATTCAATCCCTTCTTTGCAATAGATGTTGAGTCTGTTGTGTTTGCGGATGTTTCCTTTGCAGTTATTCCACTGATGTGACTTATATCCATCATTGATGATTCTTTCTCTGCCAGAACTGTAGATTTTGCCAATCTGCTTGGTGGTTCATCATCTTTCTCTGCCAGAACTGTAGATTTTGCCAATCTGCTTGGTGGTTCATCATCTTCTGAATCGGTTTCTAAAGCTGGAACATATTCTGGATCATTATCTGATATGTCCTCTTCACTTGTTTCAGTTTCATTCCCATTCAAAGATAACAAAACAAATAGTAAGGCATACATAACACACACATAAAACATTACAATGACACCATATTGAAGCATTGCAATGTACAACATTTTCCTTTGGAAACTCCTGAGTTAGCAATTTATCTCACTGATAATACATAATGGCTTAATAAACAAGCATTTTTGATTAGGGTTGGGCGATGTGTACCAAACTGGCATCAGGCAATATTAAGTCACATGCATCTTCACACAAATACCCAGATAGCAAACACAGTAGGGCCGATTCCGGCTGAAAGTTGGCACTGTCGGCTGAGGTCCGTGTTGGCTGAAACACTGCGTCTCTTGAATGGGCCGACTCCGACATAATGTACTCAGTTTGAGTACATTGCATTTTAATTGGCCCGATTACGGTCAAATGTGTCACTGCGCAAAAGAGTTGTAATATGGCAGACGGATGTAATGTAATGTCTGGCCCGATACTAATGCAACTGACATAAATCTTCTCATCTTTTCGCCGGGGTCAAAATAGACAAACGGGACATGATACAGTACACGGCCCGACTCTGTAACGCGACTGTCGGCACGGCCCAGAAAGTAGTGGCTCGCCCAATGTTTCATATTTTTTCAAAGCAAAAATGTAAAAAAAAAAGGATAATGCAAAGATGGACATGATAGGCTACGGCACAATCTATCGGCTCGCCCCAGAGAGCACGTCCTGGGCCGACTGCCATCAGAAGAATATAAATCAGCGGCGCGAAAAACGGTCTCTTTTCTTTTGGACACTGTGGTAAGTAACTACTGTATTTGTTCTCTTTAAATCATAGTGTAAATATGTCTGAATTGAGCTTTGTGAAGCAAAACAATTAAGTGCGAGCGGACATGTACTTGTTTGCCAGTAGGCAGCTATTTAATTTTTTCTAGCGTATTGTCAGCCTCTGTATGGGCGTCGGGGAAATAAATGTGGGTGGGTCAACCGTTGACTGATGCTATAATTAGCTAACAGTTGCTTAGCTGTTAAAAAAAACATAGTGTAACTTTACACTGTGACTGTAGTTCGGATCTGGGCTATGCTACGCTAACCTGTTCAAAGTAAAGTACAAAGATAGCTGGAATAAAGTTACAGACACACATTTTCTGAACTCACCGGGTAGTTCAACTTCGCTTTCTTTTCTCCAAGTAATGTCCAGTTTTGTCCGTTTTTTTATAACTATGAAATCAAGCTGTAATCCCAAAAACTAAAGTAAAAAGCTAATTTAATAAAAAGCAGTTAACTCCGAGCTCCTCCCGCGAACGGCGTAACGTTAGTTGTCAGAGCATAATCCAGATCGACTGTGTTTATTTGCCTGAAAGCGGCAGCGCTGCTCCCCGTACACTTCTGAGAGATGCTGCCCTATCGAAATATGCTACCTTACTGTGAGCCAATTTCAAATTGAGCAGAAAATATCACATACCGTAATTCCTCAAATAAAGGCCGGGGCCTTTATTTACCTGAACTGCAGATGGTAGCCGGCTTTTATTTGAAGCAGGCTTTTATTAGAGGCAGGCCTTTATTTCTAATTCGCGATCCCCGCCCGCCCGCCAGCCAAGTTTCCATGGTGACGCGTCATGCTTGGCACGTGTTCACCACAGCCAAAATAGCGCTGTATGACAGATGTAGCGCTTTTATTTCTAAATATTAACAAACTTGCTTACCATGTCATCAACTATCTTCTATTCTGACTCTCAAATCCGTGTAAGTGAGTTTGTTTTGTCGTTTAAAACCCTTTATAAATGATCTTGATCTGTAACGTGAGATGGGCACCGCAGTTCGGAGATTCCTGTTGGATTTGTTAAGTTACAGCGCGTGAATTCTTCAGTTTCTCCCGAAATACATGAAAGTAAGTGGCCGGTGAACTGGGAGAAGAATAGAGTAAACTTTATAGTTACTTACACTGTGTATCTGATATGAATAAAACACGTCGCCAAATATATTTGAATGGATTGTTATTGCTGCTTCCATAGACACCATTGTGTATTTTACAAACCATAAATTTATTGTTTTGCTATAAATCATATCTATTTAAATGTCTGAAACCTAAAATAAACATGTGGTTAAAAACACTGAATAGTTGTGATATATGACAAGCGCTGAGCGCGTCCGTCTTTGAGTGTACACTCATTTAAAGTGTACCTATTCACACTATTTTTTCCCCGGCCTTAATTTGAGACCGGCCTTTATTTGTCCGCGTTGACCACGCCCCCGGCCACTATCAGAGGCCCGGCGTTTATTTGAATACCGGTCTTTATTTGAGGAATTACGGTAAATGTAAAACTATCACAGTAGCTTATACAGGTGAAACTCGAAAAATTAGAATATCGTGCAAAATTGTATTTCAGTCATTCTTAAAAGGTGAAACTATATTTATTATATATAACTATATACATATGCATGATTATACTTTTCTTAGGGCTGACATTTCTGTATTTAAAATCCTTTTTTTTTATTGATTTCATGTAATATTCTAATTTTCTGAGATTTTGAATTTGGGGTTTTTAAGTGGTAAGCCATAATCATCAAAATTATAACTTTTGCACGATATTCTAACTTTTCGAGTTTCACCTGTAATCAGTAGGCTAGCTTATAATCTTTTTTTGCATATTTGATAAGATTTGAGGGGTAGCATGTTTCAATAGACATGTATCCCACTATCAAACAATGCTCCCGCTACAGAATCATTTTTCACTCCATGTGCACTGGAAGAAAATGGGGATCATATTTTAATACTCTAAAGTTACTATAAAGTTTTGTTCAATCAGCCACATTCTCGACGGCATGGGCATAGCTAGGTTGCACAGATTTATGGGCGTGGAAAGAGACCAATTATGTGAGTCATGTGCATGCGCTCGCATGTGCAGAACCGCAAAGTGGCACATCTCGATAGATAGCAGAAATCGACAGTACACCTGTACAAACCAAACAGATGCGCTAATTAAAGATTGTAAAAGGGAGTGGGTCCAAAATCATTGGTCTTTAAAAGTATTTTCCCACCCACATACAATGGTTCCGACGCCCATGACAACTGCAATTCTGTTTTAACGGGAGGGTGGAATGAACCAGATGTTGTCACTAAGTACAATAATTTGTATTGTATTATTCATTATTTATTTATTTTTTGTTTAGGGAGTGGGAGGTGATGCAGTTTACTAAAATATTTATGCTGACTTGCTAGTAAAATTATAACCCTTGCTATTTAGGTGCCTAATGCAAATTGTGTTATAATTGTTAAAAGTGTGTTAGTGATGTATTTGTGTGATTTCTTTTGTATGATGATGTTAATTTCTAATTTGACTGTTTCCTTAGACTGAAGAAAGAGACTCAGGTGAGATACACACTTAACACATCATGGATAGGCGTAGCCTTAGAAAGAGAGCAGTGAAAAGGGTAAGTTCTATACTTGCTTCCTATCACAATGAAGATGACTTGCATAGTGGTCCTGATATTTCTGCAGCAAATCTCTCTAAGCCAGTAGGAAACTGTGATCCAGTGGATCAAGGACAAATATCTGACAGCGATGATGAGTCCCAGAATGATGATGACATAGGAAATGTCAGCACATCTCTTACTGAGTCTTTGTGTGATTGGGCACTTCATTTCAGGGTGTCTTTGGTAGCTTTGACTGCCCTTCTTGCCATCTTGAGGGTGCATCATCCTTTTCTACCAAAAGATGCCAGGACTCTCCTGAAAACCACAACCTCATACAGCATCCACATTCTTGCTGGTGGTACTTACCACTACTTTGGCATTTTGAAAGCTTTTGCAAAAAGCATGGAACAAATCTGGTCTCACATTCCAAACAGGCACGTGTTCAAGTTGCAGCTGAATATAGATGGATTGCCTTTGTTCAAGAGTTCATTGGTACAGTTTTGGCCAGTTCTTGGCTTGCTAAAGGGTGTTGTGAAGAAGCCTGTTGTCATTGCTCTGTTTTGTGGGAACTCAAAGCCAAATTGTCTTGATGAGTATTTGAGAGATTTGGTCAGTGAATTAAAAGTGCTGAGCAGAGGATTTATTATCAATGGGAAGCAGTGCTTCATGCAGGTGGCCTCTGTAATCTGTGATGCTCCAGCCAGAGCTTTTACTAAAGGAACCAAAGGTCACACTGGTTACTCTGGTTGTGATAAGTGTGTCCAAACTGGTGTTTATCTTAAACACAGGATGACCTTTCCAGAGGTCAACAGCCTACGTCGCACTGATCTGAATTTTGAAACGATGTCTGATGATGACCATCATGTCAGAAAGTCACCATTAAAGGATGCAGGTATTGGCATGGTGTCATGCTTTCCCCATGACTATATGCACCTAGTCTGCCTTGGAGTAGTGCGTAGACTGTTGGATTTGTGGTTTGGAACAGGACCTTTGTCTTGCCGCTTGTCATCTCATCAGATGGAAGAAATCTCTTGTCAACTCATAGGATCAAGACCTTTCATTCCTGTGGATTTCGCTCGTAAACCCAGGGCACTTTTAGAAAGGCTCAGGTGGAAAGCCACAGAGTTACGACAGTTCTTGTTGTACACAGGACCAGTGTTTCTCCGCAATGTTTTGTCAGCTCCAGTCTATAACAACTTCATGTTGTTATCTGTTGCCATCTTCATTCTTGCAAGTCCTTCACTGTCTTTAGCACTTAATGAATTTGCACACACATTACTTGTGTCATTTGTAACACATTTCAGTGAATTGTATGGTCCTGAATTTGTTAGTTACAATGTTCATGGGCTAACGCATCTTTCTGACGATTTTAAACTGCATGGACATCTGGACTTAATATCTGGATTTCCATTTGAAGATTACTTGGGTAAGATGAAAAAGATGGTAAGAACTCCGCACCATCCATTGGCTCAGGTTATTCGGCGAATCTCTGAAATGGATAATTTAACAGAGAATGAGGCTTTACATGAGAAGAGAGAGTTGCAAAAGGAGCATAGCCGTGGACCAGTTCCATCCTCTGTTGTGGACATGCCAGTTGTTCAGTTTCAAGAGCTTGTCATTGCTGGTACCAAATTTAATGTATCAAGTGAGGGAGACAGATGTCTAAAGATTGGTGACCGCATTGCTTTAATCGAAAACATCCTGCAGTCACAACACAAGATTTACATTGTCATCAGAGAATATGACTTGATGGAACCTTTTTTTCAGTATCCTCTGAACTCATGCAAGTTGGGTATCTACCAGGTTGGCAAAATCTCATCACAGCTGAAAGTTGTTGAGCTACATGGACATGTTCAGAAATATGTGAGGTTACCAAATCATGACAGCTTTGTTGCAGTGCCACTACTGCACATGAGTCAATGATGCCATTTAGAACATTGTCTTCAGAGGGAACATTCATCTTTGGGGATTTTTGTACACCACACAACTACACAATATAGAATGTGTATCTAATATACACTATATATACTGTACATAAATGTATTTTAGATTAATCACTGTTTAGACATATATGACTAAAACAAAAATTCAATGATCTTTATTCAAAAGTTTTGAGTCTAGGACTAGGCTTAATCCTGGTCTGTGAAACCGGCCCTTAGAGTATGACTTTAATCATAGTCCATCTGGCCCTGGTAATTGATTTCTTATTATTTTCCCAAATAGTGGAATAAGTTCAACTCTTTCAGTATGTTTATAGTAAGTTTAAAATTAGATTGTAATGTGAAAAATAGTTTGTTTATGGAACATGAGCAGTGCTGCTTTTAAGTAAATCTTATGTAAATATATCAATGCATTTGTTTTGTTTGTATGTTCATAGCCATGTTTTTGTTCAGCAATGTTTCATGTAGTGGAGTTCTTGGAAACCCATGAGGTGGAGTTGGTCCCATCCCTGTGGGTAACTGATGGCCAGTGCTGTTGGCCTAGTGCACTCAGAGGCATGGCCCTCCACCAGGCCATTAAAACTGGAACGGCTCCCGACATCACCTGGGACTGCTGGGAGGTCCGCATTATGTATTCAACTGGTATGTCTGACATTTTTGTGCTTTCTCAATTCTAATCCAATACAGTTTTTGCTGTACAAATTCAGCTAATAGCACCTCATGGTTCATAGTTAAAGCACAATATGAAATTTTTCTGCTTTAAAAATAAAGTGTAAATTTTAATAAATAAATTTAATCAATTTTCAAAAAATTGAGTGACCCCTGGTGGCCATAAGTTACATACTGTGCGTTTAACTTATTATAGTGTATTATTGTATACATGACCATTGTCTAAGATACAGTATAATATTATTTTAATGTAGCAGAGGCTGATGAATACCACAAAGTACTCAATTATATTAAAAATTATTGTATTGCAGAGTGATCCTAAGGAGATTGAATAATGTGCATTGCATCTGTGTTTACAGTCTGTTATGAAGAGGGAAGAAAGAAGGCAAAGGAAGCAGAGACATTGTCTGACTTACAGTCAGACACAGAAGTGTCATGTAAAAGGCCACTAAGGCGTAAAACGTATGTCAATTTGCTCATTATTAGAGCATAATTTGCCTTTCCCCTTCTAAGTTATCTTTAAAGACCAGTTTCTTATTAAACATTATTTCCATTTAATTTTGATTGATTGTGTGTTTATTCATTCTTTAAAATAGGAAGAGTGTCCGGCTTGGCCCACCTGGTCTGGAACTGTCTTCAGCAGAGGAGGACTGTTCCCCTCCACATAAGAAATCCCTTCCTCCTGCCCCCCCCCATAAATTCTCTCCCTGCATTTACTGCAGTCCCCCCAAACCACAATTTACCCCCAGCCCCCACCATTCCAGCAGCAAACCCAGCATCTCACGGGCTCTTCACTGCAGTCCCCCCAAACCCTAATTTACCCCCAGCCCCCACCACTCCAGCAGCAAACCCAGCATCTCACGGGCTCTTCACTGCAGTCCCCCCAAACCCTAATTTACCCCCAGCCCCCACCACTCCAGCAGCAAACCCAGCATCTCACGGGCTCTTCACTGCAGTCCCCCCAAACCCCAATTTACCCCCAGCCCCCACCATTCCAGCAGCAAACCCAGCATCTCACGGGCTCTTCACTGCAGTCCCCCCAAACCCTAATTTACCCCCAGCCCCCACCACTCCAGCAGCAAACCCAGCATCTCACGGGCTCTTCACAGAGATGCTGCATGGCTGGGAGCCGGGAGACAATTTTTCATGTGAGTATATTCTTTTGCTTTCTGACTGACGTGTGTGTGTGTGTGTGTGTGTGTAATGTGATGAATTTTATAGAACACTGTATTCTCATATAGCACCTCAGAACTTCAGGTGGACTCCCCAGCAGTCATCAGAACCAGGTTAGTGATTTCCACTCAACCATTTTACTGGTATTTTTCCATGGACTAAGACTATGGGCAGATCCTGTGGCAGTAGCATTGTCCAACTTTACATTAGATAATATTAAACATAGTGTTGTGTGTGTGTGGATGTACAGTATGTATTCCATTTTTAGATAATAACTTGTTTTTTGTAGCATTGCTCAGGGAGGTCCTTACTAAATTAGAGATGGTGCTTGACCAGCAGAACACCATTCTGCAACTGCTGCAACATCAGCAAACATCGCTGCCAGAAGTGGACATTGAGGAAGGTCTGCTGCCCCTGCAAGACCTTCCTCATCTCCTCAACATGGAGCAGAGGTTGCAGCAGACGGCAGATTTTAAAATTCAAATGGTGAGCATTTTTCAGTTTTTTTTTTAAAGAAATTGATTGCACTCAATTACTGATCATGCTTCTGAAAGTGATGGTGTTTTTTATTTTTAGCAAAACTATGTACACAAATCTGAAACACAACATGCAATTTGCAGGTCCCCATGGCAAACACTTTGACTACAATAGAAAAGAGCTAGGCTCATTGACATGGTACTCAGAGTGCATGCTAGTAATGCTGCTTTCTTCACACAGTTAGAGCTTTCTCCTTTACTCTGTTTCAGGTAAACTACTTGGGGCTAATTGGTGGGACTGACGTACGTGACTGTACATGGCGTGTCCTTCGGCGGCTATTTGCCAACACTTTGGCAAAGCAGCTCAACTGGAGGGGGGTCAATGGCAAAATGTCGTTGGCCTCCCTTCAGTTGAAAGATGTTGTCATCGGTAAGAATATTCTTTTGGATATAATGTATCTCTCAGATGACATGTTTAAATTATGCTAGAGACATCATATTGACCTTACAATATATTAATTTACACTTAAGCTGCTGTTCGGAGAAACCCCTTCACCTCCAATGCTGCTGAAAAAGAGATAGAAGGGACAATGAAGAGGTGGCTTCAGCTGGCTGCTGACCGAGAGGGCGGGAGGAAAAGGAGGCTCCTTTTAAAAGAAAATGTATAGTGTGTCCGTCTTTAAATCAGTGTTGTAAAAATCAGTTTTTTTAAGATGTTGTTGTTTTAAATCAGTTTCTTTAAAAATCAGTTTTAAAGGATTAGTTCACCTCAAAATGAAAATCTCCTGATAATTTACTCACCCCAATGCCATCCAAGATGTTCACGTCTTTCTTTCTTCAGTGGAAAAGAAATTAAGTTTTTTGAGGAAAACATTTCAGGATTTTTCTCCACACAATGGACTTAAAAATGTTTTTTTTTTTTTTTTTTATCCTTTATTTAACCAGAAAAAATTGCAACCAACGTTTTGAAATCCAAATCAATGCAGTTTTGAAGGGCTATGAAGTGCTTCAAACGGCTCTGCACGTTCCCAGCTGAGGAATAGGGTCTTATCTAGCGAAACGATCGGTCATTTTTCTAAAAAAAAATAAACATTTATATACTTTTTAACCACAATTGTTTGTCTTGTGCTGGTCTGCGACACGCCAGGGATTACGTCATCACGTTGGAAAGGTCACGATTTAAAAAAAAAAAAATTTAATAAATTAAAACAAAGATGTCAGACGATTTTAAACTTGGAGGAGAAAACGGGAGAAAATGAGATGGAATTTTTCGCCCTTCCCTGCCTTTTTTAACCGGATTACACAGACAAATAACTTGGATAGATGACGTGAATCGTGGCGTTTCCAACGTGATGACGTAATCCCTGGCGCATTGCAGACCAGCACAAGACGAACAATTGAAAAAAAAAAAAAAACAAGAAGAACAATTGTGGTTAAAAAGTATATACTTTTTTTTATTTTATTTTTTTATGACCAATCGTTTCGCTATATAAGACCCTATTCCTCAGCTGGGAACGTGCAGAGCCTTTGAAGCACTTCATAGCCATGAAATGTTTTCATCAAAAAACTTAATTTCTTTTCCACTGAAGAAAGAAAGACATGAACATCTTGGATGGCATTGGGGTGAGTAAATTATCAGGACATTTTCATTTTGAGGTGAACTAATCCTTTAATGTTGTTGTTTTAAATCAGTTTCTTTAAAAATCAGTTTTTATGTTGTTTGCATTATTTTTGTTAACTGCAAATAAAAAAATGTATAATGGATAACCAGTTTTGAATTTGTGTTTATTTTACAAGTACATTTGGAAGTTTCTGGTATGGGCCACATTTGGCCCGGGGACCAACCGACACTCAGCTGACACTCAGCCAGATCAGTTTTACAGTATATGGGCCAGATCTGGGCCAAATAAATAAATAATAGTAAATTTACAGTGTGTGGGCCAGATCTGGGCCAAAAGTCACAATAGTCATATTACAGTGTGTGGGCCAGATCTGGGCCAAAAGTCACAATAATAGTCATATTACAGTGTGTGGGCCAGATCTGGGCCAAAAGTCACAATAATAGTCATATTACAGTGTGTGGGCCAGATCTGGGCCAAAAGTCACAATAATAGTCATATTACAGTGTGTGGGCCAGATCTGGGCCAAAAGTCACAATAATAGTCATATTACAGTGTGTGGGCCAGATCTGGGCCAAAAGTCACAATAATAGTCATATTACAGTGTGTGGGCCAGATCTGGGCCAGAGCAAATTATTTGTATCAGTTTTCAGTGAGTGGGCCAGTTTTGGGCCGGGGACCCAGCCAGCAGCGGGCCAGAATTGAAGCAAGGGTACGGCCCAGAGGTGGGCCGCAAAAATTTTGCTATCTGGGTAGTTCATCCAAAAATTCAAATTACACAATAATCTCCACCATAAGACTCCACATAATCCATATGATGTAAGCTACATCGATCTGCTTCAGAGGACTTATTCCTTTAAAATATAGGAAATTATTCCTTTAAATATTCAGATAATTTTGCTCATTTGAAAACGTTGCGCAGAGCAAATCCGCGAATTCATTTTCCCAAAGTGGACTGAGGGGAGAAGTCCTCGGTGACGTTTTCTGAAAGGTGGGGCACGCTTGGCAGAACCGCTTGACTTCAGCTTCCAGGTCGGGCCAGTGGAAACGATGACGGATGCGTTGGGTGGTGTTGGCTGCTCCAAGATGGGCTCTAACACCTTCTCCATCATCAACAACAACAACAACTTTTGCTCCCCGCCTTCACTGCGTGACAATACAGCAGGCCATTCTGAATAATGGGGTCCAGGCTGGATCTCTTTGCTTCCAGAATGCTTCAGCCTGTCATCCTCACGCTGTTCTCTGGCAAACAAGCCCCCTCCTGTTACCTGTTGGAACTCATCATAAAATTTTAAATTAGGACTCACCATCTCTCCCACTGTCCCAAGCCAGTAAGATGGGGCATCGGCATGGTCCTCTCACCAGCTCCGTTTTGGACTGGCAGGCTGCGTAGCGGCAGCCCCCAGGCACTCAGAGCCGGGCCAGTCTCTCCCATGAAGAACGGGGACAAGCAGATTTTCGGCTGACCAATCAGCAAAAAGAGGTGTTTAATTCCCGCCCGTGTGAAGAAATTGAATATTGAAGCTGTTTATCAATTTTTCTACCCTTGAACGAAAAACAAAAAATTAAGCTTAATTCCTGTTTTTCGTTTCTTGGAAAAAAATGGAAAAACGAAAAGGAGACGTTTTCTTATTTTTCCACTTTCAGTATTAAAACAAAAAATGAGTGAATGCTCGATTCCGGATTTTTTTTTTTTTTCATTTCAAAGGGGAAATCCGTTGGCCGGCACATACACAGACCAACAAGGATGTTAGATTGAATGAGGCTGACCACACTGCCAGAATCCAGTAGGGCTGGTGATCTTCACTTCCGCTTCTTGGGCCCTGATCGGTAGGTCTCGATGGACAATGCAGCCCGAGGTGTGGGGACCTCCGTTGGCATGGGCTTATCCCGTGGACCGGGAGCCGCCAGCCTTCTTATTGGACGCAGGATGCCCTCTGGTGGGTCGCTCCTGGACCACCCTCAGGGGAAAAGGTGGCACTTGCTTCCCAGCATCAACAGTGACTGTCAGTACAGTAGCCTTCTATAGCTATGGTCTATATTAAGGTAGCATAACAGTAAAATGATGTACATGATTAGTGTAGCCAGTAGCTATCAATAGACTCAAATTGCATTTTTATTTACAAATTGCTTTCTTTACAGGTCCGGTGCTTGGTGTGTTCAACCGAGCTGAAGTATCACGGGAATACTTCCTCCATGATTAGGCACTTCACTGCCAAGCATGGAGCTGCTAAAAACCATGGGAACACAAATCAAGGTAGGCTATGTATTATATAATTATTACCTAGACACACTTACACAATCTGATATGACTGCCTTGACTCATAGGTCTGCTTCATTTAAATGCAGTTTCACATAAATCCTTAATTTCTTTTATTAAAGTATTTTTAATTTCTTTATGTCTTTATTTATTTGTCTTAGTGGACTGGAAGTAAGAGCTAGATGAGGCTCTCGTGAATATGGTGGTGAAGGACTCGCAGCCCTTTTCCATCGTGGATGATGACTGTGGCTTCAAGGAGTTTGTGGCATTGCTTGATCCCACATACACTCTTCCATCCAGAAAGGCTCTTAAGAACATGGTGGTTCAGAAATATGAGGAGGAGAAAGCCAAGGCCAAGGCCATCATGCAGAGTGGGGAGGCTGTGAGCCTGACTGCTGATATGTGGACCTCCATTAATATGGATGCATATCTAGCAGTGACGTGCCATTATGTGGATGATTCTGTGAAGCTGGCCAGAGTCCTTTTGGGAGTGCTGCCTTTCCCTGAACTTCATACAGCTGTTAACATCTCTGCTGCTATGAGGTCACTCATGGAGGAATGGGGTATTGAAGGCAAAGTGACCTCAATTGTGACAGATGCAGGAGCTAATATGGTTGCGTCTGTCAGAAGTTTAAATCTCAGACACGCACTTTGCTTTGCTCATTCCCTAAATTTAGTGGTGAAGAAGAGTCTTGATGCAACTCCTGGCCTAGAAAACCTACGCACAAGGGCACGAAAAGTAGTGACATTCTTTAAAACTAGCACAACGGCAAATGAAAAGCTCAAAGAAGTACAGGAGCAGATGAATCATCCAGTGAAGAAGCTTATTCAGGAGGTGGACACACGCTGGAACAGCACCTTCCTCATGCTACAACGCCTTTATGAAGAAAGACAGTCAGTGGGGGCAGCTCTTGCAACGCTGAAAACAGATGTAAGACCATTGTCTTCAGAGGACTATGAAACAGCTGCTGCATGCCTGCAATTGCTTGCCCCCTTTTACCAGGCAACAGTAGAACTGTCTGAGGAGAAGAGAGTGTCAGGGTCAAAGGTTATCCCAATGACAAAAATGTTAATGCAGTACCTGTATGAAACAATTGGAAAAACAAGCCACAACACAGCTAAATTACTGGGACAGAACTTGGTGACAGCGATGCAAAACAAGTTTGAGACTACGGAGAACCAAACAGCACTGACCCTTTCGACACTGTTGGATCCTAGATTCACAACCATAGGATTCAACAATCAAGTACAGGCACAGGCATCAGTAAGACGACTAACAGCACAATGCTCACAACTGATAAGATACACACCATCACATGATTCACCTACAGAAGAACAGCCCTCCACATCAGCTCAACCAGCACCTGCAAATGTTGAAAATCCATCATCCACAGGTAAAGTTATAAATAGTTAATTGATGAAATTAAAACCTTTCAGTACTGATAATTATCATCATATTTGTATTTCAGGTGTTAACCTTTGGGGAAACTGGACAGAGATGCTTCTGAAGCAAGGAGGGCAAGGAATGCCACAGCAGATGCTACAGTGGAGGTGCAGAGGTATATGACTGATCCACCAGTAGCAAGATCAGAAGACCCACTGGCGTACTGGCGAAACCATCAAAATGTGTACCCTCATCTGTTTAATCTTGCAAAAAATTTTTTATGTTCGCCAGCATCATCTGTTCCTTGTGAGCGAGTGTTTTCCAAGTCTGGAGAGGTTGTGAGCAAAAAAAGAAACCGACTCAGTCCAAAAACTGTTGAAAAAATAATGTACCTCAATAAAAATCTTTGAGTGTTCCCCATCCCAAAAATCACCCCCTGCCATAGTTACACAAGCACACCCAACCTATGCCATATTTTCCCAGCACTCTCTCCTAAATAACACAAAACATACATTTATCAATTTTTATTTGTAAATAGAACATTATGCTCAGCATTAGCGTGTGCATCAAAGAGTTTTCAAAGGAAATATAGTTAAAAATCCAAGGGTGATCTTAGCAAAGATGCCTTAGAACTAAAGTAGTTTCTCCAATACTGCTCACTGATTAATTTGACTGCAGCCTTGCTTTTCGCCAGGAGAGGTCGCTGCAACTGAAGCTTCGAGTAATGAACCCATTTTCGAACCAATTGGCTCAAGTGGTTCAGTGCTTCACAAAAGCTTCATTTGGCCATCACTACAAAACAGTAAGGATGGCTGGCGCGAAACAGACGTTCCGAAGCTTTGCGAGATCCCGAAGCAAAGATGATTCGAAACACTGATCCGAAGCGTGATTCAAAACACCCACGTCACGTGACAACGGCTAAATGAAGCGTCTAAGTGTTTCATCAGGTGGAGTGCTCCGCCGAATCAGGGTTTCATTGATTGGTCGGTTCGGGAACAAATCACACAATCACACAGTATAAAAGTTTTGTCAACGCATTTTCATATCGTGGGTTTTTGTGAGAGGAGTTTGGTTTTGAGATAGCGGATTTTTGGTGATATAGTGACATTTATAGTGCGATTTGTTTAGTTATATTTAGGATTTAATTTACATTTACACATTGACTTAGAGACACACAGAGTACATATAGTGACACATTAATAGATGCATTGATAGAAATATATATATATATATATATAGATTAATAGATAGATACATATATTACAGATACATATAGATTATTAGATAGATAGGCTACATATAAAATAGATAGATAGATAGATAGATAGATAGATAGATAGATAGATAGATAGATAGATAGATAGATAGATAGATAGATAGAAATGGAGGCTCCACAGAAGAGATGCCGTACATCTGTGGTGTGGGAGCATTTCCATTTGGAAACCCCAAATAAAGTGAGATGTGTGTATTGTGATCGGCAGCTAGCCTACTGCAACAATACATCATCCATGATGCGCCATTTGAGGAGCATTCATCCTGCCATTCTGCAGGGTGCAGAGGATGGTAGTGTTCCCCCTGTACCAAGGCCTGCTACTGACACTGCTGGGCCATCTAAGCAAGGTATGCATTGTTTGAAATATAGGCTAATTATAAGTGAAATATAATAACTAAGTGTTGGGCCATTGTTTAGAAAGGCCATAGACTAAGACATGCCTAACATCCCAATCACAACTGCCAATCACTTTAAAAACAAATGTTGTCAATATAATATTATACTTTGTGAATATACATTTTATATGTCTACATATGAGTACCCAATCTACAGCCAAGACATCATTTTGTTTTTTTGTAATTGTTGTATTTCTATAATGCACTTTATCTTTCTCTGCACACTGAGCATAAATATTCATAACATAACTTTGTTTAGGAAGGTTTCCAAATGAACCAGTAGACTACTTTCACGGTAGGCTACTATTTTTCCAATATATTTGTCTGAAAGTATGTTTTATCTTCTCTTTTAAAAGGCAGACAGAGGGAATTGGATGAGGCTCTTCTGAACATGGTGGTGAAGGATCTGCAGCCCTTCACCATCGTGGAGGATGAGGGTTTCAGGGCCTTTGTGAACAAGCTTGATCCAAGCTATGTCCTCCCATCCCGGAAGGTGCTTAAAACAATGGTCAGCGAAAGGTACAACACAACCAAGGAGAAGACAATGGAGGACCTACAAAAGGCGGAATTTGTTAGCCTTACGGCTGACATGTGGTCTTCCATTAATATGGATGGATATCTTGGTGTAACATGCCATTACATAACACCAGAGGCAACAATGGCAACTGTTTTACTGGGTGTAAGGAAGTTTTACCAAACCCACACAGCCCAGCATCTCATGGAGGCTAAAGCCTTGCTAATGGCTGAGTGGCGAATAACCTCCAAAGTTCACTGCATGGTGACTGACAATGCATCCAACATGATCCTAAGTGCCCAGCTACTCAACCTTCACCATGTCCCATGTTTTGCTCATAATTTGAATTTGATAGTGAAAAAGGCCCTGGATCAAACCCAGTCATCAATGAAATTCGCCAGAAAGCCAGAAAGATAGTGGGGTTGTTCAGATCCAGCTGCAAAGCAAAGGACAAGCTTGTGGAGATGCAGAGCTTGATGGGCAGACCAAGTCTGAAAATGATACAGGAGGTTGAAACGAGATGGAACAGCACATTCGACATGCTACAACGCTTGTATGAGCAACGTGAGCCAGTGGGTGCTGCACTTGCCAATTTAAACAGTGATACTGCTCCCCTGACAAGTCTTGAGTATGACATTATTCAACAGTCATTGACACTTCTTCAACCATTCAAACTAGCAACAACAGAGATGTCAGAGGAACTGAGAGTGTCTGCTTCAAAGCTCATACCATTGTACAGGATGTTGCAGCACAAGCTTGCACAGAAAAAAGGAAATGCAACGCAGGAATCAACTGTACAATTAGGTAGGACACTATGACCATACGTGTAATTGGCCATAACTCTCATATTGTTGTCATTATTTTAATTAATATGGTTTTCTCTTGTGTTGGCTCATAGGCTCACATCTACAAGAAGGTCTGCACTCCAGATGTGGAGGGTACGAGACTTTTAGAGCCTTGGCACTGGCTACACTGCTGGACCCAAGGTTTAAAAATGTGGCTTTTGGAAATCCTGCCAAAGGCCTGGATGCTGAAAAGCACATCACACTGGAGTGTGCTTCACTGATGCGTTCAAACACAACTCCTGGTGAGTTTCAGTCTATGTTATCTTATGTAATGTGATTCATGAAATTTATACTTCATATGTGTTGTCAGTTTATGATTTGTTACTAATTGCCATTTTCTTTTAATTCAGAACCACAAATGTCAACATCAGGCCCATCATCATCAACACCAGTTGAAACACAAGACAGTTTATGGGAACATTTTGACAATCGTATCCGTGAGACCCAGATGATACACAATCCTACAGCTGATGCCACAGTGGAAGTGAAAAAATACCTCAGCGATGCGTTTTTGCCCAGAACTCATGATCCTCTAACTTACTGGAAAGAGAGAGCAGTAATCTTTCCTCATTTGTATGTCCTAGCTAAAAAATATCTTTGTATGCCAGCAACAAGTGTCCCTTGTGAGAGAATTTTTTCAAAGGCTGGAGAAATTATCTGTAAAAAAAGAAGTAGGCTGAGTCCTTCAACAGCAGAGAAATTAATATTTTTGAATAAAAATCTATAAGAAAGGGAGACATTGTGGCTTGATTTATTTTTATTAATATTCATTTTTCATGACCAAAATCACATTATGCAATGTGAAGAGACTACAGGTTACAAGCTTCATATATTACAAAAATACAATAATAAAAAAAAAAAGCCAACACATTTTTTTATTAGCTCTTTGTAAAGGTTGTTTCAGATCAACACCTGCAAGTGACCACTAGGTGTCACCGTGGAGACGGGTTTCGGATTGATTCGAAGCCTCGAAACAAAATGGCACATTTGCTTCGACTGTTTCATTGCTTCACGAAGCCTCGATCTGCCCATCACTACAAAACAGGCAGTGGTTCAGGGCTGGCAGCTAACAATCAGGAGTGAAGGTCAGAGTGGAACAGAGATCAATGGCAGGCAGAGAAGAGTCATAGTCGGTAATCCAAGGCAGGGTCAAAACACAGACAGAAGATACAATTAGTGATGTTACGTCTGACACCGACGCTCCGAAGCTTGCTTCAAACTCGAACGGTCCTTGCAATGAACCACTGCTTCGGAGCTTGTATCATTACGTCACTAGTCACGTGAAAATGACGTCTGAAGCAAACACACTGGTTCACTCCTGTAGTGAACCACCTGACTGCTTTGACAGCCCAATCCAGTGTTGACAGGTTTGAAACCTGGCGGCTGTATTTCTTATAAAAGTGAAGCCAAACCATGGCAACACCGTGGGTTGTAGTAGTCGGTGTTTGGATTGGTGTTATTGTTGAGGAGAGTGGATTGAGTTTATTGTTGAGGAGAGTGGATTGAGTTTATTGTTGAGGAGAGTGGATTGAGTTTATTGTTGAGGAGAGTGGATTGAGTTTATTGTTGAGGAGAGTGGATTGAGTTTATTGTTGAGGAGAGTTTATTGTTGAGGAGAGTTTATTGTTGAGGACAGTGGATTGAGTTTATTGTTGAGGAGAGTGGATTGAGTTTATTTCAGTGTTGTGATGGAGCCAGCAAGAAAGAGAAGTCGTTCCCAAGTTTGGGAACACTTTAAACTTATTTCCCCGAATAAGGTTAGTTCTTTGACATTTCTCCATACAAATATTTTTACATATGTAGTGAATGATATGGAGCACTACAGCACAATGGATTGCTTTGCTAACATCTGCACACATCTGTTTATCTGTTTTTGCTTCACACTGCAATTTTAACTTAAGGCAGTTTTATTTCTGTGTGAATGTTTTTTAAACACACAAAATTTTTTTTAAAAAAAAACCCAACAATTATTTTGTTTTAATTGTTAATTTAAATTCTCATTCATTTTAATGATTTGTGATTTTAAGGGCTTTTTTTCTCTTAGTTTTTTTTCCTCATTTGTGTGTATGAAATGTTATATAACTAAACTTGCCTTGCCTACATGTAATTGCATAGATCCTCATACAGATAAACGTTGTTGTTACAGGTTCAGTGCTTGGTGTGTGATCAGCAGTTGGCGTATAATAATAATACGTCTTCCATGCTGAGGCATTATAGGGCTAAGCATGAGCAGTCTGGAGGGTCAATGGAAAACTTCAACTGTCAAGGTAACTAATTTATGAAAGTTTTTGATTGTTACAGTATGAATAAACTTTACTTAAAGTTTTACATGTATTTGCACATTTTCTGTCCAGTGAACCGCAAACAACAGCTTGATGAAGCTCTAGTGGACATGATTGTGGAGGATTCACAGCCTTTCTCTATTGTGGATGACAGTGGCTTTAAAGCATTTGTGGCTAAGCTTGACCCCACTTATGCACTACCATCCAGGCAGGCTCTGAAGATCATGGTGGACCACAAATATGAGGAGCAGAAGCAGAAGGCCATGGCTGAGCTACAGAAAACTGAGGGTGTGAGCCTAACTGCAGATATGTGGACCTCTATTAATATGGATGCATATCTGGCCGTTACATGCCATTATGTAGACGACAAGGATAAGCTTGCCACAGTACTTCTGGGGGTACGGTCATTTCCAAAAGCTCACACTGCGGAGAACCTTGCAGAGGCCAAGAGGTTGCTCTTTGAAGAATGGGGTATCCAGAGCAAAATAAAATCCCTGGTGACTGATGCTGCTTCAAATATGATAGCCACTGCCAACAACTTAAAGATTAGGCATGTTATATGCATTGCGCATGCCTTGAATTTGGTGGTCAAGAAGTCCCTTGATGCAACTCCTGGTCTGGAAGATGTCAGAACAAGAGCACGAAGGATGGTGACTTACTTTAAGACCAGTACCACAGCAAAAGAAAGGCTTAGAGAGAAACAGGAACAAATGGGACGTCCTGTGAAGAAGCTGATTCTGGAGGTTGACACACGCTGGAACAGTACCTATTTAATGCTTCAGCGTATATATGAAGAGAGAGAACCAGTGGGTGCGGCACTGGCTACACTGAGAACTGATGTGGCTCCTCTGACATCAGGAGAATATCAGGCAATATCTGAGTGCATGAAAGTGCTAGCCCCATTCCAGGTGGCCACCATTGAACTTTCTGAGGAGAAGAGAGTATCTGGCTCTAAGGTCATTCCCATGATGAAAATGTTGCGATACACAATTAATGAAACACTCAAAAACATTACCAACGACACTGCAATCCAGCTGGGACAGAATCTGTCAAGAAGATTAGCAGATAAATTTTCAGCTCTTGAATCGACAAGTGTTTTGACATTAGCTACACTACTAGATCCACGATTTAAAACATTTGGGTTTCATAATCATATACAGGCCCAGACGGCAATTGGACGACTAACATCTGAATGCACAGCGTTAATCAAAGATCCAGCTCATCAAACACCCAGCCACTCAGCACAGCCAGATACGCCACAAAATCTTGAAACTACAGGTCAAGGTAAAGCACGAAGCCTAGAAGGTTACTTAACTATTCATTACTCATCATAACTCATCATAACATGGTTTTGTTTATCATTTCCCTTGCAGATGAGGTGAATCTTTGGGAGCTGCTGGACAACGATGCAAGTAATGCAAGGAGAAACAAAAGTGCAACATCAAATGCAACCATAGAGGTCCAGCGCTACATGACCGATCCCCCACTGCAGCGTTCTGCTGACCCTCTTGCCTACTGGGCCACCCACAAAGCAATATATCCTCATTTATACCAGCTTTCTAAACTGTTTTTGTGTACTCCTGCATCATCTGTTCCATGCGAGAGGATATTCTCTAAAGCTGGTGAAATTGTTTCAAAAAAAAGAAATCGCCTTTCACCAAAGACTGTGGAGAAAATAATATTTCTGAATAAAAACCATACCATTTAATGAACACTTTGTATAAGCCTTCTGTATGATGTAGCCTACCTAAAGCACACCTTCTGACACATTTTATTATTATTATTAATTTGAGAACATATGAACATTGTTACATAAAAATATGCATCAAAGACAGAAACTTCAAAAACTCTCTGCTACATTATACAAGCACAACCAGTTACACAAGCACATCCTTTTCAACATACAAAAATAACAGTCCCACCAGTTAACAAGTTATAGAGTTCTGCTTCCCACAGCTAAACAAGATAAAGCTTTCACACATGATAGGCTACTGCCCTGCTAAAAAAATATCTAGACACTATTACAGAAATTCTATTGGATTTAATGGTTTTCATGGGAATTTTATTGGTTATAATGGAAATTATAGTGGTGTCTGTGGGTCTCTACTGATTATGTGTTGGGTTCTATTGGTGGGGGCATTACATCCTAATAAAATATGTGCCAAACACACTACAAAAATAATTCTGTAGTGGTTTAAATGGTAAAAGCCAGTTTAAAAGAAACCATTAGAATTTCTGTGATGGTTTCCAACTTTTTTTAAGCTGGTCTGATCTTTTGTCCTTGTCTAAAGAAATAATTACACACACACACACACACACATCATGCTTAATGTTTTATTATCAAGGTGAACACATGAAATTCATCAGTATCTGTAAAATTCACCTACATAAATGAGTTTCACAGGACTAACACTGTTTCAGCTTTGATCGCCTCGGTAAACACGTAATAAACGGGGCGTTAACATAAGCCTACTTGCATTTTATGGTTGTCAGCTTTGTTGCATTACATTTACTTCACCAGGAGATGGTGCTGCAATTTCTATCTGAATGAAGCTTCGAGTAATGAACCATTTTCGACACAATTGTATCGGAAAGCAATAATGCTTCGAAACGCTTCATTTGGCCATCACTAGATACAATGATAAGATAACGCTCAGAAATGCAGCCGGTGCAAACAAGACTTCGCAATGCGTGTATGAACAAGCAGGGTTTAAATAGTCTGGTGATAAGAATCAGGTGTGCAGTAATCAGTCCCTGTATGTGGGTTCTTGGGAAGTGTAGTTCAAAGCTAACGTTAGTATTCAGGAGAGTGAGACCTCCGGTGGCCGACAGGGGAATCTTCACCGGCGTTCGTGACAGTACTTGGTGAAGCTTTAAAATTTTGGGACCACATACACTGAGCAAAATTATAAAACACAACACTTTTGTTTTTGCCCATATTTTTCATAAGCTGAACTCAAAGATCTACGCCTATTTTTATGTACATAAAAGGTATATTTCTCCCAAATACTGTTCACAAATCTGTCTACAGCCACTTTTCCACTATCAGGTCAAACAGTGCAAGAGCTGTCAGGTAAGGTTCCAGATGTGTTTCCATGTGAGACTGGTACGGTACGGTACGGCACGGCACGGCACGGCACGGCACGATTACAAACCGTTCTCGGCCCAGAATTCTCAGTACGATTGTGTGTGCATGTGGCATTGGCAATCAGGATCTGTCACTTGTCTGTTCCCTGGCTGCTAATTTCTTAATAGCGTACTAGAGCACTATTTTGAGCAATGTAAACACAAATTAGTAATAAAATCTAAAGAAATTGTTGGAAATTTTTGGATCATCCTCCATAACCCAGTGGTTATTTACACCTCATATCACATGTAAACATTTGTGCTACCACGGCAATGACTGATGGTGTCCTGTGTGTTTGTGTGTGAGAGAGAGAAATTAGAAGCAAGCAGAATACGGTTGTTTCTAAAGCACGCGCAGCGTCATCACGCATCTGTGTTTAAAAACTAAGCTCAGACTCGATTCTGAAATTCTCTGAATCGATCCAGAATTGTTGGAGAGAGAATAAATAACACAATATCACATACATTAAAAGTAAACTGTTCTTTCCTGTATGCCATTTCGCGTAGCGTGCCAAATTGATGCTTGATCTTGCAGACTGCTTTTCTCGCGCGTGTCACGTGACCAGTGCAATTGCATCTTTTGCGGTTACAAAATCGTCTTTTTTTATATCGCGATATTATCGCAAATGGCATTAATCGTTCAGCCCTACAACACACACTAACAGATTCCATTCACAAACAGCCAGAGTCCCGCCTGCAAACACGGGAAATCTCGCAAAATATCTCGCATCAAACGTGACTTTAAAGTAAACAAACATGGCGGACGACCGGCAAGATGAAATTATGCTTATAGTGTATGGACTACTGTTTACAGAGCATTTGCTGGGCGAAAAAAAAAAAGGTTTTGATTAAGTCGTGGAGACGGTGTGAACATGAACTTTACATTACAGTGTGAGTTGGAGGTGAGTCTTCTGTCAGTTCGCTTTCTGATTGGGTATCGTTTCGTTTCACGTGAAAATCTCCTGAGCGTGTGTGCGTTATTCAGCACAAACTCTGCTACAATAAAATGTGTGCAGCATGTATGTAAACGTTTGTAGTTTTGAGTTTATGTGGGGTTTGTAAAAAAACAAAACAAAAATTGTCACTGAAATAAGGCCATAAATTGATTATTTGTTCACAAGACTTTGAAAACTGAATCGCGTAAGCTAAAATATTTTCGTCAAAACTATGTGAAAATCATCCTGCCCACTCATTCACATAAAACAATATATAGACAGTTGTGTCAGAAAGCTGTATGCGAGTAGACGTGAATCATCATGAATATAGATGTATTTCACACCTGGGAAGACAAAGACCCTCCCACAATGGCCCTATCAGGTGGGACTGTGAGGGAACCAGAACAAAGAATGTGAGAAGATTAAAAGAATGGCTTTTTGATTTTTTGGATTTATTTACAACACAAAATCCAAAGATACATAATGAAGGACAAAAAGCCACATCATTGAACACACTGATCTAAAGACAGAGACTTGAACAGTCACACACCTTTGTGCCATTCCTGAAACAGTCCCTGTTCAACATACGCAAATGATTTGAGGCAATCTATGCAAACCTGTCAACGCCCACATCAACTCGATAAAACGCATCAAGTTTAATCAGATTCATGTACTTTATGTCGTCTTGTGAATAATAATAGCGTAATAGTAATAATAATCATGGAAAAATTTACCTCAGAAAAAGTGCTGGTTTCGGATTCATTTCGAGGAGCAACGGATCCAGCTGAGGATTGTGAATAGAAAGTTCTTCATTCTTAAGCGCTTTGTTCTTATCGTGATATGGAATAGTGTCTGTAAACCGCAAATAGACTGTTTAAATATGAACTGCGTATCTATGTGTGAGTGAACGGCACAGATGCGCACTGTTGTTTACTACACGCATTAGTAAACATACTATTTTTACATGAACACAACTACTAGTTTAGCTTTTACCAAACTATATTGCTATACTGAGATGAGTAAAAATCGACTGAAATATGTTAAAATAAAATGTCTTTGTATAAACAACGTATTATAAAGCACACACACATCTGCTGCAGGCAGGGGTTTTTCAAATGAACAACACATTCTGAGATCATAGCCACTTTCATAAACCATTTGATCTTACAGAGTGGAAACTATAAATGGTTTCCTTAGACTGTGTAGTGTCAATCACACCAGGGGCCTGTACCATCATGGTAGTTGAACAAACTCAGGGTTACAGGACTAGTTTAGAATCAAAACCAATTTAACCAGGCTTTGTTGGTACCTTGATGCTGATCATCAACTTTCTCTGTCAGAGAATCCTTTCTTCGATCCTGAGTTTAGGCGTGACTTCAGTAGCGAACAGCCAATCACACGCCGAGAAAGAGTGAAACTGCGATTCACTTCTCATGAGAAAAGCAGCGTGATTCACTTCTCTCTTCTGCAGAATGACAAGATTGAAAAATTTAAACAAATTTACTCAGCAAGAAGAGTTGCCTATGAAAGAGGACAACTAAAAGAAAAAAAATATTGCTATATCAGTGCAAGTAAAACTTACGAAGTTAGTTTATATAATTGAGGTATAGAGAGAATTGAACATTTAAGCTCATATGCAGTAATTTCTATAGCTTTATCTACTGATTCTAAAGCTTATTTATATTACTATGATGGCAATTCCTTTTACTTCATGTAATATATGAGCTTGCTTGACAACAGAATAGCTTAGTGGTAAATGAATGTATCCAAATGTCAGCTCAGATGAGCTTAAAGATGTCTTTGCAACCAAAGGTGTTACATGTTGACATCCTGCCGTTTCTTAGAAACAGTACCTCCTACTTTGGGGCCGAGAATAAGACAATAAAATGTCCTTATTTGGTGTAGATCATAAATCAAGGCTGTCGTTCTCTGCAGCATAACTCTGTCTGTATGTGAACGACCATTCTTGCAGACCTGCAACAGCAAAAGAAGAAGAGTTTGACCAATCATAGCGCTGGGTTCATTCCCCAAATTGCAAGCGGAGATGATTGACAGATGCGTAAGTCCTATAATTAAAAAGAGACTGAAAATCGATACCAATAAAGAATCCCGCTCGATCCCGCTTCCACTTCCGCGGTGTGCCGTCTGACTGAGTTCATAAGCGAGGACAGTAGGCCTACAGTAGTCACAGTACTTCTGACTCCTGAAGGTAAACGGGCTGGGGTGGATGTGGAAAGTTGAAATATTGTATTTGAGTTAATTTAAAATGGATTGGTTATCACACGGGATGGGAGTGATCGCATGGATTATTTAAAAAATACTCCGTAATTCATTCATGGTGTAGCCATGATCAGATGGTCAGATCTGCCATTTTCCTAAACTACTGGTTTTGCATTATTTTAATTCAGAGACTATGACAAAAGTAGGTGTCCTGGGACTGTTAATTAAGTTACTGAGTCACTCACAAAGCCCCTCTGTTTGTAGTGCCACACGAAACGGATGGTGCCTGGACTTGATTGAATTACTGATACTGATGCGCTCATGAGGTCCTTGTCTCTGATTAGTAAACAAAAAGAACTACTATGGCACATGTGACTCATCACCATTAAGCTAAAATTCCAGTGACTCCCCCCCTGGGGTTTTTCGCTTACACACACAGAAGAGAATTGTGCAATTAGACAATTGGCCGTTGTCGCAGATATTAAACTCATCAAATTCGAAGCACACACACACCCAAGACACGGGACTGCAGATGACCAGGAGTTCATCCGGCCACCATCGTTCAATGAACTCTGAATACACATACATACATACACACCCACACACAAAGAGACAATCATTTGTGACCACGTGTGGTGAAAAGTAACGTTTCAAATGTATAAAATGTTTTCTGGTTGTGCCTCATGGGTCCCTTGTGACCAAATCTGACGGTTATAATCAGAGAAACCAAAGAAGATTGAATCATTAACCCAAAATGTAATATGATGCATTTTTTTTTATTAATACCAGTTTAGAAGTGTATTGTTGCTGAAAGTTTTATCTGCTATGCACATGACCCGTAGGCGTGTACTTCGCGGACCACAAGGTTTGCCGACACTCCTCCTCCAAAACGATTGGACTAGACATGTAAGAGAGGCGTGTCTCGAGCTCCTTCAAAACACACCGCCACGCTCTCTTCTGGGCAAAAGAAAGTTTTTTCTAAGCCAGGGAGAGATTCCAAATTTCCTGCAAACTCCAGCCGGAGTTCTGCACTATTCTTCATCGTCGTTTTCCTACTTTGTTTTAATCTAAGTTTTCTTTTATTTGATCTACCTCAGTTTGACAGTTGACTTCGGTCAGTGTACTCACGAACGAAACAAGGCTAAGATTTATCGTTTCTCGTACGGGCCGCAGCTGAAGCGATCGCAAACATCTGCCTCCTATCGGAAGACGCTCCAGACACTCCAACTCCGCGACCAGCCTTTGTCACACAGCCGCACACAAAGGGGACCGTAAAAGCAAGTAAATCTAAAGATAAATTGCTGCTTTTAGGTTGTTTAGATTAATTTTAGAAGCCTTTGGGGTCTCGTGTTGAACTGCTGTTTTTGAACTGTTCTCTCTCTCTCTCCCTCACTCTCTCTCCCTCACTCACTCTCTCTCACCCATTCTCTCTCTCTCTCTCTCTCTCTCTCTCTCTCTCTCTCTCTCACACTCTAACTTTCTCTCTCCAAATACGTCGTATTGCAATCTTTTGTTAACTGTTTGTTTTGATATGCATATTTACTCCTGCGTGATTTAAGTAGTTTATGTAACCATTAGTTGTGTTATTAAATTCCATAATCTTTTGAAGTGAATCTGTCTCATGGTCCTATGCTTTGAAGCCTCTGTGAATGTCAAAGATTTAAGTTCTACCCAGCTCTACCCTTCGTAACTATTTTTAAACATCTGAAAGTGCCGTATACGAGAAAATATTTCCTTGTGGCCACAGGAAAATATTCACTCTGTTTACAGGCAGGTAATATTGTGAGATAAGTAAGTTTTCGGCTCCAGTCCGCTGGACGGACAGCTAGACGGATAACTGAATTGGAAACACATGTAAATTTACCCTGATAATTAACCTGACTTAACTGACCTAGATATTAATAATTACTACGAGCGATCGTGTTAATTATTCATATATGGTGAGGTTTAGTCCATTCCCTATTTGGGATAATTTAATTTATGTATGAGATTACATACTCATGATCTAATTAATAATATTCCCCATTTGAGTTAATAATTTCCCCAAAACAAAGTCATTGTCGCTACAATGGTAACTCAGATAATAGGAAGACATTCAGCCATGCAAATTATAAAATGCTCAAGTAATGTTGAACAATAAATCTAAATAAAATTGAAATCGCTATGTATTAGTGATTATGAAAGTGCTGTGATTTGTGGATGACTGATAACGTTAAGCACGAATCTGGAGAAACAGTCCCCTGTGCAAAGTTACCTCCAGATGACGTAGTTTCAACGGTGTGCTTGTCCGTCCTATGTTGGTATCAGGAGAGTGCAGACTGTGACGCCAATCAACGTATTTTTCCACCATCTACCGAACTTCCTGTATCGACTTCCACAGGACTTCTGTTTAAGGGCTAAATGTAGTCCAGATATGGTCGTTGTGGACGTCTCATTTTGGTCCCCTATGGGTGCAGACTGTAACGCCAGACGACGTCTTTTTTGTCGTCTAATGATCGTCCTGTACTAACGACCAGAGGACCTCTGTGTAAGGGCTAATTGTACTCCAGATGTGGTCATTGTGGACGTCCCATTTTGATACCTTAAAGGTGCAGATTGTGACGTCTCTGCTCGCTTGTCTCCTTCCGCTCTGGCATCCTCTGTGAACGGCACTTTTTCTTGTGCGGCTCGAGCAGAAGGAGAGAGAGAGAGAGCGGGAGCCGGATCGTCGTCGAAAACGGCCAGACGACCCTGCAGGGTGGTTAAATCCATCCCGTCGCACTCAGGGCAGCCTCTGTCTTATTTGGTGTTGTTTGTCAATCAATTGATCAGAATGGCCAGCGAACAATTTAAAAGATGTGTGCATCCTTGCCCTCGTTTTATTACGGGTGGGGACACACATGCTTTGTGTATGAATTGTTTGGGAGCGCAGCATGCACAAGCAGCTCTTGAGGGAGCTGTTTGTGCAGACTGTGAAGCACTTCCTATTAGAGTGCTGCGCTCTCGGCTGGCGTGCTTTGATGAGCACGGTCAGGCTTGCGTTCCCCACGGTTCTGGTCCCGCGTCCGTTGAGGCGGCGCGGCGATTTAGATCGCGGGGTTCGCAGCGGGATCTTGCAGATGAGAATGAGACTGCTGCGGCACTTTCTCATTCTTCGTCTGAGGATCCCGTAGCCCCTGAGAGTGGTACAGGAGCCCGCATCGCAACTTCTCCTGCTCACGATCAGGTCCTAATGCTTGAGCTCTCTGCTTCCGAGAAAGTGGATGTGCTCAGTATTGATGCGGATGACCGTGATTTGGGCGCGCCAGTTCATGGCCAAAGCTATGAGGAGCTGGTAGAGGTTGTGACTCGTGCTGTGGCCAGACTTAACATCAGCTGGCCACATGATGAGCAGGGAACGCAAGTGAAAAGCAAGCTTGATGAGCGTTTCCTGCAGCACAGGTCACAGCCTCAGCGGCGGGCTAACTCTTTTCCCCAAATCTTCAAATAAAGAGATAGAAACTCTCCTGGGAAAAACCCCACTCTTTTTCATATCTAATCACATTCATTAAATGATTATTTGAATATGGTGGGTGTGAGATGGGGGGGTTATGGCAAGAAGCTGTAAATGGAGGAAGCTTTAGTGAGCTATCTTTCTCCTGATGTAGCATCTTCGCTTAAAGTCGCGGCGCTGCCCAACAATCGTGCAGGGACACCTCTGCACTGGTTGGCTGGGCTTATATGGCGGTTGGTGAGGCTGGTACGTTGCTGTACTCTAAGGCGATTTTACAGGCGTACCATGGCACTAAACGTACCATAGCTTATTGTAGCAGTTATGATGGTTGAGAGACATCAGTGGATTAATTTGTCTGGTATAAAAAAAGGGAAGACAAATATTTTCTGCTGAACGCTCCGCTATCACCTTCTGGCCTGTTCTCCGACGCTGTAACTTCAATCGTCGACAGGTTTATGAATAAAAAAATAAAATAAAAAAAAAAATATATAAAAATAAATAAATATATATATAAAACTATATATGTTGTCCCGCCGTTTTTGAACGTTCGGGCTACATCGATTTCCAGCGAACGCACACCGTGGCGTTCACCCCAAGAGCTTGCAACCGGGCACTGACTATGGTCACAAAATTTTTCTAGACTTTTTCCTGCCGGTCATCTGCTTCAGGAAGTCGAGAATAGTGCTCGAGAAACACCCGAGGCCAGTCCCAAGGGGCTGGTTCCCTTAGTAGATTTTGTAGAATGGCAACGCCTTCCAATTATCTATATGGGTCCTGAATATTTTTAAATATGGGTACGGACTGCAGTTCGGTTACCGACCTCCCAGCTTTGTTGGGGTCGTACCGACCACAGGGGTTCCAGAACAGGCTCGGGTTATGGAACAAGAGGTACAGACTCTACTGGAGTTAAGGGGCCATAGAGAGTGTTCCCCTACCAGATAGAAAGTCCAGGTGTTACAGCCGGTACTGTTTAGTTCCAAAGGAGGATGTTGGACTGAGGCCAATTTTAGATCTAAGGCTATTGACTTGTTCTTTGAGGAGATCCAGGTTCAAAATGCTTACAATTTCCATTATCGGAAACCAAATCAGATCCGAGGACTGGTTTGGCATGGTAGATCTAAATGTTGGGGCTGTCCACTCAGTTGCAGGGCAACCGATGTTGTTCTTGCAGTGGGGCCCGGAAACGATGTGTATTGCCCGCCGTCTATGACGCTTCGGGCCGCATCATTTTCCAGGGAACGCACTCTGCGTCGTCTGTCCTTGAAAAATAAAAGACGAGCATCAGTTATGGTCACGAAAACCGTATCGACTACAGCCTGCCGGTCTTCCGCTTCAGGCAGTCGAGAAGGGTGCTCGGAAACCACCAGAGACCAGTCTCGAGAGGCTGGATCGGATGTGGTTCTTGCAGCGGGGCCCGGAAACGATGTGTATTGCCCGTCGTTTAAGACGCTTCGGGCCGCATCATTTTCCAGCGAAGGCACTATGCGTCGTTTTTCCTCAAAAAAAAATAAAAAACGAGCATCAGTTATGGTTACGAAAACCGTATCGACTACAGCCTGCCGGTCTTCCGCTTCAGGCAGTCGAGAAGGGTGCTCGGAAACCACCAGAGGCCAGTCTCGAGAGGCTGGTTCTCTTAGATCGGGTTCTTCCGTTCGGCCTAGCACTCTCTCCCAGCATGTTCATGTGTAGGTTTATGGATGCGACTCTGGCTCCACTGAGGCTTCAGGGCATCCGTATACTGAATTACTTCGACGACTGGCTCTTATTGGCCCAGTCTCGAGGAATGGCAGTTCGGCATTGAGATGTCGTCCTTGGCCAAAATTAGAATCGGGGGTTGAGACTCAACACTAAGAAAAATGTGTTGGAACCAGCTCAGAAGACTGCTCTTCTGGGCATGAAATGGAATTCGGTTACAACGCAGGCACGTATGTCTCCCGCTCGTATCGAATCCATCCTGGCCATGGTGTCCGGGATAAAGCTAGGCCAGGCCATCACTGTAAAGCAGTTTCAAAACTGCTGGGCCTAATGATAGCGGCATCCAACATTATACATTTGGGCCTTCTACACATGAGGCCCCCTTCAGTGGTGGCTGAGAGCCAGGGGTTTTTCCCTCATCAGAGTTACGCGCAGATGCCTTCGTTCTCTGGTAATTTGGAAGAAACCTTGGTTCCTATCCCAAAGCCCAGTGCTGGGAGCGTCATGTCGCCGGAAAACCGTTTTGACGGACGCCTCCCTCACTGGCTGGGGCGCGGTCATAGACGGCTGCTTTGCCAGGGGTCTGTGGCAGGACCATCATCATTCTTGGCATATAAACTGCCTAGAGATGTTGGCTGTGTTCAGGGCTTTGAGGAGCTTCCTCCCAGACATCAAAGGTTACCATGTCTTAGTACGATCAGACAATATGTCTGTGGTAGCTTATCTGAACCGACAAGAGGGATTCAGATCGCACCCTCTGTGCAGATTGGCGCATCAGATTATTCTTTGGTCCCAGGGGAAAATACTCTCTATCAGAGCAATGTATATTCCGGGGGTTCAGAATCAAGGAGCAGACATCCTGTCGAGGCAGGGGCTGAGGCCCGGGGAAATGAGACTTCATCCAGATGTGGTGAGGTCAATATGGGAGAGGTTTGGACCATTGGAAGTGGATCTGTTTGCGTCTCGAGAGACGTCCCACTGTCCACTTTGGTTCTCCCTCACACATCCAGCCCCGCTGGGGTTGGATGCCATGGTACAGGCCTGGCCGAGGCTTCGCCTGTACGCATTTCCCCCGATCGCTTTGCTCCCGGGAGTCCTGGAGAGGGTCCGTCAAGAGGGCATCAGTCTACTTCTGGTTGCCCCGAGGTGGCCGACCCGAGTATGGTTTTCAGACATAATATCACTCCTGATAGCTCCGCCATGGCAGATTCCTCTGAGGAGGGATCTGTTGTCCCAGGCGGAGGGCACAATCTTCCACCCTCACCCAGAGCTGTGGAAGCTGTGGGTCTGGCCTCTGAGGGGGTTCAGTACCTAAATGCTGGTCTATCAGCTGGAGTAGTTGAAACCATACTTAGCTCTAGGGCTCCATCTACTAGGGGATTATATGGCCTCAAGTGGAATGTGTTTTTCACTTGGTGTAGAGAACATGAGTTAGATCCAGTCAACTGCCCGTTGGCTTCAGTTCTGGAGTTCCTTCAAGATCGTTTCTCTGCGGGTCTCTCCCCTTCCACGCTTAAGGTGTACGTGGCTGCCATTGCGGCTTTCCACTCACCTTTAAGTGATGGGCCTCTGGGGAGGCACCAGTTGGTCATTCGTTTTCTCCATGGTACTTGGAGAATGAGACCGGCAACCAGGTCCAGGGTTCCTGCCTGGGACCTGGCAATAGTTCTGGAAGGGTTGTCCCTGGCCCCCTTCGAACCTCTACAGTCGGCTTCGCCTAAGGACTTAACGCTGAAAATGGTTTTTCTCTTAGCTATTACCTCACTTAAGAGGGTGGGAGATCTCCAAGCCCTGGCAGTAACACCAGCTTGCTTGGAGTTTGCCCCTGGCAGAGTAAAAGCTTTTTTGCACCCGAGTCCGGGCTACGTGCCTAAAGTTCCATCGAATACGGCTCGGTTTACAGTTCTTCAGGCATTCCATCCTCCACCTCATGTGTCGGCAGAAGAAGAGAAGCTTCATTTGCTCTGCCCCGTCAGAGCTTTGAGCGTGTACCTTGAGAGGTCCTCTTCTTGGAGAAGGTCGGACCAATTATTAGTATGTTTTGGGTCACCTAAGAAGGGGCTCCCGGCATCCAAGCAAACTATTAGTAATTGGATTGTTCAGGCTATTACTGAGGCTTACAAGGTGCGCGATTTGCCTTCACCTTTAGCCGTAAGGGCTCACTCAACTAGAAGCATGGCTTCTTCTAGGGCCCTTCTTTCGGGAGTACCTCTACAGGAGATCTGTGAGGCAGCCGGTTGGGCTACTCCACATACTTTTATTAGGTTCTAAAGTCTCCACCTTCCTAGTACGCCTGGCGCACACGTGCTCAGTCCTTGCTGAGTGCCTAGACAGTTTCACTCCGGGACAGGCCTATTCGGTGCGTGGCCTAGTGGGCACTCGTTCCCCTAAGAGTCGATTTTATCGACGCAGTGTTAAGTTCCCTCGAAAGGGAACGTCTCGGGTTATGACTATAACCCTTGTTCCCTGAGAAGGGAACGAGACACTGCGTCGTTCTGCCACGCCCCTTGAGGCCTTGGAGCGTCTTGCTTCATCGCGAGGCTAGTGTGTGTTGTGACAGCGTCACTTTTATACTTCCGGGTATGCCGTCACATGTTACGTCACGACGCAACACCAATCAGGATTGGATTAGTTTCATTCATACTTCAGAGGCGCACGCTTAGGGAGCGTCCCCAAAGAGTCAATTTTATCGACGCAGTGTCTCGTTCCCTTCTCAGGGAACAAGGGTTATAGTCATAACCCGAGACGTTTTCCATTTCAATATACTTTAAAATATAATTTATTTCTGTGATGCAAAGCTGAATTTTCAACAGCCATAACAATCAGTGTCACATGATCCTTCAGAAATCATTCTAGTATTCTGATTTATTATCAATGTAGGAAACAGTTGTGCTGCTTAACCCTCTGGGGACCAAAGGTTTTTTGGGGCCCTTGGGATGTTTTGACATGCACTGACATTTGTGCTTTTTTCAGTTATTTATAAACATGTTAATGGCAAAGGTGTAAATTCACTCTATATAGCACACACGGGGCTACCATAATATGTTAGCAACATGCATGTACATGTTTGTATTTTTGAGAGAATATTATTTATGCGTGGTTATTGAAAAAACTAAAAATAAAAGTTTCTGAAATAAGGCCACAAAACACATATTGATTATTTCTTCACAAGACTTTTGAAAATTGTATCACATAGTCTAGAATATTTGCTCCAAAACTATGTGAGAAACATCCTGACTACTCAATCAGATAAGTCAATAAAGTCTTTTAGAATGTGTATGACGTGTTTTGTTTGAGAAAGCTTTATGCGAGGAGGCTTGATCTCTCATTAGTATGTATCCATTTCACACCTGAGAAAGACAAAGACCCTCCCATAATGGCCCTATTAGGTGCTATCAGGCCATATCATTATGAAGAGCCTTGCAGAAAGAATGAGGAGATTTAAAAAAGAATGGCTTTTAGATTGTTTGGATTTATTTACAACACACACACACACACTGCTTAGAATAAGTGAACACACCCATGCTAAAGTTGACTAAAAAGAGGAATAAAAAATCGTAATGCCTTAATTAAAAAAATGAGGAAAACTCCAACCTTTAGGGACATGAATAATGTCCTTGAATTCTTTGTGAATGAAAAATGTATCACAAATAATTAAATGTTCTTCTTTAAAATACAGGGTGCATACGTCTGGACACATCTATCACACACCCTTCACCATAAAGACAAGGTTTTATTTCAGTTCAAAGTTAGAGTTGGAAAAATCTTGAAAAGAAAATTGTCTTTTCCATAAATGTCTTAGTTTGATCATACATATTTCAAAGTTGAGGATTCATTATTTTGATTTAGCTTGGATTGGAACAAACACTAGAGTATGTTCTGTCTATTTTAGAGTAAAAACTTTATACTCTATCCAAAACTAGTCAACAAAATGTCTTTTATTTCGTCTATAACAGTGCGTATCTGTGCGTTCATTCATTCATTCATTCACACACACACACACACACACACACACACACACACACACACACACACACACACACACACACACACACACACACACAGAGAAACATGATTCACATTTAAACAGTATGCTATTTTTTCGTTTACAGACACTAACGTTATTCTATATCGCGATTAGAACAAAGCACAAGCATAAAACACTTACACACTTCTCAGCTGAATCTGTTGCTCCTCCTCGTGGTGAAAATAAACCAGCACTTGTTCTGAGGTAGGTAAATGTCCCAGGATTGTTCCTCATAGCCGCTCAAGATGACAGTAGATTAATCTGACAAAAAAATATAGTGTGTTTTCAGAGTTTATGGGCGTTAACGCGTCTCAATGTGGTGCTTCACGTATTTGCGTTTGAATAGCGCGTGCTCTCCGTGGGCGTGTCACATTACCGGAGATAATGAGCTGAGAGAAAGATAATTAGAATGGCTGACACGTCTCTCTTTTTATATAGATTACATAAACGGAGAATATTTATTTTAGTTTTGAATCGGATCATTTAAAAGTACAAACTCAAATGATTTAAAAGATATATTGCTCATGTCTGGGTGAATAGTATTTGCTGAGTTTTGATGAAGATTAGAGATGTGCTCCAGGAAAAAAGTTCACGGTGACTGAGAGCCAGAACGCACACCCTGTTTATATTCTTTATTTTACAAAAGCACAATATTTTATTTCGATTGTATGTGGGCACATAAAAAAGTAGACATTTAACAGATTATTTTCTCATATTTCTTAACTCTATATGAACAGAAATGATGGTAGTACTTTAAGTCTATTTTTCTGCTTTGTGAAAAAAACGAGCAAAACGCGCCAGCGCGTTTCTGGTCCCCAGAGGGTTAATGCTTTTTTGGAACCTGCATATGTGATACTTTTTTCAAGATTCATTGAGGAATAAAAATTTAAAAAGAACAACATTTAATTAAAATAAAAAATATTTTATAAGTCTTTACTATCACTTTCATCAATTTAGCACATCCTTGCTGAATAAAAATATTAATTTCTTTCAACAAAAAAAAAGAAAGAAAATTACTGACCCCAAACTTTTGAACGGTAGTGTAAATTGGTACAAAACATTTCTATTTTAAATAAATGCTGTTCTTTTTTAACCCTCTGAGGTCTAAGGTGTTTTTGGGGTCCTTGAGATGTTTTGACATGCCCTGACAATTGTGCTTTTTTCAGTTGCTTATAAACATATTAATGGCACAGGTGTAATTACACTCTATTTAGCACAAACAGGGCTACCATAACATGTGAGCAACATGTATGTACATGTTTGTATTTTTGAGAGAATATTGTTTATGCACGGTTATTGAAAAAACTAAAAATGAAAGTTTCTGAAATAAAGCCACAAAACACAAACTAAATATGTGTCCACGAGACTTTTGGCTAATGGATGTTGTGGCCTAGAGTTTTTGCTTCAAAATGATCTGAATATCATCCTTTCTAATCATTCACATAACACAATAGATTCTTTTAAATTGTGAAAAACATTTTTTTGTTAGCCAAGGCAATATGCGAATGGGCGTGAACGGCCCAACCCCATTGTGAATAATTAGGTGGTTGAGAAGACAAAGACGACCCTCATATTAATGAGCCTTTCATTCAGGTGTGTCACACAAGAAAGAATGCAAGGGCAATACACACACACACACACACACACACACACACACACACACATACATATACACTCACCTAAAGGATTATTAGGAACACCTGTTCAATTTCTCATTAATGCAATTATCTAATCAACCAATCACATGGCAGTTGCTTCAATGCATTTAGGCGTGTGGTCCTGGTCAAGACAATCTCCTGAACTCCAAACTGAATGTCAGAATGGGAAAGAAAGGTGATTTAAGCAATTTTGAGCGTGGCATGGTTGTTGGTGCCAGACGGGCCGGTCTGAGCATTTCACAATCTGCTCAGTTACTGGGATTTTACAAAGAATGGTGTGAAAAGGGAAAAACATCCAGTATGCGGCCGTCCTGTGGGCGAAAATGCCTTTTTGATGCTAGAGGTCAGAGGAGAATGGGCCGACTGATTCAAGCTGATAGAAGAGCAACTTTGACTGAACTAACCACTCGTTACAACCGAGGTATGCAGCAAAGCATTTGTGAAGCCACAACACGCACAACCTTGAGGCGGATGGGCTACAACAGCAGAAGACCCCACCTGGTACTACTCATCTCCACTACAAATAGGAAAAAGAGGCTACAATTTGCAAGAGCTCACCAAAATTGGACAGTTGAAGACTGGAAAAATGTTGCCTGGTCTGATGAGTCTCGATTTCTGTTGAGACATTCAGATGGTAGAGTCAGAATTTGGCGTAAACAGAATGAGAACATGGATCCATCATGCCTTGTTACCACTGTGCAGGCTGGTGGTGGTGGTGTAATAATGTGGGGGATGTTTTCTTGGCACACTTTAGGCCCCTTAGTGCCAATTGGGCATTGTTTAAATGCCACGGCCTACCTGAGCATTGTTTCTGATGTCCATCCCTTTATGGCCACCATGTACCCATCCTCTGATGGCTACTTCCAGCAGGATATTGCACCATGTCACAAAGCTTCCAATCATTTAAAATTGGTTTCTTGAACATGACAATGAGTTCACTGTACTAAAATGGCCCCCACAGTCACCAGATCTCAACCCAACAGAGCATCTTTGGGATGTGGTGGAACGGGAGCTTCGTGCCCTGGATGTGCATCCCACAAATCTCCATCAACTGCCAGATGCTATCCTATCAATATGGGCCAACATTTCTAAAGAATGCTTTCAGCACCTTGTTGAATCAATGCCACGTAGAATTAAGGCAGTTCTGAAGGTGAAAGAGGGTCAAACACAGTATTAGTATGGTGTTCCTAATAATCCTTTAGGTGAGTGTACATTATATATATATATATATATATATATATATATATATATATATATATATATATATGTGACTTTATAACATTTTGTTGCATTTTCAAATATAATATATATTTATATAAAGAAAAACATAATAAAATATTTATATTAAGTACAATATACAGACATTACAACTCAGTCATGCATATATGGGAAAACATTGTGCATATTAGTAAGAGAACTTAAACACTTTAGACCTTAAAAAGAACATTAAAGTAATAACTTATTGGCATAATTTAAATGAACAAATATTGCAAACCTAAAAATAATTCACAATAAACAACTAAACAGTCTAGTGTACAACTAAAAACTTTATAGAACTAAGGGAACTGATGATAAACAGGAGAGGAGTCATGTTCTGATCCATGCTGATGGTAGGATGTAGTTGGGGGAGGTGTCATATGGTGGTCATATGGTGATGGGTCTGGACTTCATGGCAGGAGGTGGTGGGGTGGATTGGCTGAAATCTTGTTATTTGTGGGGGCTGGGTACGTCAGAACACAGGGCCGGCTTGTGTGGCTTTATGTCGTTGATTTTCATCCTCTAATTCCACAGTTGCAAGGTAGTTGAGGATATGGATTTGTGCCCTTTTGGTTCCTTGGATGAAGCCTGTTTAGTTTAGGCACTAAACTGAGGGCAAAATAGTACATCTCACCCTCCTGTCTTGGTACATGAGGTGCAGCTGTAGTTGTTGGTTGAGTGATGATATCAAGAAGCTGTTGTCCTGTTGGACTTGGTGATGCAACTCTTCTCCTTTTTTGTCTCTGTCGACCTTCATTCATTATTGCCTGCACTCTGGGATGGGCAGGGGTGTCAGCTATTTGGGTTGATACTGGAGGAGTAGAGGTGGCTGGTGGGGGTGTGGGGGTTAAAGATAGTTGATTTTCCAACGCAGGTGTTGCAGGCAAAGTTGTTTTTGAACTGAAATAATAGCAGGTGTTATTAATGTACATTTACAATGTAATATAATCACATTAAATAAGTTATGTATTTTGAAAACATATGGTATAACAGTATTCCAAAAACAGTAATACAGATTTCTTTAGACAATATAGGCTTGGGATAAGGCATGTCCACATGACATGCAGAGCTATTGAGAGGCAAATGATGGCGTTCCAGTTCCCAAAACTAACTGAGAAAAGTGGAGAAATATTGCCACCAAATTTTGGGAGAAATGGAATTTTCCAAATCGCATAGGTGCAATGGATGGAAAACATGTCACCTTAGTGTAGGGGTGGAACGGTACATGTACTCGTACCGAACCGAATCGGTACGGGGGTCACGGTTCGGTGCGTACATTTAAACGCAGAATACACGGTACGAAAAAAAAAAAACGTGCGTGCAAAATAATTAATGTAATGCGGAACTACCGTTAAATACGCGGGTTCTTTAGGGACACCTCAACTGTAACCCCGCTTTAGCTCTGAAGCTCTGAAGCTCTGATTGGCGCCGATGCAGCCGAGCTCCGCCTATCTATGCGCTCTATCAGAGCCCGTCTGCATTCTCTGGCACTCTGCCGTTTTTGAGTGAGTGAGAGAGATATCAGCGACAGCGAGAATGGCAAGTGGCGGTGTTCCACAAGAGTTAGAGGATCCGCCGGCTTCTTTGAGATCGCAAGTTTGGGAAAACTTCGCTTTCCCAGTCAGTTACAGTAGTACAGGCGAGAGAGTGGTGGAAAAGACGAGGACTGTGTGTCGGCGTTGTTCAGCGGTTGTTGGGTATGTGAATGGAAATACATCTAACATGCTAACGCATATCCGACGCCATCACCCAGATTTGAACATCACTGGAACGAGACAAAAAAAAACTGTTCAACTCCTCCTCCCTACAGTGCTTAACCAGCCTTTAGACTCACATACAGAAATATGGACTATGGGACAGTTTATGTTTACCACAGCAAGCCATGGTTTAAATGCATTTAACTATAATGTGGTCATATTTTAATTTTTTTTTTTTTACTCCTTAATCTTTATTCTGAAGTTACCAAATTTGCCAGTTGGCATTTGGCACAGGTATGCCTGTCGTCACACTTATTTTTTTCTTGTTAAGTATTTTACACTTTCAGAAATAAGAGATGCTGTATTTTCTGTTTTATAGCTGATTGTCCTAGTTTGTTTACAAGTTACGTTACTGATGGAGTCTGGAGATGATGTGAGGTAGTTATTGTTTACCGTGTACATCTCATCTTACACACTTAAGGCTGTTGTATCTATAGCTCAGGGGAGAGACTGTATGACCACTAGGTGATCCAGCTGAGACATGTACAATAAAAAAAATTGCCTTCTGCATTTTTGTTTTGCTTTTCCCTCCATTGTACCGAAATCGTACCGAACCGTGACGTCTGAACCGAGGTACGAACCGAACCGTGACTCATGCGTACCGTTCCACCCCTACCTTAGTGTCACCAGCAAATTCTGGGAGCTTTTATTTGAATTACAAGAGGACATTCTCTATTGTTCTCTTAACGCTGGCGGATGCTGAATACCGATTCACTGGTGGGTGACTTTGGTAGAACAAGTGATGGAGGAGTATATAGTGGTTCAGCACATGGAAGAGCAATGGAGGCCAAAAAGTTGTCTCTGCCTGCAGAATACCCTTTGCCAGGGTCTGGATGTGTGAAGCCGTCAAATGCTGATTCTGTGGTCACTGCAGCCTGCATCCTACACGACTACCTCCTGAATCCTTCAGAGAACCAAAGGTGGCTTTATTAACCTTTTCCAAGGACCTGAAAACACAACTGTTTTTAATTGTACAGAACTTTTTGAATTGTAAATATTTTTTCTTTGTTGAGAAAAAAAAACCCTGTCTAAATTTGATAGAGTAAAAAAGCTAATAAATAGAATTTAACCACTTCTTGTCTCAGTTTTTTGCAATTGCCACTGCATCTTCAGTGGTTCGGATTTAGGAACATCAAAATGACTGTTATTACACCCAAGAACAGAACACCACAATCGCTTAGACGCCATTCTGCTCCAGCGTATCAACAAAAGCGGACTATGATGACAGCTCGCTCAGGGCGGGTCTGTTGAAACGCTGCTGTCAATCAACAATCGTGGGTCGAACGGCTCAATTTGAGGCAGGGGAAAACATTTAAGGAGATAAAAAAAAACACTGGATGGATTTTTATCATTATATGATGTTTGGGTACAGGCACTGCCAACACACATTTCAGTACAATCAACTTGAAAAAGTGCATATACCATTATATGATCCCTTTACAATGAATCATTTGATTCACAAACTGATCATCTGAGTCGTTTGATTCATAAACTTTGTTCAACTGAATCCATTCATCTTTCCAGCATTTCCAATTCATATTTTTTAACGTACTGTTTACTATTGAAAGAGAAGTTGGTTTATAGAGCTTGGCAACGTGACGTCAGCCACGGAGCGCCGCGGTGGCTGATGGGTAGGGCCGCCATATTGTGATGCCATCGCCGTTCCGCTCTTAATCTGTCAATCTGGTAAGCGCAAATCCATACCGCTAATATATAAAGTAAACATTGATATTTCGGTTAATTTTAAAGTTATGGGAAGAACTTGTTATGTTGTCGGTTGTAATGTCCGTTCACACAACCGACAAGGTAAGAAGTTAGACAGCGTATTGTCTTTCTTTCCCGCCTGGAGGCAGAATCAAGGAAGCTAGCCTATGTGTCTGATGTGACAAAAAGACGCCGGCTGTCTTGGATATCAGCCATAAGACGTACAGACAAACAAGTTTTCCCAAGATCGCTAAAAGTGTGTTCCAGACATTTTAATTCAGGTGAGTGGCAAAGTATTAGTATTAAAGTATTCATTTTTTGAATAAAATACATTTTTAAAAGCGTTTTACATTGCCAGGCCCTGTCAAATAGTATTTTCTTTTTGATTACATCCCCGGGCGGCAGTGGCTCAGTGGTTCTTTCATGTAGGTTGTCTACAAACCGGAAGGTTGGTGGTTCAATCCCCGGTTCCACCTGACCAAGTGTTGAGGTGTCCATGAGCAAGACACCTAACCCCAGCTGTTTGTGTGTGTGTGAATGAGACACCTAACCTCCGCTGCTCCCGACGAGCTGGATGGCGCCTTGCATGGCTGACACTACCGTCGGTGTATGAATGAGTGAGTGAATGGGTGAATGTGAGGCAAATTGTAAAGCACTTTGGTGGCCATTGGGTTTGTGAAAGTGCTATATAAATGCAGTCCATTTACCATACCCGATTGGATCTAAAATGGTATTGTAATTTCTATAAGAAATATAAGCAATGTTTAGGTCAAATGTAGTGAATGGAAAGTCCAGAATAACTGCCAGGCCCTTATATAATTGTAAAAAAAAACTACTTTAACATAGCAGATTTTACAAACACATAATGGTGGGTATATACCACCACAGTTACACAGTTAAAAATGAATTAATCAATATTATCTCAAATATGACATTTTTATAGCATAATATTTAATGTGATAGGACTGACTGTGGTGGCATGAAAGGGCTGACGTGTTGGGTACTGACATTTAGGACAAGATTTGTTTGTGTTCTTTAGTTAAGTATTGGTAAACATTCCTATTTTAGATTTCTTATTATGATTTTAATGTTAAATAATGTGTGATTTCTTTAATATGTATCTCATAATGTATTTTCTATGTTGTTTAAAAATAAGTTGTTACACTGTAGTAGTTTTTTTTTGTTTGTTCTGTATTTATTTATTGATGTCTTAAAGGTAAACCAGCTTATGAAATGGATGAGTCCAATCCTGACTGAGCTCCAACACTGCACCTGGGACACTCTGAAGTGCGTGCTATCGAGTCAGACCGGTATTCTCGTCGATTACAACGACAACAAATTACCATGCCAGTAGCAGGAGACGACGGCGAAAAGGAAGGTGATGACCAGGCAGAGGCAGAAGTGGCAGCAGATGCGGGAGGTGGTGACCAGGCAGAGGTGGGAGCTGTAGAAGATGGATGTGGAGAATGGGCTGATGTGGAAGCCGCAGAGGCTGAGGAAGGTGGAAACCAGGCAGAAGATGAACAAACAGTTAAGAGACAAAGAACAGAATGTCAACTTTAGCATGGGTGTGTTCACTTATTCTAAGCACTGTGTGTGTGTGTGTGTGTGTGTATATATATATATATATATAATTAAATCGCATTTTTTTCTACAATGCATGCCCAAAGTCGTGCAGCCATATAGTTTCTCTTGATATCAGCATGTTCAAAGGTGTTTAATTTTTTTTATTTCATTTTTTACAGGGAGAGATGCCACTTGTCACGAAACTGCTCCGAGACACGAAGGTGGAAAATCCAAATGCAGTTTTATTAAGGGGTAATCCAAAACAGGCAAGGTCAAACACAGGCAGGCAGTCCGTACAAACAAACACACAAAGCAGGCAGGGGTCAGAGGCAAAAGAGTAATCCAAAACAGGCAAGAAATCCAAAAAGACCAAGAGACAAGAAAACGGGGAGAATGCTCAGAATTGCAGTGTGACACTAAAACAAGACTTCGCAGTGAGTGAATGAATGAACATGGTATAAATAGACAGACTAACAGGATGATGAGACCGGTGAATGCAATCAGTGAATGAGGTACAGGTGAATGTGATCAGTGATGGTGAGTCCGGGCAGTGAGTTATGGGAAATGTAGTTTGTGAGTGATAATAGCCTTATCTGGAGTCCCCTCTGGTGGCTCTCAAGGGCACTCCAGCTGGTGACCGTTACATAGCCCCCCCCTTTAAGGAGCGGATTCCAGACGCTCCTCAAATTGTCCAGGAGGGAGGTGGAGCGGAGGTGGACCTGGGGGCGGGATGGAGGGCCAGGCCCGTGGAGCGGAAGAGGACCTGGAGACTGCGGTGGAGCAGGCTGTGGAGGCGACCAGGGCGGAGCAGGCTGTGCAGGCGACCAGGGCGGAGCAGGCTGTGCAGGCGACCAGGGCGGAGCAGGCTGTGCAGGCGACCAGGGCGGAGCAGGCTCTGCAGGCGACCAGGGCGGTGAAGAACCCTCGGGCGGCCACGGCGGTGAAGAACCCTCGGGCGGCCACGACGGAGACAATCCTTCAGGTGGCCAGGGCGGAAACATCCCTTCGGGTGACCATGGCGGAGACCTCCCTTCGGGCGGCCACGGAACAGGAGCAGGCATCCCCCCAGGAACAGTCATCAGTTGCTCTGGAACAGACCCTGGCTCAGGACTAGGAACTGATACCTGCTCAGAAACAGACACAGACACAGACGCAGGAACAGACACTGACTCCGGTACAAGAACAGACACCGGCTCAGGAACAGGAACAGACTCTGGCTCAGGAACAGGAACAGACTCTGTGACGACGGCCATCTTGTCCGTAGACACAGGCTCAGAGGCGGCCATCTTGTCCATAGACACAGGCTCGGAGGCGGCCATCTTGTCCATAGACACAGGCTCAGGAACAGGAACAGCAGACACTGGCTCAAGTGTGTGCGCAGCCCACACACACCACATGGCTGTGGCCATAATGGCCAGTGTTGCGGTCACTGAGGGCTCAGGCGGCGCACACGTGGCGTGAACGGTCTCTGGCTGGGCAGACGTGACGTGAACGGTCTCTGGCTGGGCAGACGTGACGTGAACGGTCTCTGGCTGGGCAGACGTGACGTGAACGGTCTCTGGCTGGGCAGACGTGACGTGAACGGTCTCTGGCTGGGCAGACGTGACGTGAACGGTCTCTGGCTGGGCAGACGTGACGTGAAGCTCTGGCTCGGCAGGACTGACGTGAAGCTCTGGCTCGGCAGGACTGACGTGAAGCTCTGGCTCGGCAGGACTGACGTGAAGCTCTGGCTCGGCAGGACTGACGTGAAGCTCTGGCTCGGCAGGACTGACGTGAAGCTCTGGCTCGGCAGGACTGACGTGAAGCTCTGGCTCGGCAGGACTGACGTGAAGCTCTCGCTCGGCAGGACTGACGTGAAGCTCTCGCTCGGCAGGACTGACGTGAAGCTCTCGCTCGGCAGGACTGACGTGAAGCTCTCGCTCGGCAGGACTGACGTGAAGCTCTCGCTCGGCAGGACTGACGTGAAGCTCTCGCTCTGGCTCGGCAGGACTGACGTGAAGCTCTGGCTCTGGCTCGGCAGGACTGACGTGAAGCTCTGGCTCTGGCTCGGCAGGACTGAACCCTTGAACGATGGCCCTCTTGGCAGCGCGTGCAGACATAAGCGGGGGATCGGCCACGCTGGAAACTGGTCCTGTACGTCCATAGACCGATCCAGTGGCTGGCTTGATGGTTAGCAAGACGTGATGATTCCCAGGCCAGGCAGGTGAGACGTGAACTGACTCTGGCTGGGCAGACTGGACGTGGAGCTGTGAAGACCCTGAACTGTACGCGGCCAGCGGTGAGGGCTCTGGGGGTACTGTGAGCTTGCAGAGTGTTTCATTAGCAAAGCCCACAGTAAATGCCGTACCGCTCAAGGAGAGGGCTAGGTCGACATACCCTTCTAGGGTCCAGCCGGTATAGTCCTCCGGCATTAATTGAGCAACGTCATCATCCAGCCCACTCAAAAACAGGTCCATGAGCTGGGTGTCATTTAACGTTCCCAGATGACAGCAAGACAAAAAGTCCCTTGAATACCTCTCAATAGGCTGGCCATCTTGTAACACCGAAGAAAGGAACTTCCTCAGGGCCTGGTTGCTGACAACTGCTGGATCCATATGTGGCGAAGTCTTCTGTCACGAAACTGCTCCGAGACACGAAGGTGGAGAATCCAAATGCAGTTTTATTAAGGGGTAATCCAAAACAGGCAAGGTCAAACACAGGTAGGCAGTCCGTACAAACAAACACACAAAGCAGGCAGGGGTCAGAGGCAAAAGAGTAATCCAAAACAGGCAAGAAATCCAAAAAGACCAAGAGACAAGAAAACGGGGAGAATGCTCAGAATTGCAGTGTGACACTAAAACAAGACTTCGCGGTGAGTGAATGAATGAACATGGTATAAATAGACAGACTAACAGGATGATGAGACAGGTGAATGCAATCAGTGAATGAGGTACAGGTGAATGTGATCAGTGATGGTGAGTCCGGGCAGCAGGGTATCTGCACACTTTTTAAAGTCAAATTTAAGGCTTTTTAAGACCTTTTTAAGACCTGAAGAATTCAAAATTAATACCTTACATTAGGGGTGCACAATATTGACAAAAATATGTCTCAATATTTTCAAAGTTTTGTTGATGATAATTAGATGATATTTTACTGATTGTGTTTGTGTACTGGTACCATGGCTGGTTTAGGCCTGTTGTTGACAGCTGACTCACGAAGATATTCATATTTTTCATATTCTATGCAGTGGTCAGTTCACAGCAGTGAAAGAAATTAACAGTTTTTATTAAAGGGCAATATTTGCATTGCAACCTTAAATTGAGTTCCAGGGGCATTTTCACCCATATATGGACTCTTTTTTTTTACTTAGAGGTATGCATCACCTTTTATGTCAAATTCTAACATTCAAATTAAATTATATTAGAATAATAACACAATACCACTGTTACCAGTTAAATTAAATCATTAAATCAAAATCCATCTTTGCAGTGCAGAGGAGACACAGAAACAGCATCAGAACTGGCATTAATATATTTATACTCCATTTACAATTGCATAAATAAAGCTATGATATATTCAATTCTTTCAATTCTTAATTCAATATTTAAATATGAACTGATTTCTAATTGTAACATTTTAATTACAGGGTACTTTAAATGTGAAAATAAAACTGCCAGTAGGTGGCGGCAAGTCACTGTTTTAGGGAGTCATTCATTCAACCGATTTGTTCAAACGGCTGATTCATTCAGGAACTGCAAGTGGTTGTTCATTGAATCGTTAAAATGATTCGTTCAAAACGCGGATTTCAGTCAAGAAATCATCGCTGTCTTTTGCATTGAGACTCTGCTATTTTGAAATTCTCGTTAGCGAAATAAAGGGAAAACAAACAATGTTGACAATATTGTTTATAAAATGTAACAAGGTTAATTTAACTGTTATATAAAATAAATATCATATTTGCTATTGTGCACGGGAAAACAGCCCTCTTGCTGATGTAATATTGTATGACAACAACATATGATATATAAAATACAAAAACTGTATACGTCTATTAGGGAAAATACCTATAACTGCACTGACACATCACGCAGTGAAAGCAAGCATGAGAGACAAATGCAATGTCAGCTCGCAGTGCGCCCTCGTACATAGTTAACGTTAAAGTAAAACAATGATTACAATATCATAATAGACAATACACATCGCACACCACTACGCACATAAAGAATGAACTTACAATTGAACTGAAATTAACCAGCTTTCTTCTCCTCTCCTGCTGTTTCGCGTGCAGGAGACAGACGTAATGCTGGCGCGAATGTGACGCGAAATGTCACGTGAACGAGCAAATCCACAAAGAACGAATAATAAATAAAAAAGTACGCTAATTAGATCGTTTTAATTTGAAAAACATTTAGATATGTCTAACTCAAATTGCCATCGAAAATTTAAGACCTTTCATAAGTAAAAATAAGACTAAGACTTTTTAAGGCCATAAATTTTTCAAATCTAATTTAAGACTTTTTAAGACTTTTTAAGGACCCGTGGACACCCTGGGGCAGTGAGTTATGGGAAATGTAGTTTGTGAGTGATAATAGTCTTATCTGGAGTGCCCTCTGGTGGCTCTCAAGGGCACTCCAGCTGGTGACCGTTACACCACTTATGAGTCCTGCTGACTTCAACATCTGATAGCACCTAATAGGGCCATTATGGGAGGGTCTTTGTCTTTCTCAGGTGTGAAAGGCATACATATTAATGAGAGATCATGCCTCCTCGCATAAAGCTTTCTGACACAAAACACGTCATTAAAAATGTAAAAATACTTTATTGTCTTATCTGAATTAGTCAGGATGATTCTCACATAGTTTTGGAGCAAATATTCTAGGCTATGTGATACAATTTTCAAAAGTCTTGTGAAGAAATAATCAATATGTGTTTTGTGGCCTTATTTCAACAACTTTCATTTTTGTTTTTTTCAATAACCACGCATAAACATTATTCTCTTAAAAATACAAACATGTACATACATGTTGCTTAGATATTATGGTAGCCCAGTTTGTGCTATATAGAGTGAATGTACACCTTTGCCATTAACATGTTTATAAATAACCGAAAAATGCACAAATGTAAGGGCATATCAGAACATCCCAATGGCCCCAAAAACACCTTAGACCCCAGAGGGTTAAGCTTAAGGTCTATATTGCTGTACCTAGGTTACTTAGGCCTAGTGATAGTTTTGGTTTTATCCTATAGTTTAGTTAACCATCTGGGGACCAAAGGTGTTTTTGGGGTCCTTGAGATGTTTTGACATGCCCTGACATTTGTGCTTTTTTCAGTTGCTTAGAAACATATTAATGGCACTGGTGTAATTACACTCTATTTAGCACAAACAGGGCTACCATAATGTGTTAGCAACATGTATGTACATGTTTGTATTTTTGAGAGAATATAGTTTATGCGTGGTTATTGAAAAAACTAAAAAATAAAGTTTTTGAAATAAGGACACAAAAAACATACTAAATATGTGTCCACAAGACTTTTGACTAATGGAAGTTGTCGCCTAGAGTTTTTGCTTCAAAATGATCTGAAAAGCATCCTTCCTAATCATTCACATAAAACAATAGATTGTGTAAATTGTGAAAAACATTTTTTTGTTTGCCAAGGCAATATGCGGATGGGCGGAACGGCCCAACCCCTATCGTGAATAATTAACCCTCTGAGGTCGGCTATCGCGCCGGCGCGATTGTCTCGCTTTTTTTCTTATCAGTGCAAAAGAGACTCAAAATACTCTGTTGATTTTGATCTTAAATATAAGTGTTATACATCAATCGATCATGTTAAGTGTCTATTATTTTTCTGTATACTCACAATAAAAACAAAGTGTTGTGCTTTTCGACAAATAAAGAAAAATAAACATGATGCAAGTTTTGCCTTCTCTCTGTCGGTGAAGTCCATTCTGAAACGCGTCCTAAGATTAACTATAACTCCGCAAATACTTGTCATACAGGCACGAGAGATTTTTCTTTATGAAGCTTGAATTCTCTTCTTTTCAATGAAGTAATTTATATAAAAAACAAATATTCTCTGTTTATGTAATCTGTATGAAAAGAGAGTGATTTCAGTATTTTTTTCCCCAGCTCATTACACTTCATTACGCGTTAATCTGACACGCCCACGGAGGACGCGCGCTATTCAAACGCAAATGTTGAGGCAAGCCATGACAACGCCCACATCAGCCGTTCCACCGCGGCGGTAAAATGTGTGGTGTATTTGCTGCCTTTTACCGCTAAGAGGCGCTACAATCATAGACTCTGAAAAGTGTTCGTTTATTCTCTCTATTGCGTAATCTGCTGCCGCGCATTCAGAGCGATTGAAAGCTGGTAGCATATGAATTCAAGTGAAACGTAGTTAAAATAATTAATAATCACAATGCTGAAATTAGGCTACTAAAATTAAATTGAATAAATAATGAAAACAATTCAACATAAAACATTGCAATAAAAAAGATTTAGGCTACATCAATGAGACTTTCGAACAGCATACAGACGGTAGCTCAGTGGTTAACGCAACAACTCGAGATTCAAGGAGCTTCAATCGACCCGAGATCGAATCTCAGTGTAGCATACATGTTTTTAACCGATGTTGGCCGACAGCGTTTATATTTTACCACCTTGATGCTTAAATAGGTAACTGTTTACTTATTTAAAGTCAAGAGTTTTGTTTAATTATCATTACAACATACATTTGCTACATTCCCGTAGAACCGCAGCCGCTGCACAAAGGACACAAACTGATGAAGGAAGATTGTCAGCCGATTGCATCAGAAAATGAAACTGAAGAAGCTCGTCTTTAGTCTGCTAAATTATTGTGTAATGTAAAAGAACACTTAAATTACTTAAGTTTGAAACCAAGTTCGAACATTTCAAGGTTTAAATAAAGTGTCGGGACAGTTTTTATTATTTTTTTTTTAAACAGGATTGCATCGAGTTTAGAGTTTATTTCTTTTGCGATGCAAAATAAGAAATACTAGGCTAATCTTATTCTTGCGACATTTTAAATTTGTATTGCCAAAGAAATTACAGCTAAATTAAACAATTAAAACAGTACAAAACGAAAATTGTCCAAAGCAACATAGCCTAATTAAATTAAAAACATGCGTTTTTCTTTGCCTCTCTCGCGCTGGATCTCTTTTTAGCAAGTTTATTTAGTCTCCCTCGCTGCGCCCGCCGGGTCTCTCTCGAAATTAAACATTTAAAAACATGTAAAAACACATCATACAGCTGATAATACTGTATATGTCGCTGCGTGTCAGCCATACAAATCACGAAAAAATTGCTTCAAAGACACAGCATGCCTTGTTGAATTCACCTTACAATAACTTCAATTTTGTGTGAAAAAAAAACTTTAAATAGGCTACAATAAATAAACTACAATATTTATAATTTAATAAGATATGGGGCCTACATTTGGACACAGATTTATCCTTACAATAATTTTGCCTGCTCATCAGGCTGGCTATCCGACACTCTCCATATGAAAGAGGAACATTAACACCTTTGTCCAGCAACTGTCCCTCCAACCCCCCACAGGCTATCGGAGTCTGAGGCTGACTTAACACAAAGAGAAGTCGCAATTCACACTTAAATCGCTATTCTAGACAGTGTTGATAATGAAGGAATTAAATGATTTAAGTTACATGTAGACTAGTGATATTTCTGTCATAAAAGTTTATTACTAAATATTTCATTATTTCAATAATTGATGAAATAAAACTGGTTTGGGCCTGCCTTTTCCAAGCAAAACTAAATATAATCTGAAAAAACGCATGTTAATGTGTTGTCATGAACAAAAAACTCAATATTATTCTACAGGGATCTTTGGATCCTTAACCAGGCATGCAATTAATTAAGTTTTTTTTTTTTTTTAGCTATTATTCAAATAAATATCGAACCACGGTGCTTCGTGGTAATGCTGCTAAATTAAATAACATTTATAGAATAATTATGAACTTAAATGAAACAGTATCGCAACATTTCGACAAATAAATTATTTGATCTGTTTTTACATTTTAATTCAGGGCGATTTAGCCTACAAAATGGAGCGAGATTTTCACCCTTGTCTTGTCATTTTCTCATTGGGAAGCGCTTACATTGAGTATAGATCCTCTGTACCTCTCGTTTTCATATGGATTACATAATCAGATAACATTTATTAGCCTAAATATTTAGACATTTAAAGACTTTAGACATAGCCGATTTCTTATCGTGACTGAGCTGAATCGGCTTTTGGTTCATTTTTGTGACGCGCAGTTCCCGGAGACAGAGACGACAGATATAAACTGTTGTCGTTAGCCTAATAATATGAATACAAGTTTACAGTTTTGAACGATGTAAGCTACTCTACTCTTATCTGTATGACCAAAAAATTACGGAGTCGCCTATTAAGTTATTTTAGCTGTAATGAGAAAAATAAATTGCCAGAATAAAACCCGACTTTAGAAAAATGCATAGGGCCACTCGGCGTGGTGTGCCAAAACACTTATAAACTTCAATATTTCATTCAAAATAATCTCAAAACGCTTTGTGAAATTTGAACAACCGTGCATGCATTAGGCCACTGGAACTAATGAACAACTGAAACGCTGGTTTTGATTTTATTGTTTGTCGTTTAAACGTGCCTGTTGCATATCTCTATTTTATATATTTAATATGGTCTATTGGTGAAGTAGCCTAGCATTGATTACTGTGGAGGGAGGGGTGTGGGGATTAAAATAATTCAGCAGAAGCAGGGATGTTTAGACCAGAAGGAAATCCCCGTCCCCCCTGGCAAATCACACTTTACTTAAAACCATTTTTTTTTAAACTCTAGGTTGTAGGGAATAAAAAAAAAAAAAAAAAAAAAAAAAAATATATATATATATATATAGGCCTATATATATATATATATATATATATATAGCCTATATATAAAATTATTTTTTTTAACAGAACTGCTTTTGAAATTACGATTGGTAGCCTATTATTATACAGACGCAAAGTCGTTCTGTTGGATTTGTTCCTTAGTGTAAAATGGAAATGCATGGTAATTTTATTTGATAAATATAAGCAAAAAACTGTATGGTGTAACAGAGTTTTAGAGCTAGACAAATCTCTCTGCATTAATGAATATAAAATTTACAGTAGACCATGTTTGATCTGGATTCGAACCCGTGTCATCTTGATGGCCGAACCGTAAGTTCTACCGCTCGGCTATGAATTTACTCACTGAGAATTTCCCAAACTTTCTCACATGAGCGAGAAAACGTTTTGTCGTTAGCCTGTGAGTGTAGGCCTATAGCCTACTGCATGAATAAAAGTAGACCTTTTACAGTTTTAAAAGATGATATCTTATCTGTATGACCAACAATTACGGAGTAGGCTTTAGCCTATTAAGTTCGTAGCTGTTATGAGAAAAATAAATTCAAATGAACGCGCCGCCGCGTTTGTCAAACTCTAATTCAACATGCCAGAATAAAACCAGATTTTAGAATAATGCATAGCGCCACTCCGTGATGTGCCAAAATATCCTAATTATAAACTTCAATATTTCATTCAAAACCATCTCAAAACGCTTTGTGACATTTTAAAAAGCCGTGAATGTATTAAGGCCACTGGAACCAGGATTGTAACTGAAACGCGCTGCATGTCTCAATACAGGAGCAGAAGCGCTGGTTCAGATTGTATTGTTTGTTGTTTAAACGTGCATGTTGCATATTTAAAAATATTTGTTAAAAATAAATGTTTGTTGTAGGCTTATTTGGAAATGACCATAACTTGTAGTATTTCATCCTTACTGTTAATTGCCCCACTTACGTTTTGCTAAATGTCCCTTTGCGCCACCTGGCGGTCATTTCGCGAACGACTTTGAAATGCGACTGGTTTATTTTTACGGCGGTGGATTTGCCGCGGCGGTAATAGGCATTCTGGTTGACTACCTACTGTACTTTAGTAAACGTTATTTTTACATGTACACATACAAACTATATTGCTATAGCCCACTGAGATTTCTTCTAATCGCGATATACTAGTGTCTGTAATGACAACATTTCGTTGACTAATTTTGGATAGACTATAAAGTTTTTACTATAAAATAGACATCAAATAAGCTTTAATTAGACAGTTTCTGCTCATATGTAAAATATATAGGATGTTTTGTCACAAATAAACTAATCAACTGTTATAGTGTTTGTTCCAATGCAAGCTATATCAAAATAATGAATCCTTAACTTTGAAATATGTATGATAAAATCTATTGCCTACTTTAAAAAATAATACTTTATAAGACATTTATGGAAAAAGACAATTTTATTTTCAAGATGTTTCCAACTCAAACTTTGAACCAATTCTGCAGAATTGCCCATACAACCTTGTCCAGGATTTGTTTCCAGGTATGACTAAAAATGTGCTTTTGGCTTTCATTTATATTTTGATTGTTTGTATATATATATATATATATATATATATATATATATATATATGTATGTATGTATGTATGTATGTATGTATATATATATATATTTATTTATTTATTTATTTATTTATTTATTTATTTATTTATTTATTTATTGTCCTTGCATTCTTTCTTGTGTGACACCCCTGAATGAAAGGCTCATTATTATGCAGGGTCATTGTCTGCTCAGGTGAGAACCACTTAATTATTCATGATAGGGGTTGGGCCGTTCACGCCCATCCGCATATTGCCTTTGCAAACAAAAAAATATTTTTCACAATTTAAAACAATCTATTGTTCCCTTTCGTAGTCACTCCGAGTTACGTCGGATGACGGAGAATGGGGGTTTCGCCAGAAAGCCAATCCTCTTCGAGTATTAAAAAACGAGCCTATGGCAATGAAATGCCATGGGTCTGCGGAATTTGCATAATGTATCTCCGCCTCACTGCGTGAGTATTTAAGGAGAGACACCTGCAACAGCAGATCATGTTTTCGCTTCGGAGCCAAGAGAATCTCTTCACTCCACAAGCCAAATCCTGAGTATTCTCAGTGACTACATCTCTTCGAGACGAGCGAACTCTCTGATGTTGGTGTGACGGCGGTATCCAGCGAGTTTCATATTGCCTGCGATCTGAGCAGTGGTCTGCCGGTCTGTGTGTCTCTCCCTGGTCGCTTCAGCATCCGCAGAGTTTTTTTCCTCTCACTAAAAGAGCGTGCACGCGGCACGTCTTTTTAAAGACGCGTCTTTCTAAAGACGATCTGCCCGTGTATTTCTGAGTGCGGTATTCTGATAGATTCAGCTGTTGGGCGCGAGCGCTGTTTGGCGTGTTTGGGCTTTGATCACGCTCGGACAGCGCTCGTGGGTGTGTCACGTTCTCTCAGTGGGAACGTGACCATCGCAATGTATACGGTCGAGACTCTGTGAGCTCATTTGAGTGAGAGTCCCCTCATCCATCACCCGATCTATTTTTCTCCACGTGAGATAATACTTCGGCTGGTGGCCAGGGTGACTAAGACGTCAGGTCTGGAACTAACCGACGAAAATTCCTCGGTCCACACCCCGTCTTTCACGTTGCAACCCACGTGGTTCCGACTGGGTTCGCCGGCCCGCCCGCGGGCCCGCGTTCTCATTCGGTCCACCAGCTGATGAAATCATGTTTATCGCCGCATCACAAGGTGAGCTGGAGTCCTCTGGAGATGGCTCGTCTGTGCTGCTGTCCTCGGATGTGCTAGCATAGCGAGCTTGATTCAGAATTCACAGCTATGCTTTCCCGGGCTGCCACGAGTATCGGGTTTGTGTGGAAAATTCTGCCATATCCCGAGCACTTGAGGCTGATGATTGGTTTTTGGGGGTGGCGAACCCAAATCCTTTCTACCCGGATGTGCATGAAGAGGCCATGAGATCGTGGAAGTCTCCTTTGACTTTTCGCGACTGCTCTGCGGCCTCTTCCGCCTTCCCTGCCCTCGTAGAGGCCGCAGTCTACGGTACACTGGGGTTCCCCCCTGTGGAGTGTTCTGTGGCAACACTTAGGTGTCCCCACAGCGCCTCCACCTGGCGTGGCAACCCTAAGCACCCCCCCAATGCCTGTAGGTTCTTGTCTACTCCGGTGGCGGGGACCTATAGAGCTGCGGGGCAGGCTGCCACCTCACTGTGTGTTATTGCCATCCTTCTGGGTGTTCAGTGACATGCACGAGGGTAGGGCTGATTCAGGGCTCATCCTTGAGCTGCCTGCCGTCACCGACCTTGCTCTACGAGCGACGAAGGTGACCGCACGCTCCCTGAGTCAGGTGATGTCCACATGTGTGGTCAGACATTTCTGGCTTAACCTGGTTGATGTGCGCGAGGCTGAGTGAACCAGTTTCCTCAACTTCCCCATATCCCAGGCTGGCCTCTTCGGCGGCGCGGTCGAGAACTCTGCCCAACAGTTCTCGGCCGCCCAGAAGTGGACTGTGGCTTTTTTCTGACCCTGCGGCTTCTGCTGCCAATCAGCCGGCGGCTCAGACGCTTCAGTCCGCTTGCCGTCGAATGCGCCCTCCTGCGACTTCCGCCCCCTCCCGCCCGGCCCCAGCAGCACCGGGCCGGGCCGTGGAGGTGGTCGCAGGGAGGTGCCCCTGCCCGTACCAGCCCCGCAGCCCCGCTGTACGCCAGGCTATGCGGCGCTCCCGTTACGGGCAGCTCAGTTATGGCTTGCAGTTCTCATGGAGTGGTTGCAGGCCCACTCCTTCCCCCGGTGGAGGGCTGGGGGAGAATCTTTTAAAAAAGAGCTGCATCCCATCTCTGAGCACGCAGAGCTGGACGGTAGTGCGCGACGCCCCCGAGCCTCGCCACTCTCGTTCCCCTCTGTCTCTGAGGGTGCGGATGACAGTGCGTGCCGTCTCCAGACCACACCACTCTCGTCCCCCTCTATCGCCAGACCCCTGGCAGAGCAGACCCCCGCGGAACGCTGGTCCTTCCCTGGTCTCCTCTGTCAGGACGCGGAGCATGACTGTGCACGCGTGCTGGGCCGCTATGCCACCCTCACCTGTGCCGGTCACTCCGCTCCGCTGCCCCTCCGGGGGGACGCCTGTGGCTCGGATGATTCCACTGGATCAGTGTTTGGTGGCTTGGTTAGAGCTCCCCAATCTGTCCTGTTGGGTCGCCCGAATGATCAGGCTCGGCTATGCGATTCAGTTCGCACGGTCTCCTCCCCGCTTCAGGGGAGTCCGCTTACTGTGGTCGGTGGCTATGCCCCGATCATGAGAGCGGAGGTTGCCACCCTGCTGGCGAAGGGTGCAATCGAGGCTGTCCCTCCAGCCGAGGTGGAGTTACGGGTTTACACCCCGTACTTCATTGTCCCCAAGAAAACCGGTGGGTTACGGCCAATCCTGGACTTGCGCGTCTTGAACCGCTCCCTTCACAGGCTGCCGTTCAAGATGCTCACGGCCAAACGCATTTTCGAATGCGTGCGGCCACAGGATTGGTTTGCAGCGATAGACCTGAAGGACGCCTACTTTCATGTCTCCATTTTACCTCGACACAGACCGTTTCTTCGGTTTGCTTTCGAGGGGCAGGCATACCAGTACGCGGTTCTCCCATTCGGGTTGGCTCTGTCTCCTCGCGTCTTTACGAAGGTCGTCGAGGCAGCCCTTGTTCCCCTACGCGAACACGGGGTTCGCATCCTGAATTATCTCGACGACTGGCTAATATTAGCTCACTCTCGAGATCAGGTTTGCGAACACAGAGATCTAGTGCTCCGGCACCTAGCCCGTCTGGGCCTTCGGGTCAACTGGGAGAAGAGCAAACTTTGCCCCGTGCAGAGGATCTCTTTTCTCGGTATGGAGATAGACTCGGTCGCCATGTCCGCGCAGCTTACGAGCGAGCGCGCACACTCACTGCTGACTTGTCTTCGACAGTTCGAGGGCAAGAGTGCGGTCCCACTGAAACTTTTTCAGAGGCTCCTGGGGCATATGGCATCCGCAGCCGCAGCAACGCCACTCGGATTGCTTCATATGAGACCGCTTCAGCTGTGGCTTCGTGATCGGGTCCCGAGGTGGGCATGGCATCGCGGTACGCTCAGAGTTCTAATAACTTCGACCTGCCGTCAGACCTTCACCCCGTGGCGGAACCTCAGCTTTCTACGGGCCGGAGTTCCCCTAGAACGAGTTTCCAGGCATGTTGTCGTCTCCACAGATGCCTCTGCCACGGGCTGGGGCGCCATGTGCAATGGACATGCAGCCGCGGGCTCCTGGACAGGACCCCAGCGCCTCATGCATGTCAATTGCCTCGAGTTGCTGGCAGTACGCCTTGCCCTGCACCGCTTCCGTGCGTTGCTCCTGGGTCAACACGTACTTGTCCGCTCGGACAATACCGCGACTGTAGCGTACATCAACCGTCAGGGTGGTCTACGCTCTCGCTGTATGTCGCAACTCGCACGCCACCTCTTCTTATGGAGTCAGAAGCACCTGAGGTCCCTTCGTGCTATTTACATTCCTGGAGTGCGGAACCGTGCAGCCGACGAGCTGTCTCGGCTCCGGCCAACCTCTGGCGAATGGAGACTCCATCCCCAGTCGGTCCAGCTGATATGGGACCAGTTCGGGGACGCACAGATAGATCTGTTTGCCTCCCACGACTCATCCCATTGCGCCCTGTATTACTCCCTGACCGAGGGCACGCTCGGCACGGATGCACTGGCGCACAGCTGGCCGCAGGGCCTACGCAAGTATGCGTTTCCCCCAGTGAGCCTTCTCGCACGGACTCTGTGCAAGATCAAGGAGGACGAGGAGCAGGTCTTATTGGTCGCCCCATACTGGCCCACCAAGACCTGGTTCTCCGAACTGATACTCCTCGCGACAGCACCTCCTTGGCCAATTCCTCTGAGGAAGGACTTCCTTTCTCAGAGACGGGGCACCCTTTGGCACCCTCGTCCCGATCTTTGGAGACTCCAATTGAGTACCCTGCCACCAGCGGTGGCGGCTACCATCACTTCCGCTAGAGCATCGTCCACGAGACATGTCTATGCGTTGAAGTGGAACCTCTTCGTTAACTGGTGCTCTTCTCGCCGAGAAGACCCCAGGAGATGCTCGATCAGCGTTGTGCTTTCCTTCCTGCAAGACGGGTTGGAGCGAAGGCTGTCTCCCTCCACCCTGAAGGTGAATGTGGCCGCTATCGCCGCATATCACGAAGCAGTTGAAGGTAAGTCTCTTGGAAAACACGACCTGATCCTCAGGTTCCTGAGAGGAGCGAGGAGACTGAATCCTCCTCGCCCTCCTCTCGTTCCCTCTTGGGACCTCTCAGTGGTCTTAAGTGCCCTGCAGAGGGCTCCCTTTGAGCCTCTGCAATCAGCTGAGCTTAAGATCCTGTCAATGAAGACAGCGCTCCTGGTTGCGTTGGCCTCCATCAAGAGGGTAGGGGACCTGCACGCATTCTCCGTTGACGAAGCGTGCCTGGAGTTCGGGCCCGGTCACTCTCACGTGATCCTGAGACCCCGGCCTGGATATGTGCCCAAGGTTCCCACCACTCCCTTCCGGGACCAGGTGGTGAACCTGCAAGCGCTGCCCCGGGAGGAGGCAGACCCAGCCTTGGCACTGCTCTGTCCAGTACGCGCCCTCCGTGCTTACGTAGACAGGACGCAGTGTTTCAGGACCTCAGACCAGCTCTTTGTCTGTTATGGTGGGAAGCTGAAGGGAAAGGCACTCTCCAAACAAAGGTTGTCTCACTGGATAGTGGACGCCATTGCTTTGGCATACCAGCAGCAAGGTCGACCATGCCCCCTTGGTGTGACCGCCCACTCCACCCGGAGTGTGGCGTCCTCTTGGGCTTTAGCGCGTGGCGCCTCGCTAACAGACGTCTACAGAGCTGCAGGCTGGGCGACACCTAACACATTCGCCAGATTTTACAATCTCCGAGTGGAGCCAGTCTCCGCCCATGTACTGTCTTTTTCAAGCTAACATGGGAGCTGTTAAGTGTCTCGCTTGCTCGCCATTCCACTCCACGGACTGGATACGTGCGATATTTCCTCAGGTGAGCCTTCCTCTCTGAAGCCCTGAGTTCCTCCAGCACTGTTGACGCTGGCGCCAGTGTCTATTGCCTGTGCGTCGGCTAGGTGCCTCCGTGTGCATGGTTCCTCCTCTGAGTAACCCCCACATGTGTATTTCCACTGTAAGCCTCTTTGAGCATGTGTCTTTCCCTCGGCAAGTCACCTGCCACTCCTGGAGTTGAAAGTAGATGCCACCCTACGGGCTGGTCACTCCAGTGTTCCTCCATATGTAGCCCCCTTGGGCCATATGTGTATTCTTAAGTCCTCCCTATGGGTAGGCATGCTGCGGCATATCTCCCATGAGATATGCTTCCCAGTGTACCTTGGTATTCCTGTGTTAAGTAGGACTCCTTCGTCCGTGCCTATATCACGACAGGGAGGTCAGACTTCGCAGGGCACTGGAAGACAGCTGTGAAGGTGGCGTGATTACACGGGGACCCCCATTCTCCGTCATCCGACGTAACTCGGAGTGACTACGAAAGGGAACGTCTCGGTTACGGATGTAACCCTCGTTCCCTGAGTAGGGAACGGAGACGTTACGTCTCCCTGCCACTTCCGCTGTACCGCTGGGTAGACGCCTGAGTTCAGTCTCGGCTCCTCAGCGAAGACATGATCTGCTGTTGCAGGTGTCTCTCCTTAAATACTCACGCAGTGAGGCGGAGATACATTATGTAAATTCCGCAGACCCATGGCATTTCATTGCCATAGGCTCGTATTTTTAATACTCGAAGAGGATTGGCTTTCTGGCGAAACCCCCATTCTCCGTCATCCGACGTAACGTCTCCGTTCCCTACTCAGGGAACGAGGGTTACATCCGTAACCGAGACGTTTTATGTGAATGATTAGACAGGATGATTTTCAGATCATTTTGAAGCCTAAACTCTAGGTGACAAGATCCATTAGTCAAAACTCTTGTGGACACATATTTAGTGTATGTTTTGTGGCCTTATTTCAGAAACTTTATTTTTTTGTTTTTTCAATAACCATGCATAAACAATATTCTCTCAAAAATACAAACATGTACAAACATGTTGCTAACATATTATGGTAGCCCTGTTTGTGCTAAATAGAGTGTAATTACACCAGTGCCATTAATATGTTTCTAAGCAACTGAAAAAAACACAAATGTCAGGGCATGTCAAAACATCTCAAGGACCCCAAAAACACCTCAGACCTCAGAGGGTTAAGTGGTTCTCAGACAGTGACCCTGCATAATAATGAGCCTTTCATTCAGGGGTGTCACACAAGAAAGAATGCAAGGACAATATATATATTTATTGTCATTGCATTCTTTCTTGTATATATATAGCCTATATATATATATATATATATATACACACACACATATATATATACAAACAATCAAAATATAAATGAAAGCCAAAAGCACATTTTTAGTCATACCTGGAAACAAATCCTGGTCAAATGCTATATGGGCCATTCTACAGAATTGGTTCAAAGTTACAGTTGGAAACATCTTGAAAAGAAAAAAGTCTTTTCCCATAAATGTCTTATAAAGTATTATTTTTTAAAGTAGACCAATACAATAAGAATAAACCAGTCGCATTTCAAAGTCGTTCGCGAAATGACCGCCAGGTGGCGCAAAGGGACATTTATCAAAACGTAAGTGGGGCTAATAATAATAATAATAATAATAATAATAATTCATTACATTTATATAGCGCTTTTCTAGGCACTCAAATCGCTTCACATGGAAGGGGGGAATCTCCTCAACCACCACCAATGTGCAGCATCCACTTGGATGATGCGACGGCAGCCATAGTGCGCCAGAACGCTCACCACACACCAGCTTACTGGTGGAGAGGAGACAGTGATGAAGCCAATCAGTGTATATATATATATATGGGGATTATTAGGAGGCCATGATGGACAGAGGCCACTGGGCAAATTTGGCCAGGATGCCGGGGTTACACCCCTACTCTTTCAAAAGACATCCTGGGATTTTTAATGACCACAGAGAGTCAGGACCTCGGTTTAACGTCTCATCCGAAGGACAGTGCTCTTTGACAGTATAGTGTCCCCGTCACTATACAGGGGCGTTAGGACCCACACAGACCACAGGGTGAGCGCCCCCTGCTGGCCTCACTAACACCTCTTCCAGCAGCAACCTGGTTTTCTCAGAAGGTCTCCCATCCAGGTACTAACCAGGCTCAGCCCTGCTTAGCTTCAGTGGGCAACCAGTCTTGGGCTACAGGGTGATATGGCTGCTGGCTTTTATTTGGTTAATGTCAATTAACAGTAAGGATGAAATTCTACAAGTTATGGTAATTTGCAAATAAGCCTACAACAAACATTTAAATTTAAACAAATATTTTTAAATATGCAACATGCACGTTTAAACAACAAACAACACAATCTGAACCAGCACTTCTGCTCCTGTATTGAAACATGCAGCGCATTTCAGTTACGATCCTGGTTCCAGTGGCCTTAATAAATTCGCGGCTTTTTAAAATGTCACAAAGCGTTTTGAGATGGTTTTGAATGAAATATTGAAGTTTATAATTAGGATATTTTGGCACATCACGGAGTGGCGCTATGCATTATTCTAAAATCTGGCTTTTTTCTGGCATGTTGAATTAGAGTTTGACAAACGCGGTGGCGCGTTCATTTGAATTTATTTTTCTCATAACAGCTAAAAGAACTTACTGCGTAATTGTTGGTCATACAGATAAGATATCATCTTTTAAAACTGTAAAAGGTCTACTTTTATTCATGTAGGCTAAAGTAGGCCTACACTCACAGGCTAACGACAAAACGTTTTCTCGCTCATGTGAGAAACAAACGTTTGGCCATTTCTCAGTGAGAAAATTCATAGCCGAGTGGTAGAACTTAAAGTTCGATCATCAAGATGACACGGGTTCAAATCCCGATCAAACATGGTCTACTGTAAATTTTATATTTATTAATGCAGAGAGATTTGTCTAGCTCTAAAACTCTGTTACACCATATGTACAGTTTTTTGCTTATATTTATAAAATAAATTTACCATGCATTTCCATTTTACACTAACAATAGTATCCAACAGAACGACTTTGCATCTGTATAATAATAGGCTACCAATCATAATTTCAAAAGCAGTTCTGTAAAAAAAGTAATTATATATAGCCTATATATATATATATTTTTTTTTAATTAGGGCTTTTTTTTTTTTTTTTTTTTGATTCCCTACAACCTAGAGTTTTTAAAAAACATGGTTTTAAGTAAAGTGTGATTTGCCAGGGGGGACGGGGATTTCCTTCTGGTCTAAACATCCCTGCTTCTGCTGAATTATTTGAATCCCCACATCCCTCCCTCCACAGTAATCAATGCTAGGCTACTTCACCAATAGACCATATCAAATATATAATAGAGATATGCAACAAGCACGTTTAAACGACAAACAATTAAATCAAAACCAGCGTTTCAGTTGTTCATTAGTTCAAGTGGCCTTAATGCATGCACGGATTTTAAAATTTCACAAAGCGTTTTGAGATTATTTTGAATGAAATATTGAAGTTTATAATTAAGTGTTTTGGCAGACCACGCCGAGTGGCCCTATGCATATTTCTAAAGTCGGGTTTTATTCGAACTTTTGCTAACGACAAAAGTTTATATCTGTCGTCTCTCTCTCCGGGAACTTCGCGTCACAAAAATGAACCTGTTGTGTCCTATACTGTAATTCCTAATGCGACCTTTAGAGACGCTGTGTTGTAAGAGGTTAGAGGAGGGGCTGGAAGAAGAAGGAGAAGGGTTAGATATGAGAAGTTACGGTCAACACATGTGAGGTTAAGATGGAGATGGAGGTTAAGTCATTGAAGATATACGGTGTCGTGCTTACTATCCACCCAGAACATAACAAATTGGCGACGAGGATACTAAGTTTGGTATAAAGTTATTGATCAACCATGTCCGTGCATGTCTCTGCACCGTCAATGTTCCTGGCTTGCCCGGGAGAGCCTACCATGCCATTCGACATGTGGTTGCGCATGTTTGAGAACTATTTGACGGTAATCAACGCAGTGGGTGATGCATGGCCTGTAGCTAGGAGGAGGGCTACATTACTTCACTGTTTGGGCGCAGAGGGCCAACGGATCTTTTACGCATTGCCAGACACCGGTAAGACATACGATTCTGCTGTTGATGCTTTGAAAAGACACTTCATGCCTAAAATTAATGTTGTCGTGGAACGGCATACGTTCAGAAAAAGAGTACAAGCCTCGCACGAAAACATACAACAGTATGTTGCTGCTTTGCATGCACTTTCCGCTAACTGTGACTTTGGTGATAAAGGGGATGATATGATCCGCGATCAATTGCTGGAACATTTGCACAGTGATGATATTAGACAGAGACTGTTACTCGAGCCGGACCTAACATTACAGAAAGCAACTACCCTTGCAACACAATTAGAAACCGCGGCTGAGCACGCAAAGAGAATGACGGCCGATAGAGATGCTCCAGTGCGAGCTGTACAAGTCAAGTCACAACACGCGAGCGGGAAACCCTGGTCACATCCGACTGCTGCTCCCGCTTCTTCAACCCGTAAGTCATGTTTCAGATGCGGTTCAGACAGACACCTAGCTAACTCGGCACAGTGTCCAGCTGCAAAGGTGTTTTATAAATTATGCAACAAGAAGGGACATTTTGCTCGTGTGTGTCGTTCAGCCTCAGCGAGTGATGTGCGCGAGGTGCAAGTACATGACGTCACAGTGCTGTATCTAGAGAACTCTGCCGAAGTGCCAAAGAAACTGCATTGCAAAGTGACTGTCAATACTCCTGCTTCAGCTGAGCACGCAAAGATAATGACGGCCGATAGAGATGCTCCAGTGCGAGCTGTACAAGTCAAGTCACAACACGCGTGCGGGAAACCCTGGTCACATCCGACTGCTGCTCCCGCTTCTTCAACCCGTAAGTCATGTTTCAGATGCGGTTCAGACAGACACCTAGCTAACTCGGCACAGTGTCCAGCTGCAAAGGTGTTTTGTAAATTATGCAACAAGAAGGGACATTTTGCTCGTGTGTGTCGTTCAGCCTCAGCGAGTGATGTGCGCGAGGTGCAAGTACATGACGTCACAGTGCTGTATCTAGAGAACTCTGCCGAAGTGCCAAAGAAACTGCATTGCAAAGTGACTGTCAATACTCCTGCTTCATCTGGCACCACAGTAAAATTCGTTGTGGATACAGGTTCTTCTGTGTCTATACTGCCTCTTCACATCTATAAACATCACTTCAGTGCCACACAATTATCAACACCTGCCATCCGTCTGGTGACTTATACACAGGAATGCATACCTGTACTCGGATGCCTGCAAGCACAAGCGTGTGTATCAAACGCGTCAGCTGCTGCCACATTCTTCGTTGTGGATAAAGGGACTGCTTTGTTAGGCATGGACTTGATTTCTGCCCTACGACTTCAAATAAAGGGCGATAATGCCTGCACTTCTGTCATGGCCACCAATACCACATCCCTGACGGATACTGAAATAGGATGTGTAAAGAACTTTGTCCACAAAGCAAAAATTGACCACACAGTAAAACCTGTGCTTCAGAAATTGCGACGCTTACCTTTTGCAGTCAGAGCGTCTGTTTCAGCTGAATTAGACCGTCTGCTAAAAGCAGGTGTCATCGAACGTGTGGATGCTTCAGCTTGGGTGTCCCCCATCGTTGTTACTGGGAAGAAAACAGGTGGAATACGAATGTGTGCAGACTTAAGAGAAGTTAACAAAGCTGTCATTACTGACTGTTATCCATTACCACACATTGATGAAATGCTTACCAGCCTTAGGGGTGCTACAGTATTTTCTACTATTGATCTGGCTAATGCATACTATCAGCTTCCCCTGCATGAGGATTGTAGAGATATTACAGCTTTTATCACTCATGACGGTCTGTTCAGATATTGCAGGGTTCCCTATGGCCTGGCGTCAGCACCCTCTGCTTTCCAAAAGATGATGGCAACCATCCTGGAGGGCGTGCCAGGTGCAAAAAATTACTTGGATGATGTTACCGTGTATGGATAATCGGCTGAGGACCATGAGTTCAACCTCAGTACTGTACTGCAGAAATTGAAAGAGTCTGGGCTGGTGTTAAATGATAAAAAATGCAATTTCAAACAGACTTCACTGCGGTTCCTGGGCCATGTAATCAGCGCTAATGGAATCCTACCTGATCGAGAGCATCTGGATGCGGTCCGTGAAGCTCCGCCCCCATCTGATGCAGAATCTCTTCAATCCTTTCTAGGATTAGTGTCCTGGTACTCAAAATTCCTTCCTGGGTTTGCGACAGTGGTTGCCCCAATGCGTGAGTGCGCTAAAGAAAAGGGACAATTTTCTTGGACGCCTGCTGCTCAAAGCAGTTTTGAGAACATTAAACAAATGCTTGTGTCCAGTTCAGCTCTTGCCATTTATGACCCCACACTGCATTCAGTCATTTCAACGGATGCCAGCGACTACGGGTTGGGCGCAGTGTTCACCCAAGTGCAATTAGACGGAACAGAAAAACCAGTGGCTTTCGCTTCTCGCACACTCAGTGATGCTGAAAAGAAATATTCTACAGTGGAGAAGGA